>JAVJGI010000065.1:17214285-17253562 GCA_035590275.1 Ibycter americanus | reverse complement strand
TGATGGAGCCCTGGCACAGGCTGCCCAGAGAGGCTGTGGGGTCTCCTTCTCTGGAGACATTCAAAACCCACCTGGACATGACTCTGTGCAACCTGCTCTGGGGGACCCTGCTCTAGCAGGGGGCTGGGCTAGACAATCTCCAGAGGTGCCTTCCAACCCCAGCCACTGTGATTCTGTGATTTGTCTTTATCAAACACAGGAAGGCATAAAGCAAGACTCCTATACATCCAGCCATCTCAAGTCACAGTGCAAAAGACATGTGTCAGTTAAAACCAACTCAGATTACATCATGTTGGTACACTAAACGCTTGAGTGCTACCCTGCACTTAGAAGGCTGCTGCAGAGTGTGGCTGCTTTGCATGCTATACAACCCTTCTGCCCACCCACAGAGCATCTCCCAAACGCAGTCAGGTTTCACCATGAGAGCATGGAGTTTTGGAATCTTCCTGTGGGATTATTTTGTCCCATTACCCACAGTTGTTTTAAAGTAAAATTAAATCATCTCTTGACTCAAGCTACTGGAAAAAACCAAAAAAGACTGATGAAATCTATCAAGTTGAAGATGAGATTTCATTATGGTTTTTTGCAAAATCTGGTTTGTATTCAATTTGAATAAGGCAAATCATAGTTTAAATCAACAGATATAAACAATAGATTTTTATATTTGATATTTGAGTAATTCTGGGGTTTTAATCATTATAGATTTCTTCCTACAACTACAAAATCTAAATGCAATTATCATTTATCCTCCTAATATATATGACCCTAATCCTCAGAGGGTCAACATTATAGTTCTAATGTATAGCTATAGAGTCCAGGCACAGAAAAAGTGTTTATGACTTGGTCAGTCCACACATGAAACCTGTGTATTCACAAGGGATTTAAGAGATACCTTGAGCAGAAATCTTAGGTCCTGCAGTAATTTCTTAATCATAACACAATACAAAATTTTGATATATCCTAAGGTCTTAGTTAACATTGCAAATAAATGGACATTGTCCCAAGCAGTAATAAAAGAATGAATCTTCTGTGGATCCCAAAATCCAAATTCTAATAAAGCTTTCAAGGTAACTTTATGCACTGTTAAAATCTTTTTAATGTATTTTAAAGGAAAAATCTCAACCAGTCTTGAATGGTGTCCCAAGTAAATTTGAAACTTGTATTTTCATCCAGTTAGTGATTCATCAAAGCCATGTTCCCAGTCTGACAGACTTCCTACGAATATTTACAAAGGAAGCCATGGTTAATTTTGTTCAGATGTGAACAGTTTAAATGAGCTCTTACCCCAGTTATGTCTTTCCTTCTTAAAATGGCCATGACAGTTTCTCAGGAAACAAACTTGAAAAAGGCTGAACACTTCACTTCCCAGTGGTAAAACAGTGATCCATAAACCATAAACCAATACACAACGTTATACAGCATGACAAACACTACTTCAAGCCTTCTTTGCTGTAAGAGTTATAATTCTAAATGGGTTAAAAATCAATGACCATTGTACAGTTTAGAAAACATATATATACTGTCTTTAAGCCACCATACATTTAGAAATTTCAAAGCAGTATGGACCACTAGGCACATAGCCATACAGAGATTTACTATATTCTTATGAATACTTACGAATACTGTTTTTAATTAGCTATTATTTAAACATGTCCTCTTTCAAAGCAGAAAGGCATATGTCAATAACAACCATGAATGATTAATTCTTCTGTTATAGGATCTTAATTTACTAAGCAGGTAACATGAATTTGTCTAAATTGAGTCCTAAGTATATTACAAATGTTAATAGAGGGCCAGGTCACTGTCTACATTAATTTGATAAACAGTGATGTTTTTCATTATTAAAATGTGGTTCCCTGAAGTATAGATTTAAAAAGATAAAAGGACACCAAAGAAAACAGAGATTGATGAGATTCAGCTTTGTGCTGCACTGCATAGAAATAATCTCAATGGCATGCAATCCAAGATGACTTCTGAAAAAAACAGATGAAATCTGTTTGAATAGAATAGACCTCCAATAAGATGACCTTCCACATGTGCATTATAGTGAGAGAACTCAAGAGAGGAAAGAGTTGGGGGAAGGATATCTATAGGCAAAGGTTTGGAAGCCAAAATGCAGCATCTGTAGATGGCAATGTCCTGCCAAAAGGTCTGATGGCATCAGGTCTGCTCTGTAGGTCTTTATATATTAGCTCCAGCACCTACGGAATAGTCAGTGCCCCAGGCAGCTAGAGACAGAGAACTGAGTGCTGGATAAGTGAAACATGGCCTCAATAGTACAAAGATACTCAAGAGTTCATTAGCACCTGGGAAAACTACTTCAGTGTCTTTGGATCCCACAACAACCCATAAGAAGTTAATCAGATTCCTATTTGTCACTAATATTCTTCTATGCTAATATTAGTAAAAAACTCCCTTAGCATGCTTTTCAATATCCCAGCTTGGCATGATGTATTTACTTTCTAGCATAGTCTTTCAAAAAAGGCAAACCACTTTGTAGCTGAGACATGACATAAGATAATTCCATCCGTGATCAAAACTCATGGTTACACAGCTGCCACTTTTTCTTAAGACTGTTCAGTTAAGTCATCCTTGATTTGGAACAAAAATTAAAAAAAGAAACTTTGCTGGTCAAAAATTGCACATTTTTACCACAAGCACATTTAACAGGTCATGTTCTTACTGTGCATAAATGCATCAACATATGGAGACACCCACATATACACACACTAGGTATAGAGTGGAAGGTGAAACTCAACATACTGCTGTAGAGTAACATTTTGTAACTAGAATTAAGTGCAGCAAGACTTTACATTGTTCAGCTGCTACAGTAAGTAAACTGATAATGCTGTTCTTCCATTACCTCATGAGAATGTAAGTACCAAAACACAGCAGGCTCTGCTGTAACGTGGAGTACGCAGAGAGACTGAGAGACAATGGGAGGGAGAGCGTGAAAAACGGCAGAGGGCACTTAGTAATGAATAAAGAAAAATAAAAAAACCAACCACTGCTAATTTCCCAAGGGGTGGGTATATTTAACTGTCACATCTGGAATCCATGTTTAAATATCATTAAGGGAGCTGGTTTTCAAAGAAAGGTTATAAACTGAAGTGTTCTGAAATCACTATGCAACGCTGTTTACATAGCAGAGTGGCTGCAGGTTTTACAGCTGCGTGTTGGATACTGATAGCCAGAGGAACCAGTAACCCCACAGGGATGCTCACATGGATGTCCTCCCCGCCAAAAAGGGATGCTCGCAAAAGCAAAGCAGCTTAACACCAGCCAAAGAGTTTGAAAGTCTCAGACACAGTTCTAGAGCTAGTAGTACAACAATAGCCTCTCCTGGGCCAAAAAAAGCCACGTCAAAGTACTGCTTTTATAGATTCTCATCTTGATAACTACACTCTAGCCAAGCGAGTGGCTGAAAGAGCCACAAAGGACAACAGTAGGAATTTTAGTGATGTGGCATTTGAAAAGCACTTCACATATAAAAGTCTTTGTTTTCAGAGGTCTAGCAAAATGCAGGTCTCAGTTTACTCAAGAAAATCTTTACTCCAAAAAACATCTTCTAAAGGCATTCAAGGATAGTGGGACCTCTGCATCAGAAAAAGGCGTCTAGATTCAACCCCTACTCATCTGTGCATATGTGCGCTTCACGTGAAATTTAAAAGCCCCTAAAACAAACAAACAAGCAAAGCTCAGTAGCTTTTTGGAAAGGTCAAAAGCTCTTTGATTACGAACAACATCGGTGAAGTGTTTTGGACTGTGAGTGTAAACATCTTTAGCATTATGGTAAAGATGAAAAGATAGAGAGCGGCAGACAAGGTACAAACAAAGACACTGTATTTCTCCTGCAAATGCATATGTGAATTCTGCATGTGCTAGTTCGCTTTGAGCTATGTTAGGTCATGCTGTGTGACACACATTTGATTTGATATAAGATTTAGAAGGACACACCTATCAAAATATGTTCATAAACTGCCTGCAGAATTAGTCAACTGCATTTTGCCTACATCTGAAGTAGATGTGGGATGTTTATTTGTGGACCCAAAGGCTAATCGCAGTCAAGGAATGTTGCTGGATTAATTTTCTGTAGGAAAAACAACTGGTGTTCATTCTATTGCCACCATATTTATCACCATTTTGCTTGAATATGGAACTTGGGAATTAAGGCTATTTCCGTCAGCCTGTTGGAATAATATAGTGCAACATCCTTGCTTAACTATTGCTTTTAAATTATAACATGGCAGAGAAAACGTATGATGACTTAAAAACCAAAATGAATTGATCTGTTTACATCTGTACACAGGAACACTGGAATGAATGACACTGCCATTATAAAACAACATTTATGCTTGAGTAAATGAGGTGTTACACTGCATTGGAAGAATGTAAGTGTATCTTGGAGACCACTGTTTAAAACAGCAGCATACACAGTTTCTGTTTATAGAAATTCGTACTTTCATTTCCATCTATTAGTGCATGGATCTGTACAAGCCAATTTTTACCTGATAAAAAGGTGTTTCCAAGAAGAACACCCACAGGCTTTCATCTGCTTTAGACTTCTTCCTTCTTTTGTGTCAATGTCCTCAGAAAGAGGACAAACAGAAAGAAGTATACAGATTGGAAGGGACTATTCCTATATAAAGGAAGTTTAACATACAGTCCCGTCTTCATTTGGTGTGGTATCCTAGTCTGGATTTTCTTCTATGCACCCAAGGACCCACAAATCCATTTCCTTGTGGTACTTCTAGAAAGAAGTGCCACATACAGACACTTTTGAGTTTAAGTCATCTGGCTGCAGGAAGAAAACATACTCCCATAGGTAACAGCTGATGCCTATGGGTAATCTGTCCAATTTTAATTTAGTTGATGTATTAGGTTGAATTTTAATTCTGTGTTTATCTGCAGACAAAAGACTATATTCTTAAAAACATGCCTGAACTGTTCAAGTAAAACAGAGATCGAAATGCTAATTGAGTCTTCTCCCAGAAAGGTTTCACTTAGATCTGTGAAAATACGAAAGGCCAGTTAATGGAAATACATGCAAAAAATTTTGTTTATTCAGTTCAAATCATATAGACAGGTTAATTAAAAATTCACAAAGGATTTGTTTTCTGTGTATCAAGCCTAGGGGTTCTTGGTGTTGTGTTTAAACAGGTGCATAAAAGAGCAATGAAGGGAAAATAGATATGTATCCTGAAAGAGGAATTTTAAAAGAAAATCAATAACCCAGGCAATAGATGGAATTTATCATTTGTGCATACAAATGAGAGGGTAGTTGGGATAAGAGCTAATGTAAATTTCTCATTCCTTCTGTAGTCCAGCCCATTCAGAGACTTCAAATTCAGCAGACTGTAATGAATTGATGAAGATGGGTATCATCAGAAGCCCCCAAGCAAGGAAGCACCTGAGAGGTGGTGCCTCCGCCCCACGAGGCACAGCGGCCACCTTGTAGGGAGCAGAAGGCCAAGGGCCAAACAGAGCTAGAACCTCTCCCTCTCCAGCCCACAGAACAAGCAACGCACTTCCAAGGAACAGGTAAATTTGGGTAAATTCCTTTTGGAATTTATCTGGGATAACAGAACAGCGCAAGTTGGAAGCGACCTTGAAAGATCACCTAGTCTAACCCTAATTATGCATACTGGGGACTGGAACAAGCGCCACAAAGTGACTGTACCAGCCAGACATACTATAGATCTGACACTGAAACCAGCTCCAGTGGAAGCTACTCAGTTCACATGATGAAAACATCTTTTCAATGTAAAGAAAGATTCTTCTTATTTGAGATTTAAAGCTATAATTAATTTCCTGTTTTTATGTCCACGTCCAAAGTATTTGGGCTCCCAAGAGGATGAAAACATAGGGGTTGAAACAGTAACTAGGCATGCAGGTACTTTGCTTGACTGCAGCCCTGGAATTTAAGCCAATTCTCATTGAAGTAAAGAATAATAATTCCATAGATCTTATGGGTAAAAACACTGATGTGCCATTGACTTGTATTTTCTCACTGTTCCACAAAAGGCTGTTTAATACTTGTATTGTTTAATCCAAGATGGCAAATATTTCTAGTTGGCACACTTGAAGGAAACAGCTCTGTCCTCCAGAAAAGGAGAGAAAGATCATCTTTAACCACCAGACGACTGTGGCTTCCTTCAGAAGAACAATTTGGCGCAAGGGCCACCGCACAGGCAAATGCAGACAGCAGCTCACAGCTCAACTATGAAACACCAAAGACACGCTTCCACTGGTAGGCACCTTAAGCAAAGGGCACAACATTACCATAAAACTGATTCTGTTTGAGTAACAGGCTCCTTCTGCATCCCATGCTCCAGACTTCTGTATTCCTGACAGAGTAACTTTCAAGAATAGAAAAGGGAGGCTTTACATGCATGTACAAAGGAGGTAAACTTTGAAGAATGAAGTTTTTTTGGGATGGAGTAATAGAGGACGGGTGATGAAAGCAGTAAATGGCACGTGTAAACATATGCTGAACTAACACAGAGACAGAAGGCAATGAACAGGTAACAGACCACTCAGTACACATAGAATATGTAGAAGCACTGCTAAAAAACAGTCTAGTAAGATTACACGCTGATTTTTTACATGTAGCATGCTGAGTACACAAATGTGACTTACAAAACCTAGATTTTAAAAGTTTTTCAAGCATAATATTTTTTCCTCCCCTTTCTTAGAAGTACAGAATTTTACTGTATATTGCCCACTTTTTACTATTTCTCTGGGCATAGTCACAATATTAAAAAACCAAACGAGGATAACCAATATTCCTGCAAGTACAGACAAATCTGCTACTATAGGCTGAACTGGAAGCTCTCTTTGGCAAGAGGAACTGCAACCATTAATTCTTTCAGAATATAAGCTTTTACAAAAATAAAAACACATTAAGAGCAAAATGGTGCACCAGGTTACCTCATGTCATACATGTCAATAAGAGCAATGGTTTTTTTCTAGAGATATTCAACAAACCGAGCTCATCCTGAGTTATTGGTATCTGGGGAAATGTGGCAACTCTGAAAATCACTTTGATCTGAGTACCTCAAGAGGAACTGAAATGCATGGCTTCACGTATTGAGGCTTGACAAATTTGTCCACTGTTTCCCAGTCCTTATGGTTACAAAGATAACCTTCCAAAAGTGAAGTGCACATAAAGTAAAAGCAGAACTCTTCTGTTGAAGCTGCTGAGGTGGAGGTGTTTGACATGAAGCAAAACCCCAAAGCAAAAAATAGCTGAGGAAACAACACAACCTCCACCTCTCAGCTGCTGCTTACAGCTTTCTAACGTGGCAAAAAACCCTAAAATTGACAACAATCCTGTCATAACACGGATGCTATTAAGAACTATGCAGGGTTTCTGCAAAGCTTTCAAAAGTCATGTCATTTTCATGCTGCTATCAACCAGGAAATCTGGAAACTGAAACATGGGTTAGCAATGACTTCACTTTTTTTAAGAAATAAACCACAGCAAAACTGGAGCCAGAGAAGTACTACAGTGGCTGAGACCCCTCCCTTCTAAATCCAGAAAATAAAGTGGGACTGAACACTAAACAGCAGAGGGGATATGACCTTTACCTATGCCAGAAAGACTGGAGAAAAGGCAGAAATGGGAAGGCAGAGAAATAACCTAAGAAGGACGCTTCACCTTCCACTTCAGGCACGGTTATGCAAATCTGAGAATTTGCCTAGGCAGAAGAGAGTAGAAAGATACAAAAGAGCAGCAAACAAAAGGTGCAATCTAGCAGAGATTTACCAGTTAAAAGTTTGTGTCAAATCTAGGCTTAGACTGAGCGCTGAAACAAAAGCTAGTGAAAGCTGCAAGTGCGAAGAAGGAAAATCACATTCCCTCTGAGGGGCTGTCAGGTCAAACTTGTGGCCCGTGGTTTCTTTCTCAACTTCAAATGCAGCGCTCTGCTAGTAGCCATCTAGAACCAGCTTTCCAGTAATGTTTCAAACATACGTGTGCTGGCTCTGAGCTGGAAACTAAGAACTTAATCCAAAATTATGAAGTTCCAGGCCCCTGCTCAGCTGCTACAAAAAGCACACACATGAAGTCCTTAAGCACTTTATTTACAGCTCTGAAGTTTCCGTATGTTTGAGGTTAGACCTTGCACTTTTGTCACGGCCATACTGCCACTCTCATGTTATTAAACTGTATTCTGAGTTCAACCTCTGCACTTGTCCGTAACCTCACTGCTCAAGGGCAGAGCCGCGTTCCATTTAGGCGATAACAAAGTCCCTCAAGATCCACAGAGGAAATGTTCTCTCTCCCAGACCCAAGAAGCTTAAAGCCTACTGGAATTTAGTTGAACTTGCTTAATAAACTGGGTGCTGCAAAAAATGCAGTCATTTTAACACAGGGGCCAGGACAGAAAATGAGATAGTGACAGTCATCCGATTCAATTATTTCTGTTAAATGCATAAGCAATCCTTGGAGCAGAACTGGAACTGTACTCTATTTCCCCAGGAGAAGGCTGACAACTAGGTTACAGAATCATTATCACTCTTACATCCTCTTACCTCCTTTTTGTCACAGGGTGTAAGTCCTTATGTGGACATAGGGCCTAATTAATTTTACAAACCTGACCTAATATAAGTGTCTAAACACATTTAAGCAGTTTCCAACTAGGGAAAAAAAAAAGGGGGTGGAGGGTGGGGAGAAGGATACTTCAACCTAGCAAAACTACCCTCCCCCTCAAGTTCTTGAACTGCATCCATCACAGCACTGTCTCAACACTTGAGGGCACAGGAAAATCCTGATTAAATGGACAGGGCTTGGAGCAAATCCAAAACATCAAACCTCAAGCTTAGTTAAAAAGTACCTACTATTGTGTAGGACTTACTCTCAGTGCCATGCAGATCCTAAAGTAAAAAAAAGGCAGAATTGTACGCTGCTTGTTCAAAAGAGAAGACCTTATTTTTTGAGTACAAATTGTATGTGACTTTAATAGTATGAATTCTGTCAAGTGGTCCATAGAATAAATTTGCACACAGTTCAACATAACATGTGCACATTAAATAGGATTTGGCATTAAAAGACCCAACGTTGAATGGAAATCGAAAATAAATGCCCACATTCTCCCCAGAAGACTATTCACCCCAAGGCCTTAGGCATTAATTTAAGTGAATGAGGAAGCCACTAGGGCAGCTGTCGGTAGCTTATTTGATTTGTGAATAAACAATGGCTTCATTTTAAATGCTATTTACTCCTACTCCATACTAATGTAAAAATCGAAAACACAAAAAAGAACTGACTATTTAAAAACATGCATTTTTAAGAAAGCTTTTATACTGCAAAGTTCTTCGTTTCAACATGGTAGGAAAATAAAATAGTCAGAGCTTCTGTTGCATTATTAATTTTAACTGCTACTAATGTTAAGAAGCCCTGAGGTTGTATCTTATACTTAATTGATATTGTGCATTTGGCTGTATATTAATGAGAAGTTAGGGTATCATAGGTCATTCCAATAAAATCTTTGGGCTTGTCAGCTTGAATTATGTATCTTTACATCTGTAGAAAACAGTGACAATATGATAATTACAGTAGCTGATACATGTTGTTATAACTTGTTAGTACAATCAGGTACATCATGTCCAAAGTGCAGATGCCAATCCAGTCTAGCACTACTAATCCATCAAACAGATTATTAATTACGAACAGTTTCTATGCAAAGGGAAGCATTTAGCTGCACAATGAATTTTCAGATTGGAGCACAGTAATTTCTTCTTGATATTATAAAGATTTAATTACAACACAAAGCCACCATCTCGCTGGCACTACAAGACGAAAATGAAGACCTTTACCCTATACATCCATATGCAAAGTGCTGAACTTTATGTGTAGGTGTGCCTGTGGGGTTGTAGATAATTACATATATAACCTCATGAAACCATTTCAGCTCCATATGAAACAGCTTCATATTATCAGGATTCATATTTGTATGTAGGTTTTACCTTGTGCAGAAGTCAGAGGTTATGTCTAGAAAGATGCAGTTCTATAGCCTTCCTCTAGCAGAACATACAGCAGAACACTTTCTGTTTTCCATGTAATTTGTAATTTAAAAGACAACAGAACTCAACTGCCTCATCTACACTCAGTTTCTTTTTCACATATAGACATCCTGCCCTATGATCAGATTTTTCTTTGACATGCGATAGAGGTATGGAAGTCTAAGAGAAGATGAAGAATTTACATAAAAGGAAAGGAACTGTTCCAAACAATAAGCAAATTGTATCTGTTCATGAATGCAGAATCTGCCTATAAAGCAAAGTTAGTGCACAAGTTAAATATGCCTTTGTGCGACTGGCACTTAAAACAGTCGATAACCCAAGATGAAACTGTCCTTCAAAACACTGCAGTGACAATCTATGGATAAATTATTCTTGAACAATTCCTCCAATACACATTAAGCACAGAAAGGCTTGTTTTCAACACACACTATCCAAGTTCAGCCTTCTTCATTTTCCTGGTAAACGTGAATACGCAGGACAGTAAAAGACAGGGAAAAAAACATCCCACTGAGCAGTTCCCATGCTGATCTCTGCTGCTAAGATGTAATCCTAGAAAAACGGTGCTGAGATCCAAAAGGTGCTCTGAATTTACAGTCTATTTGTAAAATCAGAATGCAGCCCTACGTATCCAAACACACTGCCTCCAAAGGCCTGAGCCCAGATATATATTACACATGAGCAAACATTTTTACCTTATTCATGTACATTCACCCAAGCTGTCGTGCAAAAAATAGCAGGATATAGGGAAAGAAAAAAGCGTGAAGAAAACCCGACTGCAGGTACTCCTATCCATGTGCAATGAACCAGCCCAACAGCTCAGGACATTTCCGTGCACAAGTCAACTGTGTAGCACATGTGGAGGGAGGGAATCCAGCTCCTCCCAGTGTTTGCTGTGCACAGCTATACGAGACTTTATGTGCACACCAGTTCCAGCTGGACTGCCAGATGTCTGAGATTTATGGACATATGGCAGCCTACACGGTAGCATCTAAACTTCTAGGACATCCACAAACCCCAGACTAATCTGTTAAATTCTTGAAATCTACATGGACAAGATCTCTGCATGCAAAAGGGCATGTGTCCAGGAAATGCAGATGACTGGTGGCCAGCACAGATTAATGGCCCAAACAATCTACAGTCTCTTATATTCAGACAGTAGCCATGATCCCCACTATTTTTTTCTTTCCGAGTTACGAAGCAGAGCTCACCGGGTTGTAAAAGGGTGTATTTGGTATATTGAGTGCATTGGCTGTAAGCACGTTTTGTCTTCCTGAGGCACTGCGCAGGTGGTGCAGTGCCACCGCCTCCTCCATGGGCCGACACCGTGCAAAGGAGGCACAAAGGAGCCCCAGCTGAGCAGGTCAGGGGTGGTGTATTATGGGCAATTAATTGTTGCATCTACAGTCAAGGATAAAGATAAGAAAAGAAGGTAGAATGAATTGCTTGAAAAGCTTTTATTTCATCTACGAACTCAGATCTACAATGGAGCCACACGCTACGCAAGGTTTCAGCAGGTTACCTCTGCTGAGCCGCCGCCAGCGCCGGCGTGCGCGCTCTGGGGGAGCAGCATTAGGTAGGGCAAACTACGTCCACTGTTAACTTTTGAACCACGGTTTTCCGTGCCAGGCTTCAGAGAAACATGAATCACAGCACAGCTCGGGGAGGAGTTTCTGGCAGCTAATCTGACTTACCGGAACGATGCTACTAAAGCATCTGTATTTTCATTTCCTATTTCAGTTCAAGTGTTGAAGCAAAAGAATTCTGCTTCTGGGCTCTTGGATTCCAAAAATTAAGCACTGAGTCTGTATTTCAGTACCTAAACAGAGCTGGCCTGTTTCTGAGCATCATCAAAGCAGCGCACTTTTAACCAGTGCTTTTCGAGTTCAACTGTTCCTTCCCACTCTTCAAAAATTATTCGTCCTTTTCCTTGCATAAAGAATGCTCAGATTAATAAGACAAGGGAAAAATGCCCTTGTAAAAGAAAAAGAGAGGGACTGACATACAGACACCGCACTCACTTAGGCCTAACAACAGGCCTTTTCATTAATTATCTTCCTAATGATGGGTTCTTGAACAATACTGCAAAATTTCATTCAAAATCAAACTACTCGCTGGGGAGAGAGTGCATTTTATCTTGTTCCCTCAAGAACTCTGAAGCCATCTTCTTCATATTTATATTCTAATCTTTCTATGCTCACTTGTAAAAGCTGATAATTAGGAAAGCCTCTTTGATGGTCAGAAGCCGCACACTATTTCTGTGTGCATGGTAACAGGATGAATCACTGGCTGCACTAATCCTGTAAGAGTGTTAAAGGTCCCATGTGACAGTTACTGTGAATGCTAAACCTGCCCTATATTACGCTATTTCCCACTAATCCTAAGAAAATTAATGTTAATTTATCATGAAAAAAGGTTAATTATACGTTTACTTCTGATTTAGGCACATTAGACCAGACTCACAAATAATACTGGGATTTTTGGTTTGTCCTTTTTTTTAAAAAAAGAGGAGGATTTCTCTTTTAGCACACAATCAGGGACTATTACTCCAAAATCATATCAGATTGGGGGAGCAGTGTTGCAGAGGCAGGACAATGACAAGACCCAATGGTAATTCTAATTCTCCCTCTGATTCAGTTTAAAAAAACACGAGCTTTTGTTCTTTAGGCAAAACTGGCAACGGTATCTGCTTCACTTCTTCTAGTAGTAGTTTTCAAGTATACACCAAATGCCAATTCTGGTTCAGAAAACATATTAAGTTATTTAATTACCTTTTCATTGCTTATTAAAGTAATAACTTATAGAATAAGGTTTGTTCCTTTATGAAATACTTTATTGTAATTAAATCACAGCATTTACTAGACATGAAAAAAACAACGACAAAGCCCTACATTTTGAATGATTTATTAATATTAGCAGACTCTAATCCTTAAGTACAATCCTGGCATTTTACCCAGGGTCATGTAATAGCTGCACTACACACTACATAAACCAACTTTCAGAGACTGTTCCGTGTTCATCCACTAAAAGCGGGAGCCTGTTGTGACAGGTTTGTAAGGTTGCTCAAAGCATCTCTGACAAAGGAAGAGATAAATTAACAGAAAAATCTTTCGCTGAACTACTCAGTGTATCAATTTGAACACTGATGTAGCTAACTGATTCTTGTGTGACTGGGCCACCTACTCTGTTCAAAACTACACTAACATGCAATTTCTATGCTGTTGAGTATAAGCAGCATACCTTTTTAAAATTAAAGGTTTAGATAGCTATTGTATCTTCTATCAGGTACCATAGTTGCCATAATAAGGTGTCAAAAAGGAGCAACTTTTTTTTTGCCAAGAGTTATCCCAAAACCACATTTCATGTAATAGGTCTTTTAAAAAAAATTAGTTTAATAGCCACTATTGCCTAAAAGGTAATGCATTTTTTCACATTATGCTTAAAAGTCACTTGTACACTGGGAGCACATCCAAAAAGCTTCCTCCGCCCCAAGGTGTCTTACCAAGTTCATTTATGACCAAATTCACATGCAATTTTGGCAGGTGCAGCTCTACTAACTATATAATCTTGTAGTTCTCTTAATTTGTCACTTGTCTTAACTGTTGGAACTAGAAGTGTTTAAAGCAATTGCTTTGAGGGCTATTTACGATACTATTTAGATAGGCTACCTCATAGTAAAAACCAGAGAGTCTTGTCTCTTCAAAAATGCATAATAAAAGAAAATGCATAATAAAAGAAAATAAGTGTTTGGGTTGCAGGTTTTTTGGTTTGTTTTGGGTTTTATATTTTTAAGATCAAAGGGGTTTTGTTTTTTAAGATCAAAAACCAGTTGGTTTAATTATCAGGTTATTTACCTTCATCAGCATCCCTGTCTTCTGCACATGTCCCTGCTGCAAGACTCAGTCTCCACCTACCTCAACACTTTTCCAAGCAGATCAGTATTTGCACGTTTAGGTTGTTCTCATTACCCACAACGTGAGGTGAAGAGAAAGCAGTTTATGAACAAGGGGTTTAATTCACATGAGGCAGCTTCCTTAACATCTAAACAGAGAAAAAGCTTTCCCTAAGCCTCCCCCTTACTGCTGAAGTGTGCTTCCTAAAAGAATTTTTTAGTCCAGTGCTCTAGTATCTCCCTGTCCCACCACAGAGAAGCATCTGCATATTCCTCGAACCCGGCACAGTTTGTGCAGTGCTGCACAGCATCTGCCAGGAGACCATACCAGGGAGTCCCCCACTGCTTCCAGCCAAAAACCAACCACCAAAGGCAGCAACGCACATCACTAACATTTCTAAGTTACAGAAGTTAAAATTTAATTGACCAGAAATGGAAGAAGTTAAACAGACATAAACTATATCTTTTACATATATCCCAGTGTTTTCTCTGGTAAACCTTAACTTCTACTACATCACTATTTATAGTTAAATGCATACTTTTATAGCATGATGTGGATCCAGCCCAACTAATATTACTAAAACAGCATTTACATTTTTGCTTACTTTTATATTAGATGTGCCATCATAATGTGTGATGAAAAACCATTTCAAATTCAGCTGCTTTTCAGAAAAATTGTAACGCACAGTTATTAACAGACAGAGTTTGTCCTATTTCCTGCATCCTCCACCAGCCTTCTGAAACCATTTCTCTGCTTAATATCCTACAAATTTTTGTTAGGAACATTCTTCAGTGTCTGTGATAGAAAAACTGTGCTGAAAATCAATAGTCTGCATACTTCTTTGCCGGCAATACATTATATATCATAATCCTGTTTTATGTGAGTCTAAAATGAGCTAAAACAGATTCAATTTTAAGATTCAGAATTCAGACTAATAGGTTTTAATTTAAGAAAATATGTGTCACTGTGAATAGGCAAACAAATGGATTAGATTATCCGGTTTTATTCCTTAGGCCATAAGTGTTAATCTCTCAGCAGAAGCAACATAATATACCACTATAGATTATCAAAAGTGACTACTTGCTGCCGTGAATTATTCATTTGAAAGGTTATGCACCAGTGATAATATAAATTATATTTGAAAAATATTCATGTAACGTTTTAATAAGCTTTAAAAAATGATTTCTTTCCCAATGTTTAAACTAAAAATAATATTTGGTGTCTCAGAAGGAATTATGGATTGATTGGATATGTTCAAAAGTCCTGCCATAAGGTATCTGAGACTTAGGGGGAACTGATCATCTAAATGTTCTTTAAGATGTACTTGCTCCATAAATTAGACAATGCATGTACATTTCTCTCAAAGGCCTCTAATCAAATTATTCTCATACATGTAAAGAACTGGTGACTGTTTACAATTTATGATAAAACCCAGGAATTCTTGCCTGTACTGCCAGAGAAAAAGATCTCAAGGAGGAACTTAACACCCAGGACGGGCAAGCATATGCACTTGCGTTTTGCACAGCAAGGCAAGGGACGCTCAAGTTTCATTAGCAACGTGCCCAGTGCAGCATCTCAACGTTCCTGCACTGCTCCCTCCAATACAATAAACTACCTGAAAAAGAAAGGTTCTTAAGATTTTGAAAACATACCAAGAGTTGTTAAAACACAGTGATTTGGAGTAAGTTATGCATGGCAAAAAGTGCCTAATAGACATTGCTGAAGAAGCTTGATTTTCTCAGTGTCCAGCTATAGAAGTGAAGGACATTTTAAAATATATTTTAAAAGATACTCTGAAATTGAAATCAATAAGGTTTTCATTTTTGTATTTGATTAGCGGCTCAGCTATATAACACCTGGTGCTTGCTCCTCTTTCCTACCATGGTTGTCTACTGTAGGATTTGATAGGTCAACATTTCCTTTTTCTTCCTTTGGCTTTCATTGATCTCCAGTGCAAAATCTCAGCCAGTCCTCCTCCCTGCTCCTTTCTCAGTGAGTTCACCTGCCCTCAGCTTCCAGCACCGTTTCGACACTGATGAATCACCAATCTTCACTTGCATCTTTCATTTCCCCTACGTTGCAGGCTATCTTACTTCTTTGCCTGCTTCTCAAACACACAATTTTGATGTCAAAGTCAGCCTCTTGAAAATTGAACTTCTTATCTTTTTTTCCAGTTCTCACCTCCTTGCCATTACTGTTGACAATACCACTATCTTTCTTGATTCTCTAGATTTTAAATTTCATGGCCCACTCAACTCCTTTCTCCATCACTTGATCACAGCTCAAACTGTCATCAAATCCTATCAGTACTTTTCTACAGTATCTCCAATATCCACCATGTCCTTTCCAATCCTTCCACTAAAATCTTTGTCCGAGACTGCACATTAGTTGCATCAGTTACAGCAAATTCCTGTTTAGGGTCTTAATTCCCATGCTCCAATAAATGTAAAATAATTACCCTCCTTGCCTGCATTGATTATAGTCACCCATTACAAAGAAGTTACATACAGTTACCCATTACTTTCTGTATTAAGCTCATGGTCCTGACTTCTACTTCCAAACTCCTGAACATCTTCACTCTTCGTATTTTTCTACACTTTCCTTTTCTGCTTCTTTCTGTTTCCTTCAAACTGACTTGCTACCTCTTTACTGTTTTTCTGCTTCTCTCAAAACCTCATACATGCCACCACAGTGATGAATATACAAAACGTCTTTGTTTCTTCCCTTCCAAAACACAACACTCTGTCACTCTTACTCAGGTATCGCACCTTAAAATTCTCTGCTTCCCTTCACCTGCAGTTACCCAGTGAAATAAAATCCTTACCTTTATTTCGAATAAGGAAGCATCGTAATTGAGCTACTTCTTATTCTGTTCAGAGCAGTTCTGCTGCTCCTGCCTGGAGTTTTTTCTTTTAAACTAGTATAAGCAAATCATTCCACAAGAGTCACAGCTTCAAAGATTTAAAAAAACTCAAGCAAACACACACAAACATCTCACAACCCTCTCCTCCTAAAGAGAAATAATCAGTATAATTCACTGTGTATTTCATTGAAAATCAATGCTTGCTAACAACTAAAAATCAATCTTTCTGTAGAAGAATCATGAGACAGTAACACGCAAAGCAAAATGCAAATCAATTATGCAAATAGAGGCTACTCTTAAGCCATTATTTAAATCAAGATTAATTAATTAAATTAATCCACTCCAGCCCAGTGCAATACCACAGTACATTACATTACTTACAAATGCATACATTCAAAGTCCTTTACAAAAAGTTGCACTCACAATTTGAACTGGAGGAAAGCTGAAGTGATTTTATTCCCATCGAACTGATGGATAAGCAGAGGCAGAGAGATCAGGCAGTAAATCAGTGGCATACCTAAAGCCTCGAACCAAGGACTGTTACCAGACAGCTCTGCCCTCCCTGAAGAACCAGGGTGATGGCCATCAGCTGAGCCCCCTTGAAGACTGTCTTTTGTCTGCACATTTGGACATTGCTACTGAGCCGACATTTAAAGATGTGAAACCTGAACAAAGACTACAGGAACAGGCCAACTTCAGTACCATATAACCACCATTTTCCAGATAAATTATTTGAGCATGGATATACAATAGTTGCAGAAGCAGCTATAGTGACTTAACAGTCTATCTCCCGCAAGGCACTCGACATGACCCCTACAGAAGAGACATTACAATGGGTTATGTCTTTCATATGAAATGGAAGGAGTAATTCAAAGTTAGCTCCACAGAAAAAGACTCAAAATCACCCCATGACCTATTACAGAAGCTCAGCTGTGGGGAAAGGTAACATCCAGCAAAGGAGCAGTAAGAATAATTAAGCCCAGCAGTTTCTTAAGCTCCACCAGCAGCTTCCCCAGGGACACCAGAGGGATCTTTAGCTACACTTCTGATTGTTATCACACCTCATTTGGGGCAAAAGATTTTCTGGAAAGGAGCTAAATGAGTATTATAATAAATCTATTTTACAAATTCAGCAGTGTTTTCAAACTCCTGATCAGCTCAGACAATACTGGAAGTCAGTACTTTTAGAGTAGTACAGCAAGAAGAACATTCTCAAAAATGAGACACTTCCCCAAAAAATTCCAACTCCAGGATTTTCCAAGATTATAGAAAATATTTAAATATAAATGTCAGTACACCAGTCAGAAAGTCTTCTCACACCATAAGTGCAAGTAAAGCAATAAAACTTAAAGTGTATTTCCCTTCAGTTAAGTCTTTTACTATTTCATTATTTCATAGGTACAACCCCAAATTTTAATATTGCAAACGTTTAACTCAAAGGGTTTTCTAGCTATGAAGACTCTATTGAGCACTAAAGCAAGAAGAAAAACAGATCTAAACTAAAAGTGCAATGAAGTGATTATGACGGTTATGAATCAGCCCTCCATTATTGAGCCACTTCAGCAGCATGTAATAGATTCTGATTAAGCTCTTTAAGCTGAATTACAATGTACTATTAGAAGACTACTCAATTAATATTTTTCAAGGCCCAGAAGCTAATTTTACCAGCATCCACTAATTTTTACCAAGGTCTGATCAGACCTTACCACAGTCTGCTGAGCGGGAAGCGATGTGATAGCTCCAACTTCATCAGGCCTGCTAATAAAACTGCAAGGTGACATCAAAGCTCAGAGCTCTCTTGCTCTGCAGAAGCTTCTCCCCATGTCACTGGTAAGAAATCCAGTATTCCCCATGGGAAAGTTACAGACTTCACACGCTTGTAGCAGAGGCAGTTCCTGGACTAGAGTTTGCTGTTTCAGAAGCACTGCACTACTGCAAAGCTATTAGATGCCATTGCAAACATTCAGAAGCCCAGACAAGAACAACTCAAGCAAGTTTTCAAATCAGTTTATACGGTGCTGCTGGCAATGGAAAGTGATAATCACAGCATACTGTTGCTCCTTTACTGCACAACAGATTTTGAAACACTGCAATCAGTCATGTTCCCATTGGAAAACCCACAAGACACACAGTATTGTCTCCTGTTATTCACAAAAGATCAGCAAGACTATGCACATTTACTAGAAATGGCAAGAACTGCAACAAAATGGCACTCCAGCAGCTCCATCTACAGAAACCCTGGGTAGGAAATGATCGTGTCTACCTTAAGGGCGGCAAACAGCTGTCTCTGACCTATGGGTCATTAATGTCTGCAGAGAAAAAAGGTTTCTTTTATGACACTCCTAACTGAGAAGATATCTTACTATAACATTATAGCTTAATTTTACCTAACCATTTTCATCCTAGTAAACATTATGAATTCTTAGTGTAGGTATTTCATTAATAAAAATTAGCACATTTTCTCCTGAATGCTTCAAATAGCTTGCTGCAGTATTGGGAGAAACATGTAGCCAAGACAGTACAAGTTTAGCATTCAAAAGAGGGTTTTTTCCAAGTTCCCAGATATATTTTTGCAGTCGAGTATTTTGCATGCCACGGAGGCTATATGGCACCAAAATACAAATCTAATTCAAATGTTTGCACACTGAATGCAATGTAGACACAGCCCATCTAAACCAAGAGGTCTCTCAGATTAATATATAAAGCAGTGCACAGTCATATGCCAAATTTATATGAGCCTGATCATAAAATCCCTGAGCTTTGTAATAAAAGGGATTCCTCAAGCAGGTTTGTCTACATGGATTACCCATAATCATCTTTGAAAACATACTGAGAAGAGTTTACTTTTCCAGTCCACTCAACAGTCATCCATTTTTGAGAATGTTATAGTAGAATTCATAAAGAATGACTAAGTAGAGCATTTGAAGCCAGGTTCTTCAATGGCATGATTTAACTTCACTGCTGTTTTTAATCTTGTCTCTGAAAAATATTCATTTCAACTTCCAGTACTTCTCAGTAATTGATAAAATATGTTTCAGCATCTCCTTTGTTTTATAGCATTTTCTTTCCTGTGCTTTTGTTTCACATGGAGCAATAAGTAGCAGGTGTATTTTCTTACAGCCCATAAATACTTACGGACAGTGAATAACAAAGAGCACTGTTTAAAACCAAAAAAAATCCTTCTCATATTTTTACATACAGCAGGAGGAAAAGGAAATTTCCCCTCCAGAGTCCATGTGTGGGAGTGAATGTCTTGGCATTGTGTGTCAAGGAACCACCTGAGACAAAGGGGCTACGTCCGTATTCTTACAGTCATCCAATTATTCACATATATATATGCATGGAAGTCCATGACATCATGCACCTTTAATACGTTTCCTATAAATTCAGGCAGCTGGTCTTTGAGTTAAGTTTTGAAATCCCACTGGTCTGGAGACAGTAGGAATTTGGAGCAGGTGAGTAAGTTGTCCTGGGAATTTCTGAAGTCCTACACTATTATTTCATCATTTCAGATTTCCACTTAAAAAGAATTGGCAATAGTTTACATATTAAAACCAAATCTTTTA
Source organism: Ibycter americanus (assembly GCA_035590275.1). NCBI lineage: Eukaryota > Metazoa > Chordata > Aves > Falconiformes > Falconidae > Ibycter > Ibycter americanus. The sequence goes on along the minus strand of JAVJGI010000065.1, from coordinate 17,233,217 downwards.
GTGTTGGTTTAGTGGCAGCTACAATTTGTGTGGTCCCCAGATATTTACAGCTAAACAGTGGCTAGAATATACCTTAGGTGATCTGCATTTCTGCAGCACCATCTGAGGCTAGCTGCCTCTCAAGGAGGGCTTCCTAAATTTGTATGAGCAACCGAAGAGGCACACCAGTGAACAGGGAGCCAATTCTTCCTTTGGAGGATTAGTGCAATATACTCTCTGAACGTGCTACCATTAAAGCAACGTGAACAGTTACACTAAGGACTAGCTGTGAGCTTCCAAGTAACCTTCGGAGTTATCCCAGTACATTTTGGTGCACTGCAATATCGAAATGTGGGATTCATATTGGTATAAATAAACTGGTTCACAGAGAAATGGCTGCAGTGAGCAGACTGAAAAAATAGTGTCAACAAATTCTTTTAAAGGGTTATTGTTTACAAAGCTGAATAAATGTAAATATCCTAAGTCAGCTGTTTATTGCCCTCTCCCCAGCATGGTGGGCTCTCTAGTCTTCATGTACCTCCCAGAAAAATGGTTTTATCTCCATTTATCTGGGTTATCTAAATGCCACTCAGGTTTTCACCTTGCCTAGACTTCAGGCAAGCAGGTCTTTGCACCACCATCATTTTTAGTGAAAAAGAATGGCTCAGAGTCACCCACATAATGTCATTCAGGCTAAATTTTATTCTTTCCCCACTATTTTTACACAGATGAGTAAGGATCCCACCAATGAATGATCATGCTCAAACTGAGCAGCAAGAATGGAGGAAAAGATGTTCAGCACTATCCATTTACGTATCTCTGAAGGGAAAGGGAAACTCTCCCATCTGCTCCAACTGGAGTCCATTGGTAGGTCACTAAAACCTGTATATCACTGTCACAGAGCTGCTGGAATGTTTACAGTAGCTTTGGTTTAAATCTGCCCACTTTAATAACAGTTTAGTTGAGATTCTTTTCTATATGCAACAACTTTTAACAGGAACAGGATAGGCTTCCAAACATGAATTAAAATAGTTTTTCATGCAACGTGCCTGACCTCAAATCTGTACATATAGCTGTATTGTCCCTCCTTTGCTGCTCAGTTGAAAGGCAGGAACAGAAGAAGCGAAGAAGGCTACGCACAAAGTGCTGCTGCACACAAAATACATGCCTTGGAGAACAGAGAAACTGTGGCCTCATAAAAGGTGATCTGTAACAGGGTAGGTTTGCAAAGACACTCTTTTGATCTCCAAAGAAAAGCATACTGAAACACAATCATCCAGCCCAATTGCCCGCCTTGTTTGCAGCCCAGGCTCACAGTGGTTTAATGATTTCTGGCAGTTCAGTTACTGACAGACGTAACTTCGCTGTGCCCTTCGTTGTGCCCATTCCCCCTAATGGATGAACAACTATGAGCTCAGAGAAGCCCGTCTGCTAAAAAATCAGTAGTAAATGGTTTGCCATTGACCTTCTAAGCAAGTTTAAGTACAAATATTCCTTTCAAATAAGAAAGCAACATATTTTTCATTTCTAAAGTACAGGCTCTCAATCGTATGACAACTAAGTATACTAATTAAACACTACATAGAGTGGGTTGCTTTGCAGATGTGTTACCTCAAGAGCAACCCTTCCTACATGCCTATTGGATAAAACTACATGTTTGTAATTCTAAGTATAAAAATTCTACACTTAACTTTGGGATATTTTAAAAATTCTATATAGACATCTTGAAGTGTCCAGCTATGTTTGTACTCCAAAACAGATGAAATGTGATATGTGATATTTTTTTTTTCCAAATAGCAAAATAGCAAGAGGGAGAAAAGTGTTATCCATATACAGACAGTGACAGTTTCTAATTATTGATGCATCACTAAGCAAGGTTTTGCTAACAGCTAAATGAGCTATTGCACTTACAAAATGAGGGCACGTGGCATATCTGATTAGTTTTACTTATATGTCTGTGATATTATGTAATTCTAGAAGGTTGGTATCTCTATCTTTTGGAAAAATGTGCCACTTAAAGGAACAGTTGTATTAAATGCCATATTGTTTTCTACCCAATTATCTTTTGTTTTCAGCATGCAAATGGAAAAATGCTGAGTGCTCATTTTAAGTCCTATGTATCATCATCATTAATTGTGAGCTAGCTTCTGCTTGTGTTTGTCACATACAGAATATAAAAGAAATTAAATATTCCTGGCAGAAGAAGGTACAGTATTCCAAGAAATCTGCTTTTTGCAAACTAATGAAACAATTTTTAACAATTTTTATTACAAGCATCTGTGAGCTCCCACCAGGCAGCAGCAACAGACTTGTTTCTGCTTATATTGCTCAGTTCCAAGCTAATGTCCCCTAAAGCTGTTAGGCTGAAAGCCAACAGAAGATATATCCACAAAGAGACCTGACCCTTATCCCCACAACTAATAATGTCTCCTGGAAGTTTGAAGTTAATAGTCTATGTGAGATTCTTATTAGTGAAACTTTGCCTTTTTCCCCAACCATATTTGGTGAATTATACTCTTCAGGCAGCAGAAATCATGTACAGGAACCAAACACACTGATGTAAAAGAAACAGACTTAAAGGGAAATTCTCTAACCATAAAATGTTTGAACTCTCTTAAAGGAATAAATAAATAAAACCTAAATCTAGAATTCTCTTTTCCTTTCTATTCTTACTTAAAATGGTTTTACTTTTCTGCTTACCAAATCTCAGAAGGTCATCTCTGGACAATTGGGGTGCCTGTGACTTCTGTTCTTAATTTCTTTGTTCCCACACTTCAGGTATGTGAGAGAATCTTTCTGTGAACTATTAGGTAGTTTCCAATAAGGCCTCAGCCACTGGAATACCACAGTTGTTCATGGGTTGTGGGTTTGAGGGGTTTTTAACCTGTATTGCTCTAAAGATCCTAGCAACACAGGTCAGTGTCTTGACCCTTATCAAATGCCCTTGTTCCTGAGAAAATTTCATGTTTCCACTACTGCAACTACAGAAAATACGGGACAAAATGGCATCAGTAACCTTAGTAAATGAAGGTGATTAAAAATATTTGACTTTACAGTGGGTAAATTATGTGTAGTTGAGTCTCTGAACACTGGAAACTGAAGGGGAAATAAACCCAAAGAAACCACAGAGGTCAAGACTTCTAGAGCAGGAAGCTCCAAATTAGGCTTCTTTGTTCATATTTAAACACTTAAGCAAATAGTAGTTGGCTGTTCTGCAACAACTTTGACATATACTTAAAATGAATCCAATTATAACTTGCGAGTTGTTCTGTTGGTTAGTAACCAAATTAAGAACAGAATCTAGTTTGGTGACTCTGAGGCCAATGCCCTATCTGTGGGAAAGCACTGTCTAAGCAGGAATCATTTAATGCATGACTCAAAAGTTCCTCTCATGGAAAGAGGTTAAAAAACCAAAGAAAAAGAAAAGTTATCATTCAATAGAAGGAGCTGCAAATACCAACCACCTGAGCCAATGTGATACAATAACAATTTCAAGGACTGGATCAATTTCTAACACAAAGCATTATTTGTAGGTAAGATCTTCCCTCTGAATACTGTCTCTGAGAAGAGCTGCAAGAACACCGACCCAAACTCCTTGCCACAGTGGGAGCAATAAAAGTACTAACCAGCACAGTCTTCTCTGAAGCTGTTATTTGTACCATGCTGCAGTTCAGACTGCCTTGCACAGAGCAGAGCAAGAGGCTATTTGTCAAGAGTTTGAAAATGATGACTTTTTTGACTTGTGGAATAACTCAGACCTGCATTTTCATTATGTGAAAATTAATGTGAAGTACTGCCAACAAGTCTATCACTGCAGGTTTCATATGTATGGGATAACATAAGGTTTTGCAAATACCTGCTCATCTCTACCTATACCTGTCAGTGTCTACTGACAAAGAAATGCAGATCACATGGGAAGATTAATTCAAGGAGATTTTATGAATTTAACCCAAAATTTATCTTCCATCTAGGTATGCAGGACAACTATACTTCACAGCAGAGATTAGCTAAAATGTACAAATTACCTTCCTGGAATTTTAGGAGTGCAACTTTCGGGAAATTGGGCATAGAGAATCTATGAGGCTTTACAGCTACCAGACCTGAACACCAGCTTATTCATAACTTGATCCTGAATAAAATCTAGATTCAGACTTAATTTAAGGAATCATTTATCTTCTAGCGGGGTTTTTTAAGAAAGCTTTTAGCCCACGCTAAACGATTAATGGATATATATATATAAAACAACAACTAAAAAAGATTTTACAGAAGGCAGTAACATTACCACCTGAGTCCCTGCACTAGGGTGCGTATAAGAGTTTAAAAACAAACCAGACTACTAAAGAGAAAACAGCTTAGATATAATGAAGTAGAATTTATTCTAATGATCAAATTCTGACACAAAACATTCTGAAAGGTACAAATGGCAATTAGGCACCTAAGTCACCTGAGGATTTTCAAATTTCTCCTTCCATAATGAAATTGAGATCACCCCAAGAAAAAAAAGGACATGTTGCTATTTCATTTTTGCTACATCCTCATATGCATAGAAGAACACAGATGAAAAAGATCTGATCAAATGATGGAAAGATGGAGGGAACGTTAAGTTTTAAAGTTTATTCTCTTCCCATACAGTAAAGGAGCAAGTGCTTTGTGCAGAACAATTTGGCATAAACAAAATAATTTCTGGATAGCCGCCAGTGCTAAGGTTAAAATGCAACATTACAAGGCTTCCATGATGACAGCCTACTGGGAGACATTTGTTGAAAATTGCTTTGCCTATCATTCAGTCAGCAGAAAGAAAAAAAGAGGAAAAAAAGAAGCCTTGCAGTACTAGTTATGTTAGAGCTATGTTGAGTCTGTATCTATAAATGATTCAAATTGTATGCTTATAAAGCCCCCATACAGGTGCAATCAACATAAAAGCCTAGCATTTCTCTTCTTTTCTTTTATATCACAAAGTTCTATGTATTTTCACCATATGCCACTCCAATAAGTGTGTGTAATTATAAAGGAAGTATGACCTAAGATTTAGATTCAAGTTTCAAAAATTAAATTAAAATGATCTTTTGACAACAGGCAATAAAGTTTTCATCAGTTACCCTGTGAACAAGTAGAAGCCTTAAATCTTGCAACATCAAATAAAACAACATGGTTTAACTCCACTCTTTCACTCTGTGGGAAATGACAACTTAGGCGGTGCAAGTACTAAATCGTAGTATTTTAACTGCACTATATATGTCTGCCTTTGAAAGTCCACTAAATACATGAAAGTCTTCTACAATAGTTTGAAAGAAATAAGAATAAAGAACTAAACCTCAAATTTTCAAAGAGGTCCATGCAGACTGTCATTTGACTGTTATTAAAATTAATGGGATTCAATCAGCTACTTCCCAGAATGCTGCTTCAAAAACACATGGCTAAGCGGTCAGAAGGTTTTTTTCAATATAGTTAACAAATTAGTATTCATATTCTATAGCAGCTTTTATCTTTATATTATCTGTTACTGAAAAAGGGAAATTAGAATTCTGATCTGTGTTATGGCATCACCAAGTGAATCAAGAAAACATCATTTGTGGTTTCTCTTTTTTAAGAATTAGTCCGTATCTGTAAGTGAAACTGGATTTAAAGTGATTCTATCCTGTAATCAATGTGCAAGAGTTTATGCATATGCCACTTCACAATACTGCTCATTTCACAGCTTTTCTTATCTTTCTGAACTGATTCTAAGGCAAAAGCATGTGTCATTGCAACCATTTCAATAATCCATTTGTTTACTTCTCCCCAACGTGTGGAAGGCCTCTGCGGTTGAGAGTCATCACTGGGGACTCAAAGCATATGTTGGTGGGTTTTTGTGGTTCTGTTTTGTTGGGTTTTTTTAACTAACTTCCTACCTCCTTCTCAAGAAATCACTACTTTCCCGAGAAAAATTAATATAGACAATCTAATGATGAATTCCTAAATCCACAGAGAATTCATAGCTCCCCTCTTTTAAAGGTTTACTTAGAAAGTTTCTCTCCAAGACTTGACTACAGTAAAGCAGAAGAGTAAAAAGTGTTATTGGGTATAAGTAAAGGTTTACTTTGTATTAGCTTGATTCACCCTTGTGACAACTAGACAAGGGTTCAGCGTAACTCATATAAAGCCAACAGAAAAATTATTTACTCTAGTACTTCAAACACAGATTGGTCTCTGATCCTCAAGCCAAATTATACTTGTGTATGTCATATTTCAAATAAAGGGAAAGACAAAAATGAATATCTGGTGCTGGTCTCAAGGTACTATCTGCTAACATAGTGTAAGAGCTTCTGGCTCTGTGGCAGCACATAGTATAAACCTCCCTGTAAGAAATAGGAACCTCTGATTATTTTTTTTACACCACTGGTACAAACTATACTTGGAGAGTAAAACAATGAGTTTTCTTATTTCATACTTATAGAAAACAAATAGTAAAACAGTTTGGTAGAATTATTGCAATTTGAATTTTTTTTTCACAACACTTTTAGTAATTATGCTCCTACTGGGACCTCATATTGTTATGCATCCATACCTTCTGCATCCATAATTATGGAGGAAAAAATTGCTTACACAATTCCAAAAATGTTGATACGTGTTATATTTTAGTTCAACTCATATTCTTTATCAAGTGTTTCTATCCCTAATTAGTTTCCATGACAAAGTCCAAATTCAGCATACCATAAAGAGCTAAAAATTCAGTGGTGTTCTATTTACTTTTACACAAAGTGATGTTGATCCTAAATTTAACTTCGCCTAACATACCAATCAGCCAGTGACTGTCAGCCTTTTTTAGTTCCATAAAAGCCATGAAAAAACCCCCAAATGTCAAATCTGTACCATCATCCACAAACTGACTGAAGACGGATACAGAGATGGAGGCAGCAATGCTACATGATACTGACAAATTAAATCAAAGGGAAAAAACCAACCCTAACATTTTACATATAAAAGAAAGCCCTCAAATTAGTTTCGTACAAATAAACCCTGACTTGACAAGAAGTTAGACAAATCTAGATATAGTCGGTGACATGCAGCCATGATATTCCAGATAAAAAGTTTATTTAAAAAGAAGTGAGGAAATTTCCTTTTTGCAGTTGAGCATCAAAAAAATACAAGTGAGAACAACCTCTTGGGCCTCTGAAATAATTGTGTCTATTGCTCTGTCCTGCTGTTAACTACTTTGCATGGGTATCATCACCTCCTTCCACTCAGAGATGTGCTTTCCCATAATGTGTCTTCTGGCTGGGCAACCTTGGATAATACTAGTAGTATGAAAACCCAAAGAAAGTTACTATATACGTACAACTTTTGAGTTCGTTTGGGTAGGCATGGGGGGGTTTTTTATTTTAAAAGGCATACCGAGAAAGAAAACTGTGAAGGAAGGAGAAAAGTAAGTAATGGGCAAAAGGAGGATTGTGGTTTCAGGAGGCTGCAAAAAGAAAGGAGGACAACTACCGATTATCTCTCAGCGTCTAGTCTAAAGTTGCAGAATTACCAAATGTGACATCAGGATACTTAATATTGACAAAAAAGATTTTACATACAGAGGCTGCTAGATCAGAGCACCCAGCGGTACTCCCCTAAGGAAGAAAAGCTCAATGCAGAGATTAGGTAGGCTGCACTTGCCATATGTCATGTCACAGGAGGGGTGGAACAGCTGTGGAACTATGACATATCTATGCCTGCTATGTAGACGTTGTGCTTGGGTACTGGCCGGTAATTTGTATGCTTGCAGACTTACCAACTGCTATTGCCAACCTCCTCAACACCTTCAACACACCACCGTGAAAACAGCTACCATAGAAGTTATCAGCTCTCTACTGCTTGCACCTATCCCATACATCTAAACACTGCTGCTGTGATGTTTTTCATACTTTCAACACTTGCACTCCAAGGGAAAGACAGATTGGATTTGGTCCAAAGGATGTTACATCTATACGCTTTCAGAAGGATGAAATAGATAACAATTTCACTCTGACCTCTAATGTCTGAAAAGCTGTCACAAAAAGATATTAAAAACAGCTACATGTGTAGCAACTGCAAACAAACCCAAAATCCACTGACTGCTGCATATACGTACAGTACTCAGCTAGTCCCTCCTTGATTCTATGCTGATTGCTGTGCTGTCGTAATGCAGAAAGCCCTTCAGCATGGATACAGGCTTTATTTATGAAACACATGTACACACATGTACAGAGCCAAGCAGCCTGGTAATTTAGGTTATTATATACCTATTCTTACACTACAGAAAACACACTTCTGAATATATTCCACACTGGTCTAAAACAGGAGATGGGGCAACAGGAAACGGCGTCCAAATGCAAAAGCACTTTCTCAGTGAATGCAAAATGACGTCTCTAACAAAGGTAACTCTAAAACTTACGGTCCACCAGCCCCAGCACTTAAAAACCAATTGCAGGGAGTTTGAGAAGGATATGGCTCATGAAAGGATCTCTGTGGCAGCCTGGATGGCAGAATTTCTGAACTGGAGAGACACTGGGCTGTTATTTATATTCAATAGTAAAACACATACAAACACACAATTAAAAGTAAATATTGTTCAGGCACCATAGTTCTTAACATAAAAATGGAAAGTAAATCATTGGTAGGGTAAAAACAGGCAACAGAGAAAAGGGAATTCACTTACATTTTACAAGTAAAATAAATATCAATTGCAATAAAATGAAGTCTGTTGAGTAAAAAAACCCTCCCTCTTCAACTCCATATCCTTCATAGCTTGACTCAGAAAGCTGGAAGCGACTGTCCCCCTATACTCGGCACTGGTGAGGCCGCCCCTGGAACCCTGGGCTCGGTTCTGGGCCCCTCACTTCCAGAGGGACACTGAGGTGCTGGAGCGTGTCCAGAGATGGGCAACAGAGCTGGTGAAGGGTCTGGAGAACAAGGCTGGTGGGGAGCAGCTGAGGGAACTGGGGTGGTCCAGCCTGGAGAGGCGGAGGCTCAGGGGGACCTTGCTGCTCTCTGCAGCTCCCTGACAGGAGGCTGGAGTGAGGTGGAGGTCAGTCTCTTCTCCCAGATAACAAACAACAGGACAAGAGGAAATGGCCTCAGGTGGCACCAGGGGAGGTTTAGATTGGATATAAGGAAAAAATTCTTCATTGAAAGGGTGGTCAAGCATTGGACCAGGCTGCCCAGGGAGGCGGTGGCATCGCCATCCCTGGAAGTGTTCAAAAAACATGCTGGTATGGTGCTTAGGGACATGGTTTAGTGGTGGACTTGGCAGGTGTGGGGTAACAGTTGGACTTGATGATCTTAAAGGTCTTTTCCAACCTAAATGACTCTATGACTATGATTCTAAGTGCTTCTACCCCTCGTACGGGGCACTAAGCATACATAGACTGCCCTATCATCCTGACAGTAGTAGGAGACAAGACAACCCCAAGCATGGTGGCTCCTAGGGAACAAATCAGGGATCTGCTGTGCTGAAAATAAGAAAACCCAAGAAATTGCTGGTATTTTCCAAGCAGGCTAAGAGCTGTAAGCAGAATTTCAATGAAACAACAACAACTACTATTCAACGTCCTGCTTCTCCAGCACTGCAAAACATAAACCCACCAAATGTGTCCTTTTTACAACAACACAGCAGAAACTACTCCGGGGATGCGTTTGGCCCAGGGAGGGTTTCTTTGCCGAGTACTCAGGACCGAGTACAGCAGCAAGCTCTGGAGCAGAGGGTACCAGGTGGTACCAGGCTGCTAGACAGCGAGTCGGAGCGCAGATGCCAAGCATCTCTGCATGTGTCCTGTCTAGTGGCGGACTGAGAGGCATTACCAGCAGCCTCACAAACAGCTTATTCCGCATACTGGCCAGAGGGTGAGTGCTGCGCTGGTTACAGCAGCTGGGAAGGAGTGTGTGGAGAGGGGAAATAAAAATGGGGAAACATGGAAGGTCTCACTAGCCAAAAGAGATAAACACACACGCGCGACACACAAATAATCACTGCAGCTTCACAGCCTGTTGGAAAGCAGCACTAGCTGCAATTTCTAGATCTTTCTGTCACATTCGTAATACTCAGAAACAGGCATAATGGAAAAGATTAATTTTAGAGGATTTCTTAAGTTTGCACTATTAACCCGGGTGGGAAGAACTAAAAAGCCCCCACAAAGGACTACTGTAGGACTTATGCAAATATTTCCATCTGGGTTTAGAATAAAAATCAAAGCCCTGAACCAACCAGCAGACACTGTTTCATGCACTGCTAATGAAGAGAGAATTCAATTCTCCTGTTTGCTGAAATGAATACTGAAATTCTATCTTGATGTTTTACAAGAATACGGCACGTGTGTCAAAACAAGAGTTTCACAGACAATCACAGGAGCACTGGCAGCTTCCCCTAATGCTTAAGGGCTGGATCATGGCTGTAGCCTGAGACCTGAGCAAAGGACATTGAGCAGCCATGCACCTACCTAGTAATATATGAAATTCATACAGTCGCCAATATAATGGGTAGGTGTCAGTCTGCCCTTGGCATGGCCCACTTCTCTACTAAATGGATGATACACACACTCAGACTGGGATACATTTTGCAGCAGTACAAGCTAACCTATATCCTAACGCATGCTCCGGCACCTGAACCTGCCAGCTATTTTCCTCGAAAAAGGGTGGGGAAGAAGCTGAGCTGGACAGAGCTCATCCAGCATTTAGGGAGGGTGACAAAGGGACGAGTTCCCATCACTGGGCAGCAACGGATGCGCACATGCACGTTGCTCATACAGCAGCCTGGAAACAGACAGCAAGGGCAGGATTAGAAAAGGAGGAGGGGAAAATCTGTTGTTTCACACTGGTGATAGAAAAACTGAAAAAAATGGTAGGATGATAGATGACTCAAAAGTGTTAGACTACTGCCAAAAGCAGTAGGTTTGGCAGCGATGCAAGATACGCTGCCTCAGGAGAGTCACGCTTCAGTCCCTTCCTCCAGTGGGGAAGCGAGATGCATGAGCTCCCATCCAGGGCAGCTTCCTGCCTCCCCGCCGCAGGCTCTGCTGTACCGCCGAGCTTGCTCTCCGCATCACAATGGCGATGCCATTAGCCTGTCTTTTCCTCCTTGGTCCCAATGCTGATATAACACTCTAAGTAACAATCTGACAGTAAATTAATAAACGTATTCCTACACTGCTAAGTTTGAAATGGTTTATAAAGTCAATTTCCCCCCCCCTTGCATTATTACTAAAACTCTGCTTTCCTTCTTTCCTCCTTCGCTAAAATCTTTTTTCTTAATTTTTTCATTTGTGGCATGTGGACTTGGGATTCTTTTTTTCCCCAAAAAACTGTTCAATATAAATCAGACAGGCACTTGGGAAATAAAGGAGATCTGAAAAATGAGAGGAGCTGAACTTTTGGAGATGTGCCAAACAAAACCTGAGACAAAATTAAGGCAGTAAATACATATCGATTACTCAGGGGAAACTTTTTACAACGTTTTATCAAAGGTTACCTGCTCCCAATCCTTTCTACTCTAAACCATTATACTGCCACACTGCAATACTGTTTCAGTATTTATCTGACCATTGTTTAAATACAAGACTACAGACTGACTCTCACTCACCATAGGCAGGCAACCAACAACAGACATTCCTTTGCTTCAGATGTCCATATGTTGACTGCAAGAGTCACTAACAACGTTGTCAATCCTTCCTTCACCTATAAATGCAGGTTACTGAAGCAGTGATACATTGGGAGACTCCCCAAAATCTCAGGTTCCGTAACTGTCAGGTCTTTGAAATAGGCTGATAACAACAATGTTCATTCATATCAACATACTTTTTACTATATTTTTGTAACAGGAAGTATTTGGGCTACAGAACTGTACAAAAAAATCCAGCAAAAGGAACATTTCCTGTTGGCACTTGAGAGGAAAACTTTTTTCAAGCAATCTCTTGAAACAGAGTAAGCAAATGGTGCCCTCCTGATACTCTGAAGACAGGTTTTAAAGTAATAATAAGTACCCAAGTGGGTTGGTTCTTTGGTACAGATCTAATGGCGTGAAGAGAACACATCCAGAGAGTCAGGGACAAGAGAAGTTTCATGTAGCTTTCAGATTCAGGGAAAGCACAAGCCCATTTGGACTCCTTCATCGCTTAACAGCTATTGTACAAAAGGTCATTAACAAAAAATTGGGTTTGCCCGTATGTTTATGCGGTCTTCCACAGCCTTCGGACAATACCGTCCAATTGAACATTTCTTACCAGCATTAGGAACTCCCCTCTGTAACTCAATTCCTGGCTCACACCAACATCAAAGCAGAAATCGAGTCACCAGCCCAGGGAGCTCTAACTTCAGTGGCCAGAGTTACGAAAGCTCAGTCACTGCCTTGTCTCAGAAGTAAGAATGAAGTAGATATTGCAGTTAAAAGTGGTATATGCTTAGCACTTTTAGGCAACGGTAACACTGATATTGCTATTCTGCAGGCTACAGTCAACTTTTATATTGTTAAATTTTTGTTACTTTCATTTACAGCCAAAGAAAACTCTTGACGTGACCTTCATGCTGCTGGCCGCCTAGCCCTGAAAAACTACAGTGCAGGTGATGCAGCAAACATCCTTCTTCTGTCCAAGCAAAGTGTTGAGCAGGATTTTCCCCTATTTAACTTGTACTGAATGCCACAAGGAAGGGAAGACACCAAATACCACTGGCATGAAGAAGGGCACTGTCATTATCACTGCTGAAGCGACTGTATTTACATCAGTCAATGATCAACCCCACCAGCAGACCTTGCAGTTCATGTGTGCAATGTGCTCCCAAGGGTGTTTCAAGACCTGCCCAGGTTGTCAGTTCTTTGGAGTTTCCATCCCATCTAAGAGTACTTCTCACACTTTATAGGAATTTTGCTATTTCACAGAGAAATTTCAGAACTCCAGACATTTCAATTATCAACCCATTCCTTGCAGAAACTTATCAGAGAACGAAATAAGAAGGATAAAAAGAATGGAATAACAAAAAATATTTACTGCAGATTTAAGAGACAATTAGGTACTTGGGGAATGAGGGCTACATAACTGCAGCAATTATGCAGATATTGACAAATACGGACAATTTTCAAAATGCTTAAGTTTCTAAAAAAGTGTTTCCTCAGTATTTGTTGAGAATTAACCAGTTTCAGATATCCACACATCATCCAAAAAGCTCTCTGTGTCTCCACATTGAAAAGTTCTTAAAAACACCAGCTGTTGTGTCTGTCATAGTTCGACATATGTGCAGGTGTATGTGCAAACATGGCAGTATTCAGGGGCCTGGCTATGGCTCTTTCATTCAGACACAAGCTACCCCATGACTCTTGCTTGCCTCTTCCTTGCTTTTTTAATACTTCTTCTCTCAGAAGTTCAGAATTAAGCTGTCATTACATACAAAGTTTGGATTTCATATGACACTGCCAAACATCCAGCATGCTACTATGCAATGTGTCATTCAGAAAGCAATTGTATTTATAACTTTTCAATTACACTTGCTGAATCTAACACCAACTTTATTTGGTTTTTTCCAATGTTCTAGGCAAAGATTGAATTAAAATATTGAGAGCAATAAACCAGATATCAAGCTCAACAACTCTCACTGCCTTACATCTAAAAACAGAAGAAAACTATAAGCACAGAATTTCTACGCCTCTGTACAGTGACTCTTAAAGCACTGCCTTGCACAGAGTAAAATTTTTTAAAATATTTTTAGTACTTCAGTGTTTGTAATGTTAGTAACTCCTCGCAATAAGAAAACTGTTCTCATATAATAATGCAAGGAAATAACAGTATAACAACAACTGCTCCAGTCCTTAAAAAAAAATGCTACTGCGTTTCCAATTACGAGAAGTTTTCATAAGATTATGCTTAACAGAATATCATGTTACTGACTGGCAAATCCTACCAACAGAATGGCAAATTTTACAGTATGGCAACTTATTTAGTAATAAACCTAAATTTATTCTTTGCACTTCAATGGTGCTCACAAATAAAGCACTTAGATTTTACCATCATAAATGATGCGTTTTGCACATAGAAAGACTGTTTCACGATATAAATAGATACCGTAGTAACATGAGAAATACAGTCTATACTCTTGGTTGTAGTTACTTCTAATCTATAAAATATATTATAGACAAAGCTGTCTAGATTGCTCAAGCCAATTAGAAAGATTCCCAATAGGTTTGCATCCCCACAACAAATATTTCATTAAAAAACCAGCCTCATCTCCTTTTTGGTTTTGGTTGTTGAACCTCAATTAAATATAACCTCTAATGCAACTTATTGAATGTTGGGTTCTATGCATTACACAGAAAGTCTCTGTAGAAAAAAAAAACCAACTATTATACAGTCTCTGGAAATAAATAATGGATAGCCTACAAACAGTAAGCATCTTCTTTCCCATACCATATGCCCTCAGTAATCATTAATACATCCTGATGTTCAAGAGACAGACAGACAGCTGTGTAAATAAACAGACTACTACGGACTGCATTTCGATAGCTATATAAATGAAAAGTGTATTCACTATTTAATTAGTTTAATTAACATATGAGCTTCCCAAATCTTTGGGAAAACATCAACATGCCTATAGGAATCCATTCCCAAAGTTAGGTATTTCATTTATTAATCTTTAAAGAATGTCTGAAACGCATGTCATGGATCTGCAATAGCAGCAAGGAGACACTGAAGTCTACACCACTCACTCGGTGGATCAGTTCTTCCCACCACAGCATGTACCCTTCTTTGAAGGGTCTCTGAAACAAAGCAGATCAGTGAGAAGAGGAGAAACATGAACCACCTTTCTCTGTGCCTCTTACCCACAGTGTCCTTGGAAAGCACAGGGAAAAACATTCAGGCCCAACCTGACTTGATAAAATGTTTTCTGCGCATTGTGCACAGGGAGAGCGACTCCATAAAGCAGAAGGCAATAGAGAATATGACTCATGAATTCTGAATGAGAATTCTAACCCTCCTCTCTGTGGATGGCAAAACTTTCAATGACTTTTACCAACGAAGAGCTGGCTTTCTATTACAATCTGTTATTCATTCACAGCGTAATGCCATATTACAGCATAATGAGATCTGCATATTACCTCGATACCATTTAGGAAAAACTCGGTTTTGCCTTATTTAACAAATGCAATATATATATATTCTCAAATGTTGTTGATTGTCCGTTCATAAAATCATAGAAAAATTCAGGCTGGAAGGGCTCTTGAGGTCTCTGTACAAAGTACTGCTAAAAGCAAGTCAACTGTGGTATCAGACCAAATTGCTCAGGGCTTATTCAAACAGGTTTTGAAACCTCCAAGGATGGAAAGTGGACTTCACACTGCACATTTTGTAATCAGCTTGCCGGAATGTAAGCAAATTGATAACCTGTGCAACTGGCATAACCAACATTGTATCACAGGGTAGCCAGGAGATACGCTGGGCAGCCCAATTTGGTCCTTTGTCTGTAATGCCTGCTTCCTTCTTAATAGCCAAGGACATCTTCCATCTCTGGGAGATTCCGCCTTGCCTGCTCTGTCAGCACAAAAGGCCATCTCAATCTTCTGTGTAAATCAAGACAGAACTTGCTGTCCATTGCCACTGACGACCCCTCAAAAAACAAAAATTTGTCTCTCAAAAATCAGAGATTTGCATACAATCACCACCCATGCTACAAAAGTACATTTCTGCTTTTACAAAAATATCTGCCTATTTACAAGGATATTGTTTATTGTGACCAAATAAGAAAAGAAGCCTTACACAAGAACAATCCAGAACATAAGGTTCTTCTCTCTGTATCTTCCTTTAAGTGGGCTCTGAACTAACTCCAATCTGTAAAATTTTCTCCCATGTTCTCATACAATAATAATATAAATGGAACCAATAAATCAGGACTAATTTGTCCAAGGATCCATTACTGTATCAATAAAGCTATTGGTCTCAAAACAAAGAGTACAATATGAAAGCATAAGCACAAGGGGTTTGTATGTTGAATAAAGCTTTTGAAAATGTTTTTCTTTAAAATAAATGCTGGCAATGTGAAATCTGATGATCTTAGCAGCAAGTAACTGTAGGTAACTATCTGAAAGATGAATCCTAGGCTTAGGGACATGGGTCTGCTGAAGACAAAATATTCATTCCCGGACTCTTTCCCAAAGTTGCTGTACAGAAGCTGATTTCAAGAATTCTTTCTTCACACATCCCATGAACCACAGACAGCTGTACACAACACAGTCACAAGATTTTTAAAAGTAACAGTTATGTGGGTGTTTTGTTGGCTTTTTGAGTTTGTTTGTTTGGGTTTTTTTTTTAATTCCCTTTCCTGTTCCAGCTATATTTTGTTTGTAAAATACTTTTATCCCGTCCCCTATTTTCAGGGAGTATAATTCCCCTTTTCTGCAAGAACTTTCACCCTCACACTTTCATATTCTGTCTCTAGTATTTAATTCCCACTCCCACCCAAGCCTATTCATTCCCATAAACATAAGGAGCAAACTGCTTTATCTAAGAAAACTGAGATTTACCATGAAAAAATCTCAGAGGTCATTCACGTTTGGGAACAGAGCTGCAGCTGTCCATGAACTAGACCTTCTCTGCACAATTGTAATATTAAAAAAGAACACCTAGATCTGATTTTCTCTGTCCCAGACATGTATCCTTACAGCGCAGCTCAGAAAAGAAGACCCACAAGATCTCAAGCAGTCTGGTCGAAGAGAACAGATTTCTCTCTAATTTTAAAAAGATTCCAGTAAGCTAGCTAGATGTACATCAGGACACACAAAGTTCTCTGTGTGAAGCCAGAAAACATAAGAAGCTGGAGTAGCACAGGGAAAGAGTCATACTGAATGGGAACATAACATAAAACCAGCGTCAGATGAACCTGATCAGACAGACGATCTAGAACGGATGCTTCCTTGCTTAAGCAGTATCTTCTTCTTCCATACTGAAACATCACCTTCTTCCTCAACCAAGCAAAGATCAACGTTCTACCCCATAAACAAGGGCAAGTAAATCGAAAAATGGAACAAACCCTTCCTCTTCCTCCAAAATTATGTGAATCCCAGACTAAGCTTTCCCCGTGCACTTGATCATTTAAAGAACTGCCCTGTTTTGAGGTTTCACAAATGTTTCAGTTCCAGGTGCTCTTTTACAGGATCTGTGTAGTTTGTACCATGCCTTGTTGCCTTCACCATACAATTATTCTTATTCTCCTTTTATATAAGTCAGAGTTTAATTACATTTGCCAAGTAAGCAAATATTAAGCTGTATCCCTGGGTGAGTTTCTAATGCTAACAGCATGCAACAAAAGAGGAATCCCATCACTTTATTGATGGTCTCCGCAGACAGGCCAAAACCTGATTTAGCATGAATGGGACCACTTCTTCTGTTTAAAGGCTGTATCAGAATGAATGCTTACGTTACTTCTGTACATGATCTGGGGAAAAGGAGGAACACATTGCTCAAATGTATAAAGTTAAACATAGTATGTGTTAAATCGATTTCAGAAGTCCCCAAAACTGGGTAATGATTTGAATGCAATATGTGAAATCACCTAGAAAGGTAACAAAACAGGCCAATAATCCCTCTTCCAAAATAAACTACACTCATCAGAATATTAATTTAGTTAGCCCAATTAATCTGATGGTAAATCATATCATTGAGTGCAGGGATATAAAAGCTGTAACTTAAGATAAAAAAGCACAAACAAACCCCTTTTCTTAGAATAAACTAAAAGGTATTTCTAAAATAATAGCATAAGAGCATCAGCCTAATACTTATTTTACACTTGAATACTTTCTAATATCCAGACAACCTCAGTGTGCAAATTGGCGTAGTTCATAAAGCTAATTAAGAAGACAGGATAGAATATCTAGACATCATAACCATTTTAGGCAACTGATAAAGCTTCTTCATCTTTTCTTAATGAGTATGTTCAACTATTTTTCTATCCACAAGAACATTCTGCAGAAAGATTATGGAACAGGATGCATTTATAAACAAAATAAAATAAAAATATGAATGCCAAAAGACAACCACTTTTCCAGCCCACTTTAGAAAATAAGAGTCAGAAGGAAATAATACAACAAGACACAACAGAGGAAAGATCACCCTGTTGCAGATCATTACACTGTGACTTTACGGGGTTCCTGGCAGAAATTAGTTGCATTAAGTGGAATTCATTGGTAGTGATGTAATTGAGGGATGAGAGATAGGGGCTGTGAACAAGGAGAAGTAATTCCTTTCATGTAGGGGCATGGCTGCTTATGATACTTAACACTAATTCACAAAAAGTGAAGATTATGATGTTTTATCTGTGACCCAGACATCCAGTTCCTGCCTGCCCTGCCCCCTACTACTGCCTAGTCTGAAAAGCAGCGAACCAAGCAGCTTAACTGCCAAGATGGTCAGTTCAGACAGACAAGCGCTGAAGCAAACCGCCTTGCACTGTTACACACCGCTGCCTGCGTCGTGTTGAATCTGCAAGCCACAGGTGCCTATGGCAGCTGTTTATATATATATAGATAGGTATATATGGTAGATATAGATACCTCTCTGTAGATACAGGCAGAGAGAAAGTGAGAGGCAAGGACTGAGAAGCTCTACACATTGAATACAGCACTGCACGAAGTCAGAAAGAGCTCTTCTTACACACAAAGGGCCTTACAAACCGCTTCCCAGCGTCACTGCAACTTGCATCTCGGGAGGAGAATCCCTCCTCTCCACTGTATCCCAGAGTGGAGAGCCAAAGCACCACTTCAAAGAAGGACTAAATACGCTTTATAATACCACTCAGGATCTGTCTTTTGCACAAAAGCAAAACATTCAGTAACTATATTTCTTTTCGTATTTTATTTGGGAGAAATCATGGACATTCTAATGTTTTTCTCTTTATACAAAATTGTCCTGGTTTCAGCTGGGATGGAGTTAACTTTCTTCTTAGTAGCTAGTACAGTGCTGTGTTTTGGCTGTGATGTG
>JAVJGI010000065.1:17187958-17214185 GCA_035590275.1 Ibycter americanus | reverse complement strand
TTCCTGGGGATGGCCGAACACCTGCCTGCCCATGGGAAGTGGTGAACGAATTCCTTGCTTTGCTTTGCTTGCGTGCACAGCTTTTGGTTTTACCTATTAAATTGTTCTTATCTCAACCCTTGACTTTTACATTCTTTTCCGATCCTCCTCCCCATCCGTCTGGGTGAGGGGGAGTGAGCGGGTGGCTGCGTGGTGCTTGGCTGCTGGCCGGGGTTAAACCAGCACAAAAATACATCTGAATGAAGAAAGGATGAGGCAGGATGTCTTAGTGTGGATGTCTTTAAAAGAAAGTGCTCAGTCTCACCCTACAGCATAACTACTGCTGCAGAACAGGAGCCTTACCTACCATTTGAGGTCCTCATAAAAATTTTAAAAAGGTTGCTCCTCTATACCCACATGTTATTACTGAGAATATTCAGCCATTGGAGTGGTATGATTTCTTCACAAGGACACAGCAAGTCAGTAGCAAAGTTAGGACAAGTTTAAAGTCTTACTTTAAAGTTCAGAATGCAGTTCTTTCTACTGCAGCATTTTTGAAAAAAATTGAAAAAATGAGGATTTTTTTAAATACATCTAGTCAAAAAGACTCACCAGACTAATCTGTATTTATTGGGCTGCTAGGTTGCAACTATCTGTGATTCTCAATGTTTCCTAAACACCTTTCTTTGGAGGAAGAGGCTGGTGTTTCTTGGTAACACTAAAGGTTCTGGACAGAAAAGAACAACTCCTTTCTCTAGGCCTTTGGGTCTCCTTTCGTTCTGCCCCCTGGAAACCAGTTAGGCCATTTGATACACATTGTGTTTGATACACACTGTAAAAAGATCTGCTTTTGGTCTCCCTTCATTTTTTATGATTAGGAATAAGCCTCTACTTGCCATTTCTTTGCTTTGGTGTCTATTCTGTCTCCAAGTAGTATGGACAATTGAGGATGTTTTCCACTATATCAGTCCAGTACTGTCAGGACTCATTTTCTAGATATTCTGCTAGCATCCCTTGCAATTCACAAGTTTCAGAATACCAGACCCAGATCACTTCCCATTTTCAATACAATGCAAAATAGTGCCATAGTTTCATCTTTTCCTTCTTCACGTTTTTAAAGTACGATTCTCTTTTACAAGAGCTATAAATGCTAGCTGTGCTCTCAAAGAATCATGGAGAAAACATATGACCAAAAAGAAATCCCACATACACTTGCTTAGGTTGAATGGACTGCTTTTTGTTACAATGCTTTATACCTTTGATTTTTTTAGCAGATGATATATGTAGAAGTAAAATAATAAAAATAGCATTGAACTAGTAATACGTTTAGATTTTTATGGAAGGCCTACATTGTTATGGGTAACACTAAATTTACAAGACAACCCTGTTTAGTAGTGATGTTTTTAAATGCATACATTGAAGTGCAATGCTCTTTTAGTTTATGAACAGAAAAGCCAAATTCAGAACAGGGCATGTTATTAGTAGAAGTATGCAAATACCACAATTTATATCCATTTAGAATTTCTTAAATTTAATTACAATACATGTAATTCAGGCATAAGGAATTCAAGTACAAGTATTTAGGCTGTATTATTAAACTCTCTGGGATATAAAAATATATTAAACTCCATCCCTCTAGCAGCTACTGGTGACTTATCTGAGTCTGGCAAAGCAATATAGATTATTTTTTTCCCAAATACCTTGGCAAGGTCACTTGTTCGAGAGTTGGTATCCTCAAAAGTTTTCATTTTGTGCATTAGCTCCCACTCATTCCATCTGTGCTATTTCAGGATTGTGAAGTCTGAAACGTTTGTCTTCATAAAAAGACATGGTAGGACAGAACTGAGACAACAATTTGGAATACGAGTTTTCCTTAATGTGATCAATGTGGCCAGGTCCTCCCATTACCAATCCTTCTTCACCCTTGCCTTAAAGAACGTTGTATTTATTAAGCAGTTAATCTCCCTTTGCTCCCCATGGCCCCTGCCACTCTAATCTCTTAAGGTCATTCCATTTTAGCCTGGCCACAAGAGCATTCTTGGCCCATCTGGTTTTGTGTCAACAACAAATTTGATAATTCTTGAAATTGCATCAAAGAAATACCCAACAAAGAAGATGTGAAGCAGCTGCACATCAGACAGAAAGGCAACAGTTTATAGTTTCCGTCATGAAAAGAGCTTCTGTAAATGCAGCTATACAGAATAGTCAAATGCTACTTAAGAACCGGTACAAATTTCACTAGTATAACAGATGCAGCACACCAGCATGGATTGCCATGCAATTTTCCCCCCAAAATGTGCGTATTGGGAATAAGATCTTTCCCAAAACATGCACTACTATATCTCAGTTATTTCACTGAAAAAGAAGTGTTTCATTAACAATGTGATACCTCTAAGAAAATAAAAACACATGCAAAAAGCCAAACAAAAATATGCATGTGCAGTAAGACAACCTTGTTTAAGCACCCTGTTCTTTGAAACAGTCCATTTCTTTCTCCAAAATCACAGGCCAGAAGGAAATACTTCTCCAGAACAATTGATATGTCCCAAGTCAACAATGATTCAAGTTGCTAAACTTCACAGATCTTTTTTCTAACTTTCTGAAACATGTTCTTTCAGCTGTACTTACAAGTCAACTGATAATTAAGTTACATCTATATATTCCCTGCGGAGAATACATGAGGTATTTCAGAGGTCCTATTTAGTGTTTACAGCAAGTAAGGTCTGAATTCACATAGGATGGTGACTGACACTCACTGCACATACTGTCTTGCTCTTACTTAGCATTTATTTCAACACATTATTTTAAAAATAAATCTAGAAGAATGATGGTAATCATTACTATGCTAAAGTGGCACCACAATAATGTGTAATCAGGATCTCTGGATGTGAAATGCAATAAAAGCTTAGGTTCCCAATATCAAATTCTTGTTGTCATGCTCTGACCCTAATCAATATTCGGTGTAAATAGTAACTGTGTTGATAATGATTTTACACTTATATCTCACCTTTCCTTCAAAAAAATTCTCAGTATTTTACCAAACACATACGTTTAATGGGAGAATCAATTTATACATCACTGATACCCAAACGTTTTTAAGAGGATGCGGGTGATATCATCCTGCAATGCAGCAACAGGCCTAAAACTGAAGACTGCTGTACCAAATGGAGGTGGAAGATTTCAAAAAACAGAAAAAAAAAAAATCTTAATTTGGATGTGACGCCACAGCAAAGAATCCACAAAAAGTTGGGAAATATGAATTCATCGGAACTTTAGGAAGTTTAGCAGAACGCATGAGGAATTTCTTTTTTTTTTTTCTGTTGAATAAATGAATTCTCTGCCCAGTGATACCACAAGATGCAACTTGTTTCAGTAAGTCTGTGGGAACATCCCCCAACAATGCTTAATGAGTTTTCTTTTCTCTCATATACTATCATAGTTTTTCCTGAGCAAGGAAATACCAAATACAGTAGCAGGTAAACCTAAAGACTGAGAAATCCCTTCATCCCCCTGATGTGCCAAGAGTTAGGATTCAGTTAGTTTTCTTTGCCTTTTTCCCATACTTAGATGTTTACATCCTAGAACATACTCTCCTTCTAAAACTGGAAACTCAAGGATTTGCAAGTAACAGCAATATTGATATTAAATTCATAATATGCCCAGTCAAATCCCTTGAGAATTGCAATAGAATACTCATAAGCCTCCAAACACAAAGAAACACCAGAATGTGTTTGCACTGGGAACAAAACAGACAGAAAGAAAACGAATGCAAATTCTCCACACACCCTTCCCCTGTTCCCTCAGTTTTCCCCTCTATGTCAAAGCAAGACTTTTTGTGGTTCCTAAAATAATGCAGACATTAATGTCTCTAACTCGAAAATACAGCATTTTTTGTTAAATCCAGCCAGAAGTACATACTAAACACGGCCATTTTACAGACCTTTAAAGGCAACTGAAAACAACATGTATTTCAGTGTCGCTGCCCTAGAAACTATAATGTGCTCAGTTTGTCCACATCAGTTACGTTTCATGGCTTTACATGCCAAGATGGAATGCAGTGTGCTCAACTGCACAACAAGCGAGTCAAATGCTTGAGACAAATGGGAATTCTCCAAAAGCAGATATGACAAAAGTAAAGAGCAGCAAAAGTATTTCCAAAGTTTCTTAGTTAAAAACAACCCTGGAAGTGAGTCAACAGACATTGACTGAGAAGGTCTGGTACTCTGAAAGGGAGGAATTTGAGAGTACTAGAAAGCTGATATGGTCTATAGCAGTGATTACACAGAGTAATAAAAATTGAGCCTGCTATTGACAAGTTTTATTTAGCTTAATATGGAAGCAAACCTGTTTTGAAACAACACAAAATTTTGAAAGCTCAATAATACTGGCAAAAATATAATAATAATTAAAAGTCAATGGAGGAAGGAAATGCAATTGCCAGATACGTCACAGAAAGGACATCTCTGTCCTTATGCTTGATTAAAGTTTGATCTCAGTCAAGCCTGAACATAACCAAAGACACTGGAGGTGCTGAGCAGTGCCCAGTGACAGCCAGCAGGCAACGCAGGCTCACTGGGCAGTCTGTGAGGTATAGGGGAAGACACTCACACCACCTCCTCCTCGCAATTAATCCCCTCAGTTCAGGGTTTCATGAAGAACCCATCTTCCACCTGCGGCATCTTTTCTTCCTCAATGAATTAAATTTGGAATCACATGTCCACTACTAGAGGATAATTCCTGCAGTGTACATACACTATACACTATAGTGTATACTATAGTGTACACACTAAATATACACACTAAAACAGTGCTGTGCGCACTATATACTGCACTGTTTCAAACAATGCTGCTTCTTGTTGATTAAATCCCTCAAGTGGCCCAGTTGTGTTGCTCTCAACACCTTTGTTAAATAGATGACCTTGGCATCATAGGGTGTGTCTATATAGCACAAATATATATTGAATAAAATAACTCAGGTCCCAGATAGCTGCATTAGCACTTTGTTCTACTCAAGCTAATTAGCCCCACTGAAAAGATACATTTTCCCCACAGCCCGTGATTCAAATCTGATTTCTGATTACAATTTCAGTTATAGTTGAATAAATAATAAATAGGATGCTACATGCCACTAAATTTTTTTAAACACGATTTTTTATAGAGAATTATTTTATTCAGACTCTAAATGGTAATTAACTCAGGAGTACACTCAGCAGTTGTAAAATTCATGCTGTTCTGCACTTGCAGAGGTACAAAAGGTCCCTTGTTTGCAGTACTATGCCGATTGATTCCTATGGTAGAGCTGTTGATTCTCTGCATGAGTTTTCCTAGATAGCACATGGTCTTTTAAATATTGGTGCACTGGGTATTTATAAAGCATCTATTTTCTACAGATAAGCTGGGCAAAGAAAGCTTATTGAACTTCAAATCAAACATTGAAAAATTATCAAAGTTTTATGCAACCTATTTTTAAATGATGAAGGCAAGTTTTATGATGACAAAAATGACCAGTATCAAAGAGGAATATATTATAAATAGCATTTGTATACTGGAAATCTGAGGTACTTTAAAAGTGTATTTGTGACAAATATACCCAAATTTGCTTTCCCGTATCAAAAATAATACTTGTCTCATAAATATCTGATTTTTGCAGTATTGTGGTCAACTGGGCTGCACTACAATATATTGCCAGTAAGCAAACACCACAGCTGTCTGACCCTGGGACCTTCCAAGGTGTATTGCTGCATGTATGACCTCTAACCCAGTGCTCCTACACAGAGAGACAGAAGGTGGAATAGTAGTTACTCTCTCGCCTTTTCCTTGTAATTCAAACCTTTTGTTAGTGGTGTACTTCAACTGAATAAAGCATCTTGAAGAACTGAAGCGGCCGTAGCAGACCTATCTTATTTTTCTTTGGGTGCATGCCAGCATAAAGCCAGGCAAGAGTGACTGCTAAGCTGCAGTCTTTTCAGAGTGGTGGCATGAAAAGTGCCAACGTTATCAATTAAAGATGGCAATACTGCTCTCCAGGTGCATCAGATCTGGATCTCGCAGCTGTATACAAATACGAGCAGCTTGCTCTGTTTGGGAGCTTTCTAACTTTCATAAACGAGATGGCTTTACAAACAGGACTAGATGCTGCTGAGGATCTGGCAATGGAGGAAAATGTAGCTGCTATCTGATTGCTGAGCTATAAACTGAATTTCCACATAAATAATCCTCTCCATCTGTAGCATGAAGTTTAGGGGGAAAACGTAAGGCCACCAGTTCTGTTCTGCAAAATGCAGGCATCATCTTTATGAATGAATTTCATACAAGGTCTCAATACTATTTGTTCCTGATAGAGCAAGGCATATAGCTTTTATACCATAACTGTATAAAGCTTGTTTGCTTTCCTGAAATGAATCCAATTTTGAGTCAGATGATGATCACAGCAGTGCTTAAAATACACACAAGATGCATGACAAGCACCACAAACAGGACCTTAAAGCGCTCCACAAAAAGCTATTTTGTCACTAAAAGGGTCTTCAAGAACTTTCACCGGTATGGGAGAGAAGATCAGGAAGTAAAGTATTGAACAGCAACACACACGTGTTACTATCAGATGAACATTTATCAGTGTAAGAGAGGCTATAAAACATCCTATGCATTGTAAATAATTACAGATCATTAATTTCGAGAGTTGCCAACACAGAAAATTTCCTCTACTTGGAAAGAATCTTCCTGACTCCGCATGATGCCGTCTCCTTATCAGATTGCTCAAAGCAAAGAAGCAGTAGTCATAATGTGAGAGTAATTATCAAGAACAAGTCTTGTTTTGTGGAAGAGATCTATCTAGGATTATCTGTCAGAGGCATCAGACTGCTGCATGAAAGTCTACATAAAATCTCTGGCAGATTTTAACTCACATTTTTTATGACTAATGAAAAATAACATTTAGAATTACACCAAAGGCATGAAAAAAAAATTTTTTTTAATGTTATGGAGCTTCAAAATATACCATAGAGGGTAAACACAATCTTCTTTCCTCACATAACTCTGAGGGACGCTAATAGCCATGTCCCTTTTATGTGTGAATAAAGCAGGCACAACACATACGGAGTTCCAAAAGGTGCAATTAATCAAAACATTTCAAGGCTGCACAGACAAGGCATATTTACAATCTAGAATACACAAAGAAACATTATTGTTGACAGTGGTGATATTCTGCAGCTTGCTTGGGAAAGCTTCATTTGATCTTAACAAAATTTTGCCTATAGAAGGACTAAAAATCTGATCTAGTGACACTGATTTTGATCCAACTCTGATGGAAAATAACTGGAGACTCAATGGTAGCTGAGGGCCTGCAGTACTCATAATGAGACCCTGATAATAGATTGTAAATGGGTATCCTGTGACTTAAAGCAAGAGAAAACACTCTTCTGCAGTGAGCTATAAAACATACTCTACAACGAGTATTTGTTATAATTTAATGCTATGAATATGGGTTCTCCAGATTTAAAAAAAATTCTTTCCAGATGAAGAGACAAAATAATACAAAATCTATTTTGCCCCAGAGTTTCCACCATACATGAATGGAAAAACAAAGGAAAGCCAATTCACAAGAGCTGACCTAACCCCCAAGTTAAAAAAAAAGTGTAACTAAAAGAAGTAACTGGCATACTACTATCATTACTGCAACACAGATTCTTCAAAGAAAAATGTGACCTGATGAAATAAACCGTTTAAACATGCAAATATCACTTGTCTTCCTCTGCCAAGTGTTCTCAAGAACTACTGCTTTGCTTGTAAAATGGCTGTTGTAATTTGACTGGTCGTCATATAAACAAATTTCTCCGTGATCTATCTCCAAGTTTCCCATTAGTGACCAACTGACAACTAGTGAACATAGCAACAAATAGAATAAGATTTATGTTTCATTACACATTAGGATTAATTGTAATAGATACAACATAATACCAGGGTTCATGGAATTCTACCATGTTAGAAAAACTGGTCATTTCTTTCTCTGCACCACCAAACAAAGGCACTACACATTCTCCTCCAGGAGATGTTGCCAACTCTCAAGTTTTGGTACTCAGTGGAGTAGCTTTTTGACACACATGAAAGGAGAGTGAAAACATTCAGAGGATTTTCTGTTTAAATATGTCTTTTACACTACCTGAAGCTCTCCAATTTAGAGTTTGACAAACTCTTTAGTTTTATTCACATGCAGAATGTTGCTTTCTTCCCTTCTCCAAGTTTGCCTCATTTCAGATGTTACTTTTTTAAAATTATATTTCAATTGATTATTCAACATTTACTTGTCACCAATGAAGAAAAGAAACTGCCAGAAATTCAGGTATTTAAATTCTAAGTACAGCATAAAAATTAATGCTGTATGACAGTCATCACAGGATACATTCTCTTAACAACAAAAGACAGATTTTCCTTACAAACCAAATGCAACTTGGTTCTTCCTTGTTTGTGTTATTAAATAAAACAGTGGCATGATTGTCCATCTGAAATACAATTCACTTTATTAACTTTAATAAAATAAATGGGCTCTGAAAACCACATGTAAGATGGGAATTCTGCATACTTGTTTCCTACCAACACCCTTGAACTCATTTCACTGTGATGCAGCAGGTACAGACAGAAGAATTGGTACAAGGAAATGAACTGTGATACAACTTGCAATGCAACAGCAACAAATACTGCTCTGAAAATATTTGGCCGTATGCTGCTAGCACCTTTATAAACATGCTGACCTAATATCCTATGGTTTAAGGACACCACATGGTATTAGAAACAGGAAGGTTTGTCTCTTTACAAATTCCAGGCTGTTGGTCAGCTATACAAAGAGAGAGGCACAGACACACCTCCCTTCTGTACTTTCTAAAAAGTACGACGGCACAAACTGGTGGCCCTTCTGATGCCACCTGTATAGGTTTTGAAAACTCCTAACAGGAAGAAAAATGCAGTCTCACAGAATGACCAACCTAGAGTACATTCAGGAAATGAGGATAACCACATTTTTTCCAATGGAAAAGAGCTATTTTGGAGGAAAGGTCTGGAAGTTTACACAAATGAGCCTCCTAACCTTCCTTTCAGTAAATCTGCTGTTGAATGATTTATGAAAAGAAACTTTCCATTCAGGCAGGCCCAGAATTAGAGATGTATTTGTACCTTAACTCTCCCTTTAATGTATGTATTAGTCAGATTTTAAATATACCAGCAAAGGTAATCTTAGGCACTCGTACAGCATTGATTCATATGAGATACTGGAAAAGGAGCATTTGAATGTAATTTCAAGCCTGTGTCAGAAAGGAATTGTATAAAAGAGAAAAAGCTAAAGTCCTAAGTTTCCTGACCTGCAAGTGCTTGTGCCTGCCAAATATACATTAGCTCAGCTTTTACATTTAATATGAAAAAAGCTAGAGTCCTGCCAGCCCCTATTCACTCAAGTCTTAAAACAACTAAGGACAAAACAGTCAAAAGAATGGACTCAGCCACATCTGCAAACCGTGGAGCTTCCATGTCAGCATTAGATGCAAAGAGAAACAATCTGGGTTAACATTTGGGTGTTATAACGTGAAATTGATAAATGCTTCATTTGCCAGTTAAAATTAACATGCTCTTCTATGACAAACACGCTGGCTGCACCTCTTTCAACAGCAGTACACCCCTCACCTTTCAGGTGAGCTCAATCATTTGAAGCAAATCTGGGGTACTCCAAACTGTACAGAAGAAATGCGAACCGCAGGAGTCTCCCAGCGGTAACATTTCTCAAAGAAACCCTCTCTTCTTCCCAAATACCTGCTATACAGTATTTTGGGCAGCTAGCCAAAACCTTGTCTCTAAATAGCTCTAGAGTGATTTAGAACGGTATTTTAATACTTTTGCCACTCTTTAAAAACAAATAGTTCAAAATAACACATTTACTGTACACTAATAATACACATCTGAGAAGTTAGCACCTTTAAAAAAAACCTTTCTAGCGTTCCCATTATCGTTTAATAAATTATTCCTAATATGCACAGCTATTTCTAGAATTTTATTAAAATAATTTTCTGTTATTCTATCATGTCATACAAAAAAAAATCATTACCCAGAATTAGACCACTGCACTCAGCTACAATGTGGGGAAAAGATGATTTGTGAAGTATTACTCTGAAAAACCAAGGTTTTCTGAGTTTAAACATATTTCAAATATTATAAATCCTTTTAAAATTCTGAAAACCACCAAGAAGAACAAGTAGTAAACCGTAATTCTCTATGACACGCTCCTTGAGACTCTGATCTTGTTCAACACGTAGCATTCACGCTCAGGAACATTATGAAATGTCACCCTCATCTATCAGCGACACTCTGCCACAGAAGTACAACCTGCTCCGTAGATAGAGGAGCAGTTACAAGCACTTTACACATATCCCATGCTGATAGCTGCAGTGGGAAGTCTCTCTTCTTACCACAGTCCACATTCAGAATCTTTTATTATATTTCTCAGTGTGGCTAAAGACAGAAACTAGTCACTTGCAGTATTCTACAGGCTTGAATATTGACTCTTACAATGCAGTCTTGAGTCCTTCAATTAGCACATCTTACTGTTGAAGGGGAGCTAACTATTGGCTCTATTTTATTCTTTTGGCAACAAAATAATTCATTCTGTATCTTGTAAAATACATTTCTCTTCACAGTCTGAATCAGATATTGCATACTGCCTGCATTACAGAACTCTGTGATTTTTTTTTCTGAAGATCCTACTGAGAACAGCTTTAGAGAAGACACAGCCATTTACGACATCAATTTCTTTTGCCTCCCATTAAGTGTCTTAGGTATAGGCACTTACTGATTATCTTTTAGGTATGATTTTAGTTTTATTATGTCTGTCTGTGTAGGATTAAATACACATTTAAATCATGAATTAATTTAAAATAACAATAAAAATCAGTATATAGAGTTGCAATGCTACAAATACAATTCTGAAAGGCAAAATAGAACATTTCTTGTTTTCTTAGCTTGATAAAGTATTGAGATCTCAAAGATTTTTATGGTGACATTTTCTCTTTAAAACAGGACCGAAAGTTTGCAACACTGAAATCCTTGACTTAACGCAACAGGAAGGAGATAACTCTTTTTAATAATCGGAGGAATTTATAAGCTTACTTGCAATTAACATAAAGGAAAGCTAGTGTCAGACTGTATAATTACTGCACAGCAACGCAGTACCTAAGTCCTAAAGATGACAGCTTCACAAGTACAACCATTCTCTGTCTTGTTAAGTGAATAATTTAAAGTAGATAATTAAGAACACTGCAGAGTGGCTGCTTCCAGTGGGTATCAACTAGAAGTCATCTGTTTTCAGAAGTATCCCTGTAAGGTCAAAGATGGCCACATACCGACACATTTTTTAATGGATAAATAAATAAATAAAGCTCAACCATCACAATTATTCATCGTTTATGGCTGTGGTTATGCCATTAAGGATGTCTTTAATATATTGACAGCCTCACCTTTTAGTCGCTAGTTCAAATACAGTCCAAAAGGTTAATGACCTGAAGTATTTATACAGCTGCACGGTGCGCTACACAGAACAAGCCAGGGGAAGGGGTTTTGTTAAGGGATAGATATCTGAGCTACAGAAATCGTCATTATAATTGGCACCTTTGTAAGCAGCTTCCACAAGGAGGGGAAGGACTGAGTAGGGAATGAAAAAAGAACTCCCCTCCCATTTCTACAACTACTAGAGCCCTGCTCTAGTAGCAGGTTGCTTTGCTCAGCTCCGCCAGGCTGGACATGTTGTAGGGCTGACAACGTCATACCATTTTCTGGATAGCTATGGCATTTGGTACCATTTTTTTTTTTTTTTCAAATAGCCTAATTCTAAATTTATTCTCATTTATGCTTTTTAATCTTCACACAGCTCTTAGAGAAAGGTCAAGGGCATGAAGATAAGATATTTTTAGCTATACAGCAGAAATGTATTAAAAAGCTAAATGAAGCTCCAAGGCAAATTCAAATAATTCTCTATTTACTACATTAAAGAACATTGTATGCCTTTCTCCCTAAACATTAATGCAGTTAGAGTTAATACATGCACTTTCTACCCAACCTAGAAGAGAACTGTTTACATATTTTTAAACTCTGCAAAAATTAAAAAAATAAACACCACACCAATCCCTGTGTTCAACAATCCTCACACCAATGTACAGACAAGATTAAATACCCTAACACACCACATTTCTTTACAAGTCTCCTTTAATTTCCCATTGCAAAGGTGGGACATTTGGCAAGGGGAAGAGACATCTCACACATCAGCAGCCTTGGGGAACATTTGCTTAGAAACACACACAGTTTGACCTCGCAAAGGATCAAAGCAGTTTACTTCATCAGGTCGCGTTATCAACCGCTGCAAGTTTGTGTCTCCATTTCACTATTTAGGAGACTAAAATTGAGTAAATAGATTATGACTGAAAGAGCTGACACAATTTGTCCATCTATACGGGTTTATTATAAAGCTATAATTTTCATGACTTTTAATATGAGAATACTATAGGCAGCTCTTCCTTTAAAGAAATCTTACAAGCAGATTTGTCAGTTTTTAATAGAATTTCAAATAGTGCAGACACCTCACTGTATTCAGTCACGACTTGTTTCATGACTGTATGTGGAGCAAAGACATGTTTGTCTGGGTCCTAATGGATAACATGACGTACATTCCCACGGCAATATAAAATGAACAACAATGAAAATTATAATTTACTTTGCTGTCAGGTGCTGATCCCATAGATGTGAAGGAAAGCAAGGAAAGCTGCAGAACAGGGGTTTGATATGGTATTGTATTTAAATATTCTGCAATTCAGATCTAATTGCACTTAATCTGCTCAAAATTATCTTTGCTGTTACCAGTATCCCAGACTTGTGTTATTATATAATCCTAACCTATTTTTTTTAAACAGACATTTTAATCTGCTGCTTAAGCGTTCATTAACGCAAAGCCACTGCTGTGCAGAATACATTCCACTCTATTTGCAAGCAGCAAGCCTGGAGAAGCCTGGATATTTGGAAACAGATTCTTTCCAACTACTACTAAATGCTAGTATTGCTTTTCTTGATTTTGCTTATGTCCTTATCTCAACAAACATCAGCAAAACTTAATCCTTAATCCTAAAAAGATTCCATCTGAAAAAGAAGATGACTCTAAAAAGTGCAGTGTCATTTGTAAATACAATGCAGTATCATCCAAACAGTCAAATGCAATATAAGTGTTCATGTATAAGAGCTTTTGGATGGGTTCTTTCTTTCTTGTTTCATTTCTAAATCTGAATAAATAATCTTCATGCCAATTAACCTAAATGCATGAATTACTTCGCATTTTGCAAATCTTGAGATGCTCAATTATCTAATACAACTGTCAGCCATCAACTGTACTTAATTGTCTGTATGTTTCAAGTCCGCTGCATGTTTATTTATATCACTTGCATGACACACTAGATGTTTTATGAGACTAGAATAAGATGAGATGTGTCACAGTCTAATGCTTAGTGATATGACAGGAACCATATTTGCTTTTTTTAATCCAAATTTTTCAAGGAAATGTAGGTAAATTGAATATTAGTCTCCTCTATCTTCTCCACACCCCTGCAGCTCCCAGCAATCTTTTTTAACCCATAGGACATACTCAAACAAATCTGACAGAGAAATGAATATGAAGTTCTTACAAATTTTAGGAGAAACTGCAGGTTGTAGACCCAAGTAGACCTGCCTGCTGACAACAAGGCAGGCATGTCTCTGGCTCTGAGCCACTCCAAGAGGGAGCAGGTGCCCGCCTGCCTGCCCACAGAGTCCTTCAGCACGTGTGTAACACCAAGCCAGCCACAGCACATGCTGCCCCACGGAAACAAGAGATGTGGGCCAGAATTAGGGACTAGTGAAGAGACAAGGGAGAACGTGTGGAGAGGGCACAGCACAGGGAGAGAAGACAGGAGCTCTGTCTGTGCAGAGAGCAGGGGCATCCAAGAGATGGAGGACTCCGGTGGGAAACTAGGCGTTATTAGTTCCATTACTCAGGAACAATTCCTTTTATCAGACCACATCTCAATCTCTTTACAGGGAGGGTGAGAGAACAATTTGGAGAATGCTGGGGAAAGCACAATTTAAGGGAAGCTCCCAAGGGACACAGAAGGTGTTGCTTCACCAGAAGCACGGGACAAGGAGGACAGGGAGGCGGTGGGCGAATGGAGAAAGGGAGAGCAGGGTGCGTGGCAGAGAGACCACAACACAAAGACATCAGACAGGAGAGCAAAGACAAGCCTGTTGTAAAAAGAAAAAGGAAGAACTGTAGTCAGATTTCTGAGAAGTGAGTAGCTGAGGTGGAAAGCAGAGCCACTCCATATTGCAGCAACAGAGAGAGAAACCACCAAAGTCCTACAGCTGGAGGGGGTTTGGTGGAGGAGTTACAGTTCAGAGAGCGCAAAGTCAACAACCTAAGAAGGGATGGCAGTATACAGAAAAGATATGTCAAGGCAGGAATGAGTTGTGTTTATTAGCTCAAGGAAATGACCATGGTTAGCACTGGCATGTCAGGGCTAAACGCAGGAAACGTCAGCCGTGGGCTGGAGGCTGTAGGACTGGGGATCAGGGAGGATCACAGAACTGGCTCCTGAGGATGAGCAACAGAGAAACGGCGATTTCTAGTTCTGCTGAAGTGAGCTTTAGTACTGAATTTAGGGTGCAGAACTTAAAAGGAAGAGAGTGGAAGCTTTTAACACTTCTGAACCTCATCAGCTGCATGACAAAACTTTAATGGGAAGATACATTTTATGGACACCAGACAGTGATAAAATTGTATAACCAGTGAATGCAGAAATTCATCTTTATTTATGGGTTTCTACTCAAATTGTTTGATATCTTCAAGTCTCTTTACAACCCATCATTTCTGCAAATTTCTATGCAGGAAGAGCTCTCTCTGTGCCATTACATTTTGTGTCATGCATCTCTCGTGTTAAATTTCAGCCTGAGTGCAGATTGTACAGGACAATAGCCTGACACTTAGAAAAACTGTCAAAGCATCATAGTAGCTAAAGAACTATTCCCCAAATAATTTTGTTAATGTCCTAACTATACTGACAGCATTGTTGCTGCATTAGTTTCACCCACAGAAAATGCAAGAATATAAAAATAATACCCAAAAACTAATAAACTACAGAATTAGTTTTCATAAACAAAAATGGTCACATTTCTAAAAATCAAGCTGTAAATACATTCCTTTCTAAGGTTAAAACAATGTAGTGTACATCTTAAAATAAGTAATGTTGGATACTTATCACAAATAAGTTCTGCCTTACAATCCAGAAGTTCTTACTTCTTTTCATCACACACAGGCATTTTACTCTTAGCGTTTTTAACATACTGTCAGCTCCTGACAGATACCACTGGTTCTTCCAAGGCTGTCAAAGTTATCCCTGAGAGTCAAATACAAATAGGGTTATAAAAATAAAGTTTTTAAATATTTTAAAATGTAAAGAGCCAGGGTGCAAATCGGCTGCCATAAACTGCACCTTGCTGTGCCATCAAGAGACAGAAAGCTGCAGGATGCTGCTCTTCTGGGCACTGTTCTCTGCATTTCACCAGGGGACATGGCTTCCAGACAAACTTCAAGAGCTCTCCGAGGAAGAATGCCACAGAAATATGCCTACTCAGCACTGGCTTCTCTTCTGCGCCAGCCCTTACGCCACCATTATCACCGCAGCATTCCCAACAGGCAGCTCAGCACCGCACCAAAGCCGTGCCACACAAACCACGGGCTTTCTCTCACTCCCCCCACGCCATGCCTTCAGCAGCCCCATCAGCAGGCCGGCTGTGTCCAGCTGCTCACCCCTGCCACACAGCAGCCTCCCGACACCTGACAGAACGGGGAACTTCCCGGCAAGTTCTGCATTTCTGAGGTCCCCTGGCAGCCCACGCCGGCTCCTGCTCACCACGGCCTTGAAACAGGTCATCCCTCCCCACAGGTGACCAGATTCTGCTTCCCCCCTCAGCGACTAAATCCTACCAACGCCACAAGTAGTACCTGTGTGCTTTTGCTCCTACTTTGGAGGAAGTAGCATGGCGCTTATGCAAACCATAAAGCTGGCCTGTAACGGGAAACAAGAATACACAATGTGCTGCCCAAAGGCGCATACATGTTTGCTCGTTTGACATCTGGCCTACCACACTGTAACTGAGAATTTCCTGCACAGATACAGATTAAAGGGATGGCAATGCCACACTCCAACGATGCTACCCTAGGCAAAGAAAAGATGTGGTTCACTGTATACACTATACATTTGAAGCAAAATGCCTAACCATGCTTATTGGTAATTGGTAAACCAGCCATTTCCCAACACCTTCCTTTGAGGCTTCAAGAAAATACTGCTCTCCTTTGAGTTCCCTTCAAGACTCCTAAATATTCTCTCTTACTACTTCCAGCACTCAAGGAGATGCTGAATATTCATGCATAAGTGCTCCATGTTGTATCATCACATGCTTCCTCCTTCCATGGAATGGATTTCATCTTGAGTCCCTGCCCAGGCTAGCGGGACGGGCAGAAACTCTATGTTTGCTCAAAGCTGCGCGTTTTAAACACTCGAGGAACAAAGACCTTTTCTTCTGTTTTACAGATCTTCAAAGAAATTAGCAAAAAATTCCAATAATCTCACCAAGGAAAGACACATGGACTAAGCTGAGGATGTTTACATATTGCTGTTTGGGGTTTCAGGGCCTGTTCATGCTCCTGCTGAAGATAAAGTGCGCAGGTACGGCCTCTACAAGCTAGTCAATCAGTTACTTCAGCAAGGTGCTTAATTCTCCTCTCATAATCAGCTTCCAGAAATGCAGAAAACAGGAAATTCAAAGAGCTCCTGCAAGCCAAGAGTCACCAAAGTGATTTCTTTTGTGTGAAGTCCAATCTGATTATGAAAATGCAGGAGTGGAAATCAGCAACGGGTATCTCTGCACCCTTGATAACTTGTTATCTGACTGGAAGCCAGCCTAGTTGTCTCTGCAGAGAAAATCTGCAGACAGAAATGTGCAAGAACACAAACATTGTACATGCTTGCATTAGATTTATTTTTGTCACACTATTTTCATTTTGTTAAATGCACCTAAAATAGATGCCTGTTTTGTTTGGGATTTATTTTGTTTGTTTGTTTGTTTTCTTGCGATAGGCAAAGGGTCACAAATTCTCACTGGGGAAAGAAGAGTTAGTCTGGATTTGTAACAGCAGAACCACTATTATAGATTGCTCCAAGAGCTATTATTTTAATGTATTCCCTTACAAAGAAGATATAGTTGTGCATGTGATAATCTAGTGTAGGCTAAATTAAACAACATCTTTTTACTTTTCTGTTATCAAAAGGCTCAACCTCACATCAGAAAACCAGAACTGAGCCCCAAAAATTACAACAGGAAACAGAATATATCATAATCAAATGAAAAGATGTTGATGTGTTATGCTTACTTCAGTGGGAACAGAAACAGATTGCAAGACTCCTATTAACTTAATAAGATCTGGTTTACTGTTTATGAAATTGGGTGAATGTGCAAGGTAACTAACATGAAATATCAGCTGCAACAATATTGGAGGTAAGAGCTGATTACAGCTTTGTAAATAGTCAAGAGAAATCAACATTTTTAATATTTTGTAAATTAAATTGCCTTTGTAGAAATGTGGCGTCTCAAATATGCTTACAGAAATACCAAAAAAACCCCAGAGTGTTAAATTAGCAAAAATATGTAGCATTTGAAATATACACAGATTTAGGAATAGAACCAGGATTAGAGGCCTCATGCAATAGGAGTTGGGGGTGTCATACAGTATTAATTCATGGGAAAAGCCACTAATTCACATGCCACAAGCCCCCAAAAGAAAAAGCACTGAATCTGTTGGCTAGGACAGAGACTCTTAACTTATCTTGTTGATAAACAATTTAAAAAATGCTATGTATGGATTCCACAAAAGAAAAGTAATTTACCAGGTAGGAAAAAAAGGAGCAAATGATAACTAATGTGTCAGGGACCCGTGACCCATAACACAGGTTTTACATGAGTTCAAGAAACATTCAATTCATTGAAAGAATTTCAGGTTTATGAACATTTGGGCAAAATAAATTCACTATGACTCAGTGTTTTCTAGTTCTATGGCCCCTCTTTATAGAAGTAGCAGAAAGTGAAGGTGTGAGGAACCCTGAAGGACCTCAAGCACATGGACAAGGCAGCTCTTTTTCTCTGGATCCTGAGAATTTGTATTGAAAAAACCCAACCTTCCTCCCTCACTTTTGCTGTTAGCAACTTTTCCACAGGAAACACTTGCAGTCCATTCTCTGTAATGTCTCTACCCCATCTCTGGGAAGGATAAAATAATGGGGAGGTGCCAGATATAGCTGCCATCAATACTCAGAGCAGGCTTTATGCTGAAGAGAGGGAATTATCCCCTTAGAAAAGTCTCTCAAATCTTGAAGGAAGTGTTTTGCATACTGGACTTCATTCTTTCCCAGCATCAGCTTTCTGATCTGTGAACGCCCACGATACAGGATGCCTAAAAGACTCTGAAAAACTCAGAGGAAGAGGGGAAAACTACTAGTTAACCGACTCTCCTGAATAACATAGAGATTCTAGAGGAAGAGCCAGACACCTCTTCATAAATCCTACAGAAAGAGTGTACATAAAACTGCCTAAATTATATGCCACCAGCACACACCCCCTTCTGAGAATTCCAGTACTGTTAACTTTTTATAGTCTCAACTTTTTAAATACAATAACAGGCCATTTTACTGACCATAATTGTTTGTATTTGTACTTACAGCTTATTCAGTATGCAAATCAAACATGGTAACTTCATGTGCTATGCTACCCATGTTCTAATGTGGAATGATATGCTCCAGTTAGAAGCCCTATGTGCTGTGCTGTCTACTGATCACTTGTTTTGAATTAACAAATTTACCATAATAAATACAAAATATACCCTTTTCCACATATGAGCTTCCAGATACCTTCTGCAACAGAAGTTTGCCACAATTTTATTATTTATTTTTTTAAAAAAAAAAAGAGCAAACAGCCTCTCATGAGAATGGCAGAAACAGGAAACACTCCTTTTGACGTAAGATCATAAGAGCCAGTTTCTTTCTCTCATTTGTTAATGATAAAAAAGGCACTCCGCAAAAACAGCCTACTACACTAAAAAGAAATATTGGCAAAATAATTAATTTCTACCTGTCTTGCATTTTAGCAACCAGAAACAAGCCATAACTAGCAGCATGTAACTGACCAATTCTCCACAGATTACCAACAAAACCTACATGTTTTAAGAAATATTCTTATTTATGTAACCTGTTCTTTAAGATTATTTCTGAACATAATATATGTAAAAGCTGAACAAAAGGATAATAAGCCTGTTATTAACTAGGCAACTTAAAAGTGAACCCATGGGAGGAAAGCGTTATGTCATCCTAAATACGTTGATCTAAATAGTCAAGTCTTTTAACATTATGAATTCTACTTACACCACTTCACAGATACGGCTTAAGGCATTTTATTCAGCTTTAGCAGCTCTCCGTTCTGTGTTGAAATGAATGAGACATCTCAGCAACATTTATTTTGTAAGTATTTCTACATGTACATGGAGCTAGAGTTTTTATGCAGGATATTTTCTTACAACATGCCACAGAGATGACCACTATACTGTATCTGTTGGTACCAAAATAATGAGACATTGCCCAGTTGCGAGGCTCAATGCCGAATACAATACAAATTCAAGAGGCAAACTGTTCCCCAGGTAGTAAAAAGCTGTAGATAGCTTTAACAAGTGACTAGTTCAAGCATCTATCCTTAATTTGGCGTGAAACTCACCTCTGAAATCAGATCAACAGATTTTGCATTTACTGTAGTTGTGACAGAAGTCAATGGCCTTAAAATGTTTTCACCTCTCAGAAGTTGTTAAGGTTTAAGCAAAAATGTCTGTTTAAGCAAAATCTTTACATCATAATAACTAAGCCAAATCTGTTACTGTCTAAAACACACACGCAAGTCTTCAGTAATTTGAAGAGCTGCTTACCAGCAAGAAATTCACACCCTTGAAGCTGAAGCACCACATCAGACATAGTAGTTCTAAAGAAAATTTAGACCTAGACATGCCCAAAACAAAACACAAAAAGGACAGCCCTGTCCTTCAACTGGGAAGACTCACAGTCCTGGATTGGGCCATGTGAGGTATCAGAGGACTACCTTTACAGAAGGAGCTGAATGAACTTAAAGTGCAGATGGAAAGTAAGGAAGATTAGACCCTTGAATACTTAGGATACGTCATCACAAGTAAATCAAACACTGACCTCACATTCCTATTTTAGCCATCAATTATTTTTTTATATAAATTATACTTTCCTTGCAAATGTAGTAGTGATTCAAATGCAAAATTCATGTTTCTTAGTATCTAAATATATGATAACTTGGGCTTAACAGCCAGTACTACAATAAATAATTTTGTGGGTTTCGATTTTTCTTTTCTGTGTTGTTGTTTTAAATTTTATACAGAACACTTAACTTGCCCTTCTAGTTCTAGGCTAACTACACCACTAGTCCCATTATAACGCAGTCCACTTAAAAACATACAACAAAGCTTCACTTTAGTAACACAACTGCATCACTTGTTCCATTAACACAATGGCAACTGCAGAGAAACTACAGTCTTAGTAACAGGTTTAGCAATATATTCCTGATTTTTGTTTTAAATCAACATATTGATACTTGAACAATTAATGAGAAAGCAGCATTCTGTTCCCATAGAGGATGCAGTTTTGAATATCTTTTGGTATAGAATTAGATCAACTTTTAACAGCTTTTAAAAACTGTCCTCCATTTGTTACGTATGTACACTACAAAAGACTTACATAGCGCACAAAACAGTCATCTTGGCCAATGTTTTTCCCCTTTTATGTACCATAAAAGACAACTGTTGTGATTTTCTATACTGTCTCAAAAGTAAATAAGAAAGATGGCAAAAGCATTGATACAATGCACTTGATATATACCAAGTCATACAGTACCACAGAGTGGCCTTTGTGAGATGAGAGGGTTAATTGCTACTTTTAATTACACCCAAGTAACTTTAATGAGAGTGAATACTTCAGCAACATCTATAAACACAATGACCGCATTAGCAGAGCACCAGTTCTGAAACCTCTGCCAACACTGCTTGTACAGGGATTTTTTTGTTTTGTTTTAATCAAGATATAAAAATCTTCCCAAGTTCTGCTGTTTGGGGTATTTGCAGAGCCCTTCAAAAAAATCTGTAAGACTAGGGAGCTTTAAATAATGTAATATGCAGAAGTAACCATGACGATAAGAAATCTGCTTTTGCTAATCTTTTTCTTTCAGATGGCAGTACTTCCCAATACTGCTGTTTTTTCCACCGTATTATAACTTTTGTCTGTTACTCCCTGTGAATCTAGGCCTCCAGTCCTTGTAAATCTACAACTTCTGACAAAGTGAACAGCGTTGGGGTGCACTAGTAACACAGAATGAGTCCTAACCAGTCCACCAGCATCTTAAGTGACTGCGGTAGGATGTACATCACTTGTTGGCAACTATGTCTTACCTCATTGTTACACAGAATAAGTAGCAAAAAAATCATTACGTTTTTAAGGTAATTAATTTGCAAGTCACTGAGGAATCCAAAAAGTAACTGAAAGCCAG
This sequence comes from Ibycter americanus, assembly GCA_035590275.1. Classification (NCBI taxonomy): domain Eukaryota; kingdom Metazoa; phylum Chordata; class Aves; order Falconiformes; family Falconidae; genus Ibycter; species Ibycter americanus. Next base: position 17,192,498 of record JAVJGI010000065.1, on the reverse strand, counting down.
AGCGCACATAGGGTATTTCTATGGAGATCATAAAACTGCTGAAGTAGGTTAGAATGTGGCCCTCAGCAGGCTGACCACAAACTTTAAGAAAAGAGCCTGGAACTCCTCCACATTGACTTTGTCTTGGCTTTGTATTAAGCTGGGGGGGGCGGGGGGGGGGGTTTAAGCAATAAAAAATCCTAAATAAATAAATATTCTTCAGAATTTAGTATTTGTTCTTTATTATTTCTCCAACAGACTTGCTTACCAAACTAGGATAATGCTTTCAAAAGAAGTGTGATTTGGATCTGAAGTCACATTTTGAAAATGACTAAAGGGCTGATTTTTAAAGGCATTAAGATACCTAAAGATGCATTAAGCACTTAGAATTTTCAGAACTGCTTGAGCATCTAACACCTATTTAAATCACTTAGTCCTTTCTGAAAATCCCAGTGGGCAGTTATCTACATTTATGTGCCTATATACCTTTGAAAATCTGTACCATTAAATACTTAACAACCTAAGTCCCCCTGGCTTTTAATGAGACCTAGGGTCCTAAAAAGTCTTAAGTACTTCTGAAAATTGGTCAAGCCACTCTCATCTTTTCTTCTTTCTTTTAAAGAGCCACATACTAATGCTTATCCATAGCATGTCAGTTAACTACAGCTTCAACGCTGTGAAACTTACACATTATACTGTGCACACTCAATTTTTTTAATGTAACTAAACAAATAAAGGTCCTGAGTAGACACTGCATCCTTGTAAGACTTTCTGAAACTCTGAGAAAGAAAATGCATTCCAACCTGTAACCCCTGTGAATGCCCACAAATCGTTGTTTCAATAAATACAATCCAAAATGAGTATAATTTAGGCTGATAAAAAGCAAACAGCATAGTTTAATTATCGAGCAACATATTCAAATTACTACAAACAAGTTCTGAAAGACAGCCACACAGCAACAAAAAATGTTCAGAGGAAAACGAGAAAAGGATGGAAGTTGTGAATAGGCTCTTTAAACAGGCAGCAGCTCCAGAAAAGAAGACAGCCTTAACTCTGAAATTTCTTTTTTAAACAACAATGTATGAAACTATAAAGTATCCCCTTATGCAAACATTTGAAAGATTTATCTTCTGATCTTCTTTAATGTCAATGGGAGGTAACTTGCACTGACCACATTCCCAAAAAGGAACTGATTTGTAAATTAGGAACGCAGGGAATCAGATTGCCACCTACAGGAAAATTTAGCATTTATTGTCAAGAATGACTCAAAAAAACCCACAAATTGCCATCCTGCCAAGCAGTCTTTCAGTTTTAATTACTGTTTCAAAACCAACTACTATTTTCTTTTGTGCAACTGTATCATGAACTTCCTAAATCCAGAAAGCCATTAACATTTCTTTTTATTTAAGAGAGTATTGCTTGAAAGTTCCATAATTCATCTACAAAGCAGCAGATTGTAATCATGGTTCAGTTAAAGAATTTTAAGTCTGCTTACCTGATACGATTGGTGCTAGCCTGAATATGTCTGATAGTCTGCTGTTTACTGGCTCATAAGGGGAATCTTCAAGCAAGTCATTTCCTAAAGACAAAAAAAAAAGATTTCTTATATAAGGCTTCAGGATAAGATTTTGGGGCTTACTTTTACTCTGAAATGAAGTGACTCTGTAACAGCAAAAGGTGCTCCCCTTTAATCTCTTTAGGTGGCTATTTCTCCTCAAAGCATTATCTACAAAAACACCTGAAGGAAGCCAGTTGTTTATCCCTGTCACTAGCTCTTTTCTCTCCTTCCTCCACGGATAAGGTCATAATTTGCAGAGACAGCCTGTGACATCACAGGGACTGTCCCATCTCATGCCAGCAGGCGAGAAGCTCTAGCCAGTATGTTCCTCTTCACTCACCCTAACAGCATAGCTCTTTTCCAGAGGAACAGCCCAGGTAACAGTTAAAAACCAGCATCTTTGGAACAAAACACTCCTAACAAGATGCTGTTGGAAGGGAAACTTTTTATGATGCAGAGAATGTCCAGGAGTAGTGTAATTTATTATGAGAGTTAAACCAGAAGCATACATTGACTCTAAAATGTTCCAGTTGGTGCCTGGATGAGTGAGCAGAAAGGGATGACTTCCCTTTTTGCAGAAGCAGCCACAGAAAAGAGTTAAATAGGGACCATGCTGAAGTGAAAGACTGCATCTTGAACTCCAGGGCCACAGCAAAACAGGGCTCAAAATGATATATCTCATATAAGGACCTCACTGTTCTCAGTAGACTATGGGAAATTTGCCAGTGACATCAAGAACAGAAGTCCCAAGTCAATCACTGTCATGTCCCTCCTAACCGACACATCTACACGCTCTAGGAAGCAAAAACTTCTTTTTTTTTCTGTCTCAGCATGCCCAGGGAATATTGCTAGTAAATACAGCAAAGGCAAGGATAAACATTTCCTTAAACCCATGCTCCTTTTCATATTACATTTAACTTTCAGCAAAGACCTAAGAAACTAGTTCCAGTGCCCTGTGATCTTGTTAGGTAAGTCCTAATTAAGGAGTTTAAATATTATTAGGAAAATTTCTCCAAATTATTGTTTTTGTAGCTCCTGCACTTGTAGTGCCCTTATCTTTTGACTCTGGTTTAGAAAGGTCAGCTGGGTCCCCTGGAGGAAACCCTCACTGTGGATTTCCCAACAACAGGAGATGGAGCAGCAGCTGTTCCTGAGTCAGATGAAAGGTCCTCAGTTTGCAGCTGAAGAGCACAATGTGAATTACGGGGTCAGACCCTCGGGTCAGCCTCAGTGGCTGTAGCTAGCTGTGGGTGTGAGCGGCTGCAAAATCACACACTGCATTAGGGGAGTGTAAGGTTTCTGTGTTTTGCAACGTACCCTGTAAGCTCTGGTACATGCTCCAGTAAATGCGCAGGCAGTTTTTCTCCTTCTTCATGCCCCTCTTACAGCGGCAGTTGTACAGAGATTTCTGCTTGAGAGCTTCCATGGCGCTTTTGCATTCGTCCTTTGCCTCCAGGCCTGTCGCCCGGCTGAAGTTGCTCTCTTTGCCGGCTACACACTGCCTCAGTGTCCTGTATTTAGTACTACAGCTCTGCTCCTTGAGACACTGGTCGCTGGCTTTCACGCAGTCGAGGCGGTCCCCTCCAGGCAGCCCGCTCACTTCTGCGCACAGAAGTACATCTAGAGAGAGGAGACACAAACCAACAAACTCTTGTTGAAGGATGAGGCCGATTTAACCAGGGCTCCGAAGTAGGCATCTGGGAAGCACAAGACCCCTCCTCACGCAGCCAGCCCCACGGGCAGCACCTTGCAAACCTCCGAGCTTTATGCTACACCTTAGGAAAAAGCACACGGGGTTTTCAGGGGCTTAGATCCACTTTTGTGGGAGTCGAAGGAAACAGCATGTTTGAACCCTGCTGGTTGATTTATGAGAAAACACAAAAAAGAAAGAAAACCCACAGGGGTTAATGTGCCTGACAAAACGAGCGTTCATTATTCCTTAGATCCACTTTGGTGAAACAAATAACCTCTCCATTCCAGTGTTTAACTGAGGGGTTAAACATTCGGCCTCACTTTCCACAAAAGCTTTGCTGTAATTTCAATTACATCCCCGAACAACCCGCTCAGAGAGAGAAGTCCCCTCACTGGCTGGTATTAGCCTCTTTTCGCATCAGTCACTTTTTAAAGGCTGTACACATTTTTGCTTATTCTACGCGTATAAAGTAGAATTTATGACTCCCCCCCCCCCCCCATTTCTCTCCACGACGATGCTTTTGCAGGAGAACAAAGCAAATTCCATTAACTCTCTCCTCTCCACCGTGCCCCCTGTCACGCTCCCTCAGACACACGCAGATGGAAACGCAAACATCTTCTGTGGAAGGGAAACCAGTTTGGGCTGCAAACCACTCGCAGCCCGGGAGGCTGCCAGGTTCAGGTGAGGCTGTAGTCCTTCAGCTGGCTTTTGTCACACGTATACACACACACGCACACCCCAAGCAGCCTTATTTTATTAAAATGAAAAGTTTCCCTGTAACTTGCAAGAACCCAATTTAGCAAGAGGCAACGCAGTCAAATACTTCAGTCTGTAATCTCCCAGAGCTCTGAATGCAGCCTGGGCTAACTGATGTGAGGCAGAGCTGTAAAAACTACTGGAAACTTCACTGTTCTGCCGAAACAATAGACTGACAACCGTCGGGCATCTGAGCCCATACACCCTATGCTCTGCTTTACGAAGCGACATACAGTCCGAAATCAGGCACCAGCAACTTACCCACTAAGGGCAAAGCGAAGTACAAGATAACGAGAAACATCTTGCTGCCTTCGGATGGTTTCCCCAAACGAGCCGATGTGCCACAACAAAGAGGATCAGCATGTAGATATTCCAAAACCGCCGAGGTCCAAAGACTCCAAGTTCATATCCACGGAATAAAAGGGGAAGAAAAAAAAAAAAAAAACCACAAAACCAAAACCCTCTCTCCTCTTCACCGCTACCAGCACCGGCGGCAGGCGCAGCGACGCGAAGGCTGAGCTCTCTCCCTTCGATCTCAGGTCTGAGCAACCTGC
>JAVJGI010000065.1:17070147-17186927 GCA_035590275.1 Ibycter americanus | reverse complement strand
CCCCCCCCCCCCCCCCCCCCCCCCCCCCCCCCCCCCCCCCCCCCGGGGCTAAATAAATACTTTTTTTTTTTTTTTAATCACTAGATACTTTACTTTGCAATCTTGTCCACAAGCTATTTGGCCCATTTGACTTAAGGAATTTGCTTCTCCTTACAATAAATTTTGCCTAAAGGACTTTACCTCGCCTCATGAGATGGAAGATGATCAGGCTGGCCACCTTTATAGCGAAAACTGGGTGGCAGATGGAGCTAAACTGTTGTAAGGTACTTCAGAAACACTTATTTAAAAGCTTGGCATATGCCGGAATATAGAGAGAATACGACATTCACTGAACCCGAATGAAAGCTTTATATTTTGTTTGTTTGTTTGTTTTCCTCTCATACCACTTCTTCTTAACAGATTTGTATTTCTACCAAAGAAACGTAAAAAAAGCAAAACAGAGCACTGGTTCCCTCCATTAAGTCGTAACAGTGATGTCAAGTTGTAACTGATTAAGTCACAACTGTTTGTGTGTTGATCATTTAATATGAAGGAGCATATGCTATTATATGGCCACAAAATCTATTATCTGCTTCATGTACAAGGATATAATTGGAGAAATAAAGACAACGACCAGATTTCTAGGGTATTTCAAGATAATTAAAAGGTGCTAAGTTGGTGATGGCATTGATGATTCAAGACAGCTTCAGCTTCTGAAGTAGCTGGTATTTAATGAAACAAGTTGGCCTTCCAAACACTTCAATACAAATTGAGCTGGGTGATACAGAGAGATGATTACTTCTTCACTGGTCATTTTGACACCATTGTGGCATGTGATAAGCTTTGTATAGAAGTTATGTGTGTGTAAAATACACAGGTAGCATCATTCTCCTGTTATTTACAAGTCTTAAGTCAGGAGTAGCTACAACATTCACAGCAGAGCAAGGCACGTGAAAATAAGACTGAAATCCAGGCCACTATTTACAAAACTCTTCATGCATTAATGTCCTGAATACATATATGTACACACACACGCATTACACACAATATTATTTGGCATCTAAAAGCAACACATTGCAAATCTCTGCATTAATAGCTACTTTTGCTGTTACAAAACACAGCTTTTGTGGGGTTTTACTATTACAGTGAAACTGAAATCATGCTTTAAGTGTTAAAAATCAAATAAAATGTTACTGACAGTTCAGAAATAACAAGATAGCTGAAAAGCATGCATCCAAAATTCTGAATATTGTCACTAAACACTTCTCTTGCCAGTATTTTGACTAATCTCCAGAAAACTATCACCCAAAGTGAAAAAAGGTTAATATATCTTAACCTAAAAAAAGTTTTAAAATGCAACCATGTTCTGAAAAAAAAATATTAATAAATCCAAGGATGAAGTCCATGATACATACAGTTGCTCAGAATGTCCAGCTGCTGCACAGTCTTTAACAGGACTGTCGGTGTGCGAAAGCGTCTTGGAAATCACAAGGACATTTGTTCCACAGCAGAAGTTACCAATTATTTTCTTTCTTTCAGAGATGGAATTGTTTATAAATTTTTGCAACTTCTTTCCAGTATTTTTTAGTTAATCTCTGAATGCCATCCTTTCCATTTGTCGCTAAACTGATTTCCATGTCCTGCTACCACTCAGACAACACAAGTACTTTAGTCTCTTCACAGGATCTTCACAGGATCGCTGTGGTTTGGGTAGCTGAAGTCACTTGCGTGTTGGACTGGTATCACATTAACACACAGGGTATGCAGCTTTCCTGAAGTGCCACGTTGTACTGTTTATGTATACTCTGCTGCAAATCGTAGCTACAAATCATTTTCAATCTTTTTAAGAATATAGAAAGACACCAGACAAAACCCCGTAAGCCACTCTGCGGCTGGAGACATAATCGTTTTGCTCTTCACTCATTCTTTTCCAATTGCCTTTTACCTCCTCTGGGGTAAAATCAAGTCCATGATGTTTTGCTGTTGATTTCAGTCAAACCAAAGTCTACCTTACAATTTGCGTCTGACAACTGCTCAAACCATAAGGCTTTTCAGTCAAATGAATAATAAAAAAAAACCCAGGCCATACAGAAATCCTTGAATGTGAACATTTTAAACATATTTACGCTGGTTTTCTATTCTGTTGATTGAGTTTTACAAAAAAATTCCAGAACAATTAATATAACATATATAAGGTACAGCTGATGGGGACAAACATTTCATTAGAAGACAGATGATAACATAATCACCACTGAATTATTGTTTAAAGGCCATTACAATATAAATAATGTGGAAGACAGTACTAACTACTTCAAGCTACTCACTGCCAGTATTAACTGCTAGTACTTCAGTCTTTATATAATTTTAGTTACTTGATTCTTTCTAATTATCTACATTACCTCGTATTCTTCCATTGAAAACTTTTTAAAAAGAACAGAAAAAGTAGCAAGGGGTTATTTGATCCTAAAATTTCTGTAAAAAAGTGTTCTTTAGAAGTAGGTTGAGATAAACGAACCTCTAACTATGGGCAGTTTTAAGATTCCTGTCACTTCGCAGCCTGAACCCAAATGCTCTGAACACAGCAACAGCATCAACCCACACCTGTAATCAGGGCCATATGGTACTTGAGACCAGCCACACAAGATGTGCAAGGTTGGAATACTTTTTTTTCCACATTGAGTTCTGCTGGATTTCCTTCTGCCTCCTCCTCTGCATGTAAATTAAAAAGAACTGACTCAAATGGAGGCAATGTTGATTTGCAGCCAGTCCCACATGCAAAAGCTGCAGTGTTGGAGCACTGCATTAGGTTGTTACGGGGGGCAGCAGTTCAGATGGCAATGTAACAGTAAGCTGACAAGAAGGTTGAATTAATACATTGGCTGGACCACAGTGAGCCTGCAGATTCCCTTTGCCATCTCTGCCATAGACCTCCTTTTAAAGACTGAACCTTGCAAGAAAATATTGACGTTGGAGCCACTGAGCCCAGGGAAAATTACACAGTATTAATCTGCAGACCCAGAAAGTATGCTGAGAATAAGAACAGTGCCATGAACTTTAAATATAATTCTTTGGGGAATGAATAGGTGAAGCAAAGCTGAAGCCGAACTAATGAGTCAGATATAGCAGGTGGGGGAGAGCAAGCAACTGATGGGAAAATGTGTGTGCGCCATGGGAGTACAAAAAGTAGTGTTTACACAGGAGGCTTTATTCAATAACGAGAAAAGAAGAACAGACAAGTTAGAGAATTACTAGGGACTGGAAGAACAATCTGAACTGCCTTTTTTGTCTTACATTTATCTGCTTACCATGAAGTCAAAGTGCCTAGTGGTGGGAATAAGGCAAGAATGATTTGCTCAAGGCATTAAAGTTTTGTAAAGGACAGATTAAATAACAGTGCTCCAAAAATCAATTTTGAGGGGCTTATGAAGCCTTGAATGGGCTTTTGCAGCATAAAAGCAAGATTGAGTTTTTACTGAACTTGTCATTTACTTGGGTTTAGAGCTTACAGTAAGTATCAGGAAAAACATAAAAGCAAAGCAAGCAACGAACGTTCACACAGTAATCAAATAAAAAACATGTGGAAGTGCAATCTAGATCACTGAATGACTTAATGCAAAACTATAAGAAAGTCGTCCCCCAACTGTCGCCCCCTTTAATCAGACCTGGCAGTGAATTCCCACAACTGGTCTTCGCCAGGAAGTTTTTCCTAAACTCTTGCTTCCCTGTCCTCACCAGAGGTTGTACTTACGTAGTATCAGATCACCTGGAAGGAAAAAAAACCCAAAAAACAAAAAGCTGCAAAATTCCTCTGCGAATTCATACCTAATATGTGACCTGATTATGATTTCAATAGAATAGATACAAAAATACTAAACCAGTACAATGCAATTCAGAGAACCTGTAGTTAAGAAACACAATATACTAGTTACCCTTAAAGATTTGAAAATATGGAAAAAACTGCAGCCACTTGTGAAGCTCTGTATCTTATACAAATGATTCCATCAAATTTTAAATACTGATATACAGGCACGGACATTGATGTTTCCCAAACCGTTAAGGAAAAAGTTGTTAAGACAGAATGGTAATAGTTGCATCCCTCGATTTATGTCTTGTTGCTTTAAAAATGGAATAATACAGCCCCCTAGCTGCTCTTACAGGCAAGCCATGCTGCCGTGGGAAAGGTGAGCCGTGCCTCTGCAGCAGAGCAATGCGCTAAATTCCACAGCACGAGGGGATACAGTCAGCAAAGAAACTCGATGTGATGCAGTTAAGTAAAAGCATAAACGATGAAAAAAAAATATGAAATATCACGTAAATCACGTGCCTAGAAAATATAGAGCAATACAATTGAGATGCTAGAGCATCATTTGAAACCAGCTTCTAAACAATACACCACCTTTAGCATCCCGTGGGCGTTAGTAACTAATGTGATTCAACCAAGGTCACAATTCAGTTTGTCAGCTTGAAACTTTCCTTTTGTCTTTTAAAATTTCTGTGATTACCAGCAACTTGGTCTTGTGGGAGCCATGCAATTCTGAACCACAGGGCAGGAAACCCTACCTTATACTATGTAAAGTTCACTATTTACATTAGTGAACCTTACAGTCTTTGCAGAAAAACTAAAGCTCTAGAAAATTACTTATTCTAAGTGTCTACTTCTGTAAGAATATCCAGGCACCTTTAAAAACATAATTGTGGAAAGCATTAACATTTCAGAACATTGAAATCAGATTCTTGAAGAGCATCTGAGAAAGCCCATGTGAAAAATGAGAATGTTGGTATCTTGTATTTGCATCCTGCTTCACTTACATGTAGGTTCATTCTCTCTTCCCACCCCGCCACGTTTAATTGAAAGTAATAAAATGTCTGTGTATAGAATGACATGTAAAAAGTGGTGAGATTTTCTTTTTGAACATGTACATCTCTAGCTAGTGATGGGTATTCAGCTTTCACTGTTCATGCTACGCTGGATCCACACACATCTACATAGCAAAGAATAATAATCGTAGAGGAGCACTTTGTTTTCATTTACTGTACGTATCTTATTCTAAATTGTAGGACCAAATCTATCTTGACTCCTGCCCTGTGTAGGGAAGTCAAAAAAGATGCCTGGAGGTTAAAGTAATTTTAGAATTTAGTGGTCAAAGGCAAAATTATCATCTTGGATTTTCAAAACTGTATTTCTGTACATTTGCTAGACTAACCCTGATGAGTAAAATAATTTTTTCTTCTGATGGTATCACCAAAATTGTAATTTTATTGGAAGTTTCTCAAAAGGTTAGTGACTGTCAGCATTAATTTCTACAATCTCTGATCAGTCTTCCTCTGAGGTGAGAAATTTAGGGTAGAAAAAGTTTCAAGATATTTATATTGGAGGTGAAAGAAGATCAAGAGAAAATGGAAGTGGAAGAAACTAGTGTTGTAAATTACTTCAGAATTTGTCCTACGGAGAAAGGAAAACCAACTGTTCTCAGGTATCAGCCCTCAGCTGCATGCAGTAGTCTCTCTACTAAATGTACAGTGATATTTCAGCTTTTATGGTTTGCTTTGTGGGCTTGTTGAGGGGAGGGTGGGGTTTTTTGTTTGTGAGTTGTTGGGGTTTTGGAAGGGATTGTGTGTCTTTGTGGGTTTTTTTGTTTGGTTTGTGGTATTAGATTATTTTTTTTTATTTTGGGGGGAGGGGTGTGGGTTTGTTTACACAATTCCTGAATAGTTGCAAATACTTCAGGAAAAATAAACACACAGAACGCAATTTGAAATTAGATGTTTAGTCATAAAAAGTATTCAATATGGGATGAAAAGACTAAATATTTCTTGAGTCAACAACAACAGCTCCTTAATTAACACATGCATTATCTTTTTTTATAGTTTAGGAAGAACCTTATGATGATATAATTCTCCTGTAATGCAACTGATTATCAGCTGGGAACAGTGCTGAAAATCAAGACCTGTTTGTTCTACTAAAATACCACATAATCCCATTACTTGGCTTCTCTGCTGCTGCTTTTGTGAAACTCTGATGACAGCAGAATACCTACTGAGCACTATACAAACCAAAGGAGTAAACACGACAGGCCCCTGTGAAAGGCGAGTCTGAAAACAAGTGATGTTACTTGCAGTTTCTTCCCTCCACGTTTTTCTGTAAGCCTTCATTATTCCAACTACAGCTCTGTCTGTTAAAGAAGTTTTCCTGGTTTAATCATGTGATGCACAGTTAACTCTCCAGCATTTTCTTTAGATGGATATAGTTACCTGCTGGTAACACCGGTCAAAAAAGCTTTCATGATGGAACACCTGCATCTATCTGCAGTTTTGCTAGCACACAAAATTCAGTTAAAAAACAACAATGCATACTTTTAAATTATGGAAGTGAACTATTCCAACTTCCCGGATGCTGTCTATATTTGATCCTGACTCAAGTAATTTACATGTAACTGCATCTTGGATATTCCTAAGTAGACTGTATCTGAACTGGTCAGTAAAAGTAGCCAAATGTAAAGTATGCCATAATTTTTTCTGTCTGTCCGTCTGTGAGGCATATGAAGGTGGATTTGCCATTTTCTTTAAGCAGACATATCAAAGTCTTCCAATCTCAAACCCATATTTTATTAGAACATAAAATAATGGATTAGACTGAACTTTTTGTTTTTTAGCAGAGAAAACTCATTCTAGCTGGCCAGCCTGACTAAATGCAAGGACTGAAAACAAGTCTTCCCCCAATACTGTGCGATGGAACATGTATCTTTTTCTCGAAGCAGTTTTCTGACTTGAACAAAGTTTACTCAGATTCTCCTGGAGTTACTAAAGTCTGTCTTTTTTTGTCCTCACCTCCAAGGCTTGCGTTTGGGTCTGTTCAGGCACTCAGAGAGAGGAGTGTCTGTGCTTCTTAGAAACCATCAGCACCAGTCTCCCGAGCCCTTGCCAACTTTGTCATGCCTGCCTTGCCATCCAGTGCAGAAACTTCTCACTCCTCCTCTAGAGGAGGCATCTCCCAGGCCAAGGAGAATGGGCATCTTTTCTGCCATCCTGGGACACCTTTCTAACACCTGGCATAACATTTGAAACCAGCAATTAGCAGTTTCTTTTTTAAAAATGCAGGTTAAATAAGCACCTATTTTAACGTACACCTTGCTTCAATTTTACTTCATTTAAATCACATTAGCTCAGATTTTCCTGGACACTGGTGAATAACTGTTGGCTCACTGAAGGGAGTAGTATGCTCCAAACTACAGAGGTGCATCTGTACTCTGTAAAGCACTTGAAAGGACAATGTCCTGACCCTAAAAAAAGGCTAACAGCTAATCCTGTAACATAAACTGGAAAAGCATCCAGCATACAAGGTTGTCCAATGTCTATTTGTTTGCTTCTTACAAACCATACCTGAAAAACATTTCTAAAAGCCATACTTCTGAATGCAGCAATGGCTGTAGATATGAGCAACTGTGCCATATAATTTATTTTATAAATGGCAAAAAGGCTAGGAATCCACAGCTTCAAGTAAGGAAAAGAAGGAAGTTTATGAAAGAAGAAAAGACTATGTTTGCAGATAAAATGTAAATACTTTATAGTAAATTTAAAGCTGTAACAAATCACTTACATGCCCATAGTGTGACCCCTCCAAGTTTCTGACTTGGTTAATTATCCAGCAGATCACCATTTATAACAAAATTATGCAAACTTGTTTAAGCACGTACAATAATGACAACTTGCCAGAATGAGAAGTAAGCATGATGTTCCCAGAATTACAAAAATCCAAAGCAATTGCAATTAATACCATGATTTCTGAGCTTGATTACATTCTAATCTGTATGACTGGAGCTAGTCAGAACATCCTGACATGCACAGTCAGGATATTGTGAAATACCAGCATAGCACGGCTGAGTTCTTTTTCCTTTTTTATACAAAAAAAAAAGGAAGCAAGGAAAAAAAAACCCACAAAAAACTAAACAACAAAACAGACACAAAGGAATTTCAATTCAGGGGGCAGCACAAAAGAACTTTCAGGGATACCCAGCTGTGGAGGACCTCCAGGGATGCATGGGACCAAGCTCACAACCACCATACATAACACCCTGCTCCTCCAGATTACTAATAACCACTGCTCTTATCAGCAAGAAGGGAAGCAGAACTAACCACATTCCTGTAACTTTGGAAATTTGTGGCCTCTGTGACAGACTGACTATTAATGCACAGAATAATACCTCGAATAGTATCATTTATCATGTAGCAATTCATGCATATATTTAGTCTGTCCTGACCTAAAGCATTACATCCTCATGAAAAGAAACTTGTGCATTTCCCTAGAATATATCCTTGTACTTAGATATTTGAGATTCACATTTTGTCTTTGTAAACTGGGAAATCACAGTTGCCTTCCATTTTGGTCTTGACTATGTATGTTGTAAACACATCAAAGCAGGCACTACTTTGACACTGTTCAAAGAGTTAGAAAGGAGGCTACAGTCTTGGCTAACACTGCAGGAATTACTATATTAGAATCAAACAGTTTTGGTGAAGACATTTTGAGAGAGAAAATCTTCATTCTAAATGTCAAAGAAAACTGGTAGGTGATGGCACATAAAACGATTTGCTTTCAGAATAGTTAGCTGGGCCACAGGAGTTTTTGGAGACCTGGAGAACAGGGAGAAGCAGAAAGGAGAAAGCTGTTCATCCCAGGGTTTCTATTTCACTGCATTACCACAGTCTTAGTTGCACACTTTGCACTTTTTGGTGGAATGCATTAAAACATCTAAATGTTCAGCCTAATTGGTTAAGTCTTTTAATTCACATTCAGACAGAACACTGATATATTTTAATTTAATTCTCATGTTTGGATGCTTAAACACCTTCAAATTTTACTTGTTGAAAATGCTTAGAATTATCCCATTATCACTAAATAGACTCCACACATAGATGATCAAAGTTCTAGAGTTGACCATACATGTATATAACAAAAGTGAATAAATTTCATCTTCAAGATGCAGACACCTGTGCAATATGAAAAGTGAACTTCAACAGAGCTGCCTTTGTCTGCTGGAAAATACAGCACTCAAATTCAGCACCCTTTTTTTCTCCTCAACACACAATTTGGAATTCTTTTGCATTGCTCTTCTCAATATTAAAAGCTCATTACATAACAAAAATGTTATTGATAGCACTGCTTTGCTAATCGTTTGCCCACCTAAAATATCTTAAAAATGTGTTTTTTCTTCATGATATGTTTTATAAATTTTATAAATTCTTATAATATTTTCAATATGAAAAAATTATTTTAGTGTGATTGTGGTCACTATCCACAGGTTACATGTAACCACAATGCTATTTCCTATGATATTTTGAATTTGCACTTTTTTGCAGATCTTCAATAAAGATACAGTTAATATTGCAAATACAAAAATAATATTCTTTCTACAAAGTAAAGGAATATTATTCAACACATTTATGTGCTTTGTGACAATTGTCCATACCCACTTTTATTCTACTGTAAACAGATTGAATTAAAGTGATATGCCAAACTTAAAGTACAAATAGCACAAATTTCAAAGTTATTGATTTCTGACAGTGCTTACAGGCATTAGGCAATCCTTTTTCAGACATCTGAAATAGCTCGCTTCAGCACGGAGACACTGTATTGAAGGAAAGCTGAAAAAGCGTTGACTGTCCCGTCAATATTAATTTAAAATTGAGGTTAGGAACTTTTTAAGAAGTGAAAAAAAATTAACTTAATTTTTCAATCATATTTTACCCCATGGGGAAAAAAAAAATCCCAGCAGGAAGGTAATGTAATATTTTTTTTCCCCTCTAGAGAAATAACAAAAAATGTTTTTCCTGCAAGATTTCCTTGAACAGTACTCTTTCTGTAAGATTTCCACTTTATGTGGAATGTCCCAGTTGATGAATCTTGACTAAAAATGTTTAAAATAAATGTCAAGCACACAGACATTTCCCTTAGCCTAACTCCCTTGAACATCTTTAAGTGATACTTTTAACTAGCAGGAGTCCTGAGTAAATAAATCCTAACCTGAAGGTGAAACAGAATGGCTGAAGGGATCGGTTAAAAGACTTGGACTCTAGTTACAGTTCTGAATCCTGCTAAGATATTGGTGTCCAAAATTGTGTGACAACCTGAGACAGGAAGATGCTTACCAGCACATGAATATATGACAGGGAGACCTAAATATATCTATCCAGCTGTCTATGGCCAAGCTGACAAGTACTGGTCAGACAGAGAGGGCAAACTGATGCAGACTCCCTGGCTATCTTCCTGAACATGATTTGAAGTGTTAGCTCAGGCTTGGCCAGCACCTTTGGAATATACCCAAACAGAAATCTTCCAGTGGTTGGGGGCCAACAGGGTCCTGCTTTGAGCTTTGTGATAAAGAACTAATAGAGGGGTGTTCACAGTTTGAGTGATTATGTGACTGGACTGTCAAAGCTATCTGCATGAGGTTTTTTCTTAATGGTTAATGGTACTTTTTTAAAAATTAAAAAAAAATGAAAAAGGAAAACTTAGAAGACAGTTTCCCCTCTGAAATAAAACTATTTCTAAAGTAAAGCACTTGGTTGCTGAATGAGCTTACTATACTTTAAAGCCACTCAATGTTTTTATTTCTGTAATGATTAGAGAAAAGTCAGGTTTCCCAGGGAAGTGCAAAATTTTAAAGACAAGAAAGAACTAGGTGTTAACAAGGTGTTATATTGCAAACCACCAAGGCAGGATCACCACGTTTTCATCTAAGAGTCACAAGACGAGTATCTATGCCTGCTCTGTGCAAATACAGCTCTTAGGAAGTAAACCCGATGTTGGGCCCACCATGGTATTCCTGTGCAGGGACCATTTATCCAGATGCCTAGGAGCTTATATGAGGCACTGAGAAGGCTGCCAAATACCTAAAAAACCTGGAGAAATGCCTAATATCCTCAAAATCTCTTTGTATAAACTCCAGAGGTTACTCTAAGAAAATACTGGTATTTTCTTACACAGTAGAACTGTGTTTAGGCAAAGCCTACAAATATTACTAGAGTGAACACATAAGATGATCATGACATCTGCCTGAGCTACTAAAATATATTTTGGTTTTAATACTGTGATGGGTTATTCTGCTTTGTTTGAATTGTGCACCCTAATCCTGAATCAAAAGAAAGACTGTAGTTTATCTCAAATGTGCTCTCCCAGTGGAAGTCCTATTCCAATACTTCCCTGTTAACATTCATAATCTTAGTGCTTTTCAGAAACTCCCTCAACAATCCTCTCCCTTCTCTTCCTTCCAAACATTAGCCATTTCTCTATACCCATCTGCTGCCAGTGATTCAGAGGAAGCAGGATACAGCAGTTACTGCTTACTCCTGATTCAGAGCACCAGATATATGTCTGGGCCAAATGGAATCCAGTACTGTAAAATAAGATGACAATCAGCACGTAAAGCCTCCTTTGGAAAGAAAATAAAAAAATATTTTCCTCCCTCCAACACAATTGGAATCAGTTGGAAACCCAGGTTTGTAAATGTCTCAAGTTAAAAGTGAGAATTACATTTTAATTAGGGATATATATGCAGACTAATACTATTACTGAATCAATATCTAAGGCAAAGAATAAAAATTTATGCCAGATTTTGGAAGATAATCTTGCCCACTGAATACTGAACCCACACTCTTAAATCTCTCCCCAAGATAACCCATTTCTTAAAACCATTGTCATATGAATAAGACCCGTCTCATTTCAGCTGTGATACTACACAGAAGACAAGCCTGGTCTATAATGAACTAAGAATATACTTCAGACTTAATACATAAAAGTGGGAGATGTATTCTAAAGGCTTTAGATATATTTTGCACAGCTGTCAGATAAAAACAGCCCTGGAAGCACAGTATCATAATCATTAAGATACCACGCTACACCACACCTTGCTTGTTGTTGTTCTTACCACGTAACTCTTGCACAATTTGTAGTTCAATGTTCCCGTCTGAAAAAGGTGCCTGGTAATACACTAGGAAAGTAAGATTTTTAGTTCCCTAGTGCTGTGACAGAACAGAATCAAATCTTTCCTGTTCTGGGCAAATACTCTAGCCTCTACGATACCTCTGCCACAACATGCTCTGTGAGCTCCTAACAATACAGGCTTTTCGGAGAGATCAGCCCTTCTCTTTTCCCTCTTCCTCAACCCAAATCGCTGTATTCTTATCACATTTCAAGATCTCAGTCCAACACTTTTGCAGGGAAACACAATATCTTGGCAATTAAAATGAACACTAAAATATTGTACTGCCTCCTCTTCAATTATATGTAGCAGAGTTCACTTTCCATTTGTGGATGGACTGTGAATATAAATTCAGCCCTGCTCTGGTTTCCAAAAGGGACCTTGACATGAGATGGCTAGACGCATTGCTGCTCAGGGTGAGGTGATCTGGGACACATGTACAGCACACAAATAAAAGGACAAGAAGGTAACTAACTTTCTGCCAACAGATACTAGTTTCCATTTAGCAGGAGAACTTTTTTGATATCAGGAACCTAAAGGCTTCCCAAGTTCAGATTTAGATATCAAAGTTTTCCTGTGACATAAAAAGAAAATGAATGTCTGATAACAACAACTTAGACAACAATAATAAGGGGGGTGGGGTAGGAGAGGAGTATTATGCTATCCAAAATGTAAGATAAAAACAATCTGACAATCAGCTTCAAAAATCCTGTATTTCTAACCAAAACTTAAATTGAGTAAACTTAAAATAACTGTCCTGGTTTCGGCTGGGAGACAGTTAATTTTCTTCCTAGTAATTACCTAGGTGTAATGGCGTTAAACTGAAAGAAGGGGGATTTAGATTAGATATAAGGAAGAAATTCTTCCCTATGAGGGCATTGAGGTGCTGGCACAGGCTGCCCAGAGCAGCTGTGGGTGCCCCATCCCTGGCAGTGCCCAAGGCCAGGCTGGATGGGGCTGGGAGCAGCCTGGGCCGGTGGCAGGTGTCCCTGCCCGTGGCAGGGGGGTGGAACTAGATGAGCTTTAAGGTCCCTTCCAACCCAAACCGTTCTATGATGATTTGTTGGGCATAGTACTGTAATTTGGATTTAGGATGAGAATACTATTGATAATACACTGATGTTTTAGTTGTTACTGAGCAGGGCTTACACTAAGTTAAGGACTTTTTAGCTTATGCTGCTCTGGCAGTGGGTAGGCTGAGGGTGCACAAGAGACTGGGAGGCAACACAGCTAGGACAGCTGACCCCAGTTGACCAAAGGGATATTCCATACCCTATGATGTCATGCTCAGCATATAAACTATGGAGAAAGCTGGCTGTGGGGGCTGCTGTCTGAGAACAGGCTGGGCATTGCTCAGTCGGTAGCAAGCAGTTATTTTTCATTTGCATCACTTCTTTTCCTTGGGTTTTATTTCTCTCTCTTTTTGTTATTTTCCTTTCCATTAAAATGTATCATTTAAAAATTATTTTATTTTGATTATTAAACTGTTCTTATCTCAACCCACAAGTTTCCTTACTTTTATCCTTCTGATTCTCTCCCCCATCCCACCAGCTGAGGAGCCGGGCGGGGGGGAAGCAAGCAAGCAAGCAGCTGTGGTGCTTAGTTGCTGGCTGGGGTTAAACAATGACAACTCAGCAGAAACTTTCCAGCTTAAATTTAATCACACACTATTAGAAAAAAAACAACCTATTTTCAGCTGGATTTATGTACCTAAGATGATAATAAAAAGAGTTAGCTTTATTTTATTGCTGTTCCAGATGGTAGCCAAAAGGGACTGGGAAGCGTAGGAGTAACCGTGCTCCATCTACGAGGGGTTTGGATTTAGAAAGTTACATATGCCATGCAACTGCCAAGTATTTCTTGAAAGGTTGCGTGTGTTGTAACACTGAACTCCACAGAGACAATGATATGAAGAACAAAGGTTTTAATTTAGTGATTTTGCTGTTTGTATCACTAGCAGATAAGCATTTGCTTAATTCAAAGCAAATGCCACGTGAGGATTTTGGAGGACTGGCAGGTTTAGAGACATTCATTTTCTGTATATGTTTCAGGCCATCTCTTCACTGAAAGATAATTTATCTGACTATGTCAAGACAGAATTTAAGAAAACAGGTACAGACTATGTTTGACCTGATTTATGAATCTGCTATTTTATTTCTCTGGCAAGAAACGTAAGTAAAGGGACAGACTGAGTAGCAGATTATACTACCATTTAGTTATCTGTGCTTTAAGAAAAACTTACAATCCAGGAAGCTGGAGTTTGAAAGAGATAAACCGCATCACAGAACTGATACATTGATACCACTGTACAGGTTATGAGAAATAAGCTGCACAATTTCAGAATACACTTATTCAGAATTCAAGAAACAATACAGAGATAAACTGAGTATCTTGTTTTTATTAGTGGCAAAAAAAGATGTCAGTATAGCCACTACAATCATAGGTATATCAATAACTCACACCAAATTACCCAGTAGATTTTTAACACCATTATGTCCTTTGTGGCCTCTAGTCTGAGGATCTGTATTTGCATAAAAACAATCTTTAGAACTAAACATCATAAATACAGTCCATTTACACCCCATCTAATTGTATCCACTTAACTATGACAGGTGGGTTAGGAGCCTAATTGCCATAGACTCCTTACATATTTAAGGAGATAAAGCACTATCACTTTTCAAGTATTTCTTTTCAGGTAGCAGTAGTCAAGAAACCAAATTATGAGGAAAAACAGCGTCTGTAGTTACTGTAAAATGGATTTTATAAAGTCTGAAGAACCTCACCCATTTAGTAATAAGATGATGCACCTGTGTGTTAGTGGAATACTTAAGCTAGAAAGCCCTGAGAATCCCAGTTAACAAAATATGATGTCATCTAAATAGTTTTTAAGAAGGTCCACATTCTGCTATAAATGTCCACAAAAATGATCAACCTTTTCTTTTTCAAAACTTACCAATACATATGAAGTATCTTTGACTGTCTCTTATTGAGCTCCATGCTACCTCAGAAAAGTAAGATTTTCTTACTCAGAGGAAACTCTTGAAAGATCGAAAAAAAGCAAACATTGACTCAAGTCCTGTAGTATACTGAAATTATGTCCTACATTATCATCGCACCCCCTTGTACCTCAGGAGAATGAAAAACATCAGTTTGTCAAAGGATAGTAAAAGATATTAAAGTAATGAGATTTACTGACCAGCCATATCTTAGCAGTATGCAAGAAGAGGTACTTCACAAGGTAAAAACTTGCATCCCATTCCAGACAGTTTATGTTAGAGAGGAAAATGATACCTTTCATAACCCCACCCAATATGACTTAGAATAAAATTACTTCCTGGTCCTAATCAGGTGATCAATCTAACCCTGAGCATGTAAGCAAATTATACTCAGTTAACACCTGACATCCTAACAAACTGCCCCATGTTCATCTGCTGTGAATCTTCTCATTTAAGAAAGGGCAGTCCCCTTATATACGATGAACCAGGTAGGAACATAAACGTCCTGGTATATGCAGAAGAATACAAGAATTGGCACATGGACCAGTTAAAAACCTTTCTGTTGAGGGATTGTGTAAGAAATGTACACAAACAAGTTTCCCATTAAACTTCTCTGGCAAAGTCAGTAAGTATCCAAAGCTTTATATCACAAACTTTATATTCTGACTCATGATCACTTCACCATGTCATACATATCCTGTCATTAATTTATAAATTTCTGTCTAGAAGTAGTTCAGGTCCCTGCCTCCGTGACCTTGTCTGGAAAGCAGTTCCAGAGCTTTGCACAGATTGCCAAGAACCTTCTTTTAATTTCTAATTTATTCATAATTGTTTGTAAGTATCTGATCTTGAAATAGTGTTATCCTTTAACATAAAAGTTTTCTTCCCTCACGTCTACCCCCACACATACTTATAAAGATATAACCATATGCCCTTTCAAGCTTTGTTTTGCCAGATAAGCTATTTTCATCTCAGCTGAGAAAATAGGTACTCCTTTCCCCTAACCATCCCACTCTACACCTGCTGTGAATCAATGTGGGTCATGAGAACTGTAAACAATATTCTCAGAGTTGTCTTACCAATGCCTTGTAAAGCAGTATTAACACTTTATTGTCTTCACTGAAAATCCTTCATGTAATATATTCTGAAACTGCCTCATGGCCGTGACATAATGATAGCTCACGGTCACCATACAGCAGAGTAATGCATTAAACCTCTTCCCCTTACTATTGCCAGCAATTATCAAGACACTAGCTTATTCCAAAAGAATACAAAGTTAATTCCCAAGCACCCAGCTCTACTTTCCGTACTATTACGTTTCCATTTTGTCAGTCCATAAGGTCATTTATTTTTTTCTGATATGCTAGTCATAGTCCAATTTTGTGCCATCTCTCAATGCCATATCCATTCCCCTACATTTACCAAGTTCAAAAATACTACTTAAATCAGTGCCAAGATAAGTCCTAGAGGAATTCTACTAGCAACCTCCTTTCATTTTTACATTTCCGTTTTTAACAGAACCATCTTTTAATATAACCCTTTACTCAGTTCCTCTTCCACCTTACAATTCTTGCATTAAAGCCCACCTTCTCCACCCTTAAATAACTTCCCCCAAGGAACAATATAATGCCTTTTTTCGATCAAGGTAGATTAGGTCTACTGCATTACTCTTCTCTGGGACAATTATCTTATCAAAGAAAGATATTAAGTTAGTCTGATATGATCTGCCCTTGATAAAACCATGTTGTAGTTATTCCCACTTTCCATTTGCCTCCAGGACCTTGAAAATTTTTTCCTTCAAAATCTACTCAAAGTCCTTGCTTAGTGTTGAGGTCAAACTACCACGCCCACATTTTATTTGACCACCTCTTTTCCCTTTTATGAACACGGGGAATAACTCTATTATTCTTTAGTTGTATTGAGCTAGCCCTGAATTGAACAGATACACATAAAATCCCTGCAAATGCATTCCGTGCTAATCAGCATTTGCAGATTCTTTCAGTGCCCTGAAATGGGTGTTGTTTAACCCTCTCTATTTGATCACAGTAAGTAGGCTATGTTTAGCTGATGGCTCACTTACAGAAACTTAATTGATCTGTCTTTACTCCCTTAAGCACCTCTTTACTATTCTTGGTCAATATATTATCCCCACTGAAAAATGAAACAAAGAATTCATTTGCTATTTCAATCGTACCTAGAATGTAGTTAATCTCCATTTAATTTCTGGTATTCTATGTTTCCTTAATTCTTACTTCTGTACTCCCTTTTACTAATCTGTCTGAAGAACCATTTCATATTTGTTTTAATTGTGCAAGCCATCTCAGCTAAATTTTTAGCCATGCTGATATTTTTCTATCACTTTTGAGATCATCCATTATGAACTAGGAAAGGGTGTGGTGTGTGATACGGAGAAAACTGACACATCTCTAGTCCTTATTTCCTTCAGTGCTCCCCAGAAAATTGAATTGTGCCTTCATGCAAAATTACACTAACTTCAACGAGAAGTATAAAGTATTGACCACAATACAGAAATAGTTCAGGTATGTTCATGCTGATGGGACCTCATCCTTTTCAGCTTACAAATTTGCAGGAACCATTAAAAGATATTTCTGAATAGCTAGAGCCTGTCTTAAAAAATTCACCGAGGACTGGGAAGTTCCTAGAGAAATATGACATGCTAAACTTAGTGTTTGTCTTTATTCTCTGGCAGAATATTACACTAGACAGATTAACTTTTAAGAAAAGTACTAGGACAAATTATTAAACAATTGAACTGCAGATACTTGGAAGAAAAATGAACAAATATAAAACACCATTCAACTTTGGTTTGTCACAAACAAATCATGTCACATTATTTACCTTCCTTCTCTGATATGGCAGCTGGCCAGAAGGATGAAAGTGAAGCAGTAAATGTGTTGTACCTTGACACTGATAAGGAATTTTGACACTGACACTGGATTTTCATACTGTCTTATATCGTATTCTCATAAATAAACTATCTTCTAAATCCAGATCGTTGCAAAATAGAAGGTCATACTGGGGGAAGAGCCGTCTCATACCTATTTTTTTCTTATGTTCCTTGGGCTTCTGCTGCTGGCCATTGTGAGAGAGAGGCTAGGTACTCCTTTGGTCTGAGCTAGCAGAACCATGGTCCTGATCTCCCACACGGTCTGCAGTATTCACTGCTATCAGAGTGCGTAGCTGATTGAAAACTTGCTCTTGGTGAATAGCTTTCGATTATTTACTCTTCAGGACTTCACAAAAGGGATCCCACAGAAGTCTGAGCCAGAGACAATTCGGTGTTTTTACCATCTTGGAAGATGGAATAGAGAGTGTACTTACAAAATGAGCGCAAGTCAGTGTATAGTATTGAGGAGTGGACAGATGCTGGAGAAGGGAAACACAGAGTGTTTTGGAAGAAGGAATCAGAATTCAGCATACCGTGACAAATGGGAAAGATTGTGTGGAATATTCACTAAGGGCAAAAGCAACACAGTACATTTAATGACAATAAATCTAACGCACACATGAAGGATAAGGAATGTTTGACCAAGAAGCTGCTCAGCAGAAAAGGATCTAAGAAGGCCAAAAATGGTGAATATGGGGAGAAAAACAAGGACAAGAGACTAAGAAAACATGACTGATGCATAAAGGGTGGAGGAACTGAGTGTGTTTACTCTAGATAGTAAACACAGGACAGGGAGAGCCAGGCAGGACAGCAATCCACCAGAACTTCCTGGAAAGCTCTGCCCGTGCAGTTCACTGTCCCCATGGGTCAGGGGGTGGTTTTTCGGACCTAACTGTAGAGTTAAAACAGACAATCCCATGCTATGCTTTCCAGCTCTCCATGCCTATGACTCTCGTGTCATCGACTCAATGTGTCCTAGTGAATTAATCCTCTAAATAAAGATTACAAATATAAATATGTACCTGCATCAGGCTCTTCGTCATTAACTCCTTTGATTAAAGAACTTTTTTTTTTTTTCAGCAGTGGAAGATCTAACAGCGTTCACAATCAACAATTGGTTCTAAACTGGTATTTAAGCTATGTTTATTGCTTTTAGCAATGGAAGAGGAGGGTTAAAAACACCATCAACAGCAGCATAGTTATGATTTTTTTAAAAAGAATGAGGCACAGGCCAAAACATATGTGAAAACACATATGAAAACACTATGTGTTATTCACTTTTATAAACTCTGCAGCTTCAACTATGGATATTAATTTTGTATTCAAAGAACTGACTTACTGAGGGTATTTTAAATGTTCTGATTTAACTCTCAAAATAAGAAAAATGTCATTATTTTAAAGGGAGCAACATCTTTGCTATTTATTTTAATTCACTTTCCTTATGTTATCTTCCTTCTAAAAAGACAAGCTGTAAAAAGACAAACCCACAAGAATTATTTACATACTTTTCACACAATCTGTAAATAGACATGTTTAATGCTTCTAAAAAGAAGTCACTATAATGCAATGCAAATTATTAATTCATGAATGTGGCACAATTGATAATACATGCTTACTGCAGCTGTGATTTTCTACTGTACTTGAATTTAATGCTTTTATTATCCTGCCTATGCACTGAGTCCTGGCATATGTATGCAGATGTGTGCCATGAAGCCTTTGAAAATTTCAGCATTAAAGATAACTAATCTCTCAGAATCATCAGTGGGAAGGAATGTGGAAGGGATAGAAGCAGAATTTCTATCTATAGGTTCTCGTTTTTTATGTCATCTCTAAAAAACATTAAATCATAGCATAACATCTGTATCAATGCAAAAAAGTTAAGTTTATATAGTGTTATTTGTCATTGTTAAGTCTTCATTAAATATGTTCCTCTGCCCACAAAGGGCTGTACAGAAAACAGAGGACACAGTTCTATAGAGATGAGTTTATTAGACTGGATTTTACAAAGCAGCTTTTAAAACCTGCAGGTAGAACATACCTTTTCCACAATATTCCAGAGGAAAGCAGTATTCTGAAAACTGTTTGGATTATTTGGAACGAGTAGGGACAACAGCTTTTTTTCTGAATAAATAATTAGAATTTGAAACTTTCTTACAAAACAGTTTGTCACTAAAAAATACCATCTGGCCCAATTTTGGTGAGAGGTTTTATGAAACCATGCAGTTTCAATAGTTATGTTAAAAGCAGGCTTTCAGATTCAGGATAAATGTTTTAGTCAAACTGAGATAGCCCTTCCTCAAATAGGCAGTCCTCGGTTTGGGCACTTGCATGGAATGGGGAATAATCTCTACTGCTGCCTAAATCAGGCCATGGGCGTGTATCCAAGCCTTCCAAATGTCTAAGGAAACTGTTGTATTTTTAAGCAGGAACATGGATGGAACCATAAAATTAATCTTACGAAAACCACTAGCAGAGAAGCCTAAAAGTGTAATGGACAACTCTTGGTTTTACATGAGGGTTCTTATCAGCATGCGGAGAAACTTGTTTGGCTTTAAAGCATACAGTGTAAGTATAGCAATTATCCAACCTAGCACTAAATGATGCTCCTGTTATGAATAAAGACAATAAAGCAGTTTCATTTTAGTCATCTACACATATTCTTTTTCCTACAATTGCAGCATCAAGTAGAAACAGAGCTTAAAGAACAAACATAAACATTTTTAAATCTGAAACATTTTAGAAGAAATAATGACAGCTGCTCATCTAATAATTTAGCAGCATTGTATATGAACTTCTGAGAATCAATTGAAATGGAAAATATTTTTTTTTTTACTTCGATGAACCAACTGTAAGATTATTACTTTTTATGTTTCAGTGTGCATTCAGATTTTTCTATGATTAAGATAAAATGTATGTGACAAAAAGAGATAAGCTAGTGTACTGGTGTTATATGGTTATACGAAAAATACCATACTCGATTAAAATGAAGTATTTTCAACAGATTGTTTAATGCATTTCAATCCAAGATTACATCTCTTGCATGAAAGTCCCAGTTCTCAAAATATTTCTTTAACAGCCCTTTATTCAGAAGATTTAATGGCACCCATCTTCTTATAAGACATTACAACATAATGGATAACTCATTTACATTTCTGCTAATAGAAAATTTTAAAAAATCTCTTTTATAAATAGAAGATACAAACAATTACATTCTAAATAGTATTATTTTCACTGTTTGTGTTGTAGCTTCCACTGGGTGCCAACTTAGTAATAACCAGTACTGATGTAAAGCAAACTGCAGTTTTCCAGCCAAATAATTAAGAAAATTTACTACAAAAATGTAAAGCCAAGGCAGTATTTTGTACTGTGATATGCATTCCAGATCTGAAAAATTCTTTCTCCATTAAAGGAGTTACTACCATTATGCCAAGATAAATAAGAGTTCTGATAAATGTTTCAAAATCAGTGCCTCATTTGTCGCTTATCCAAATACTACAGAACAGCAGAGTAAAGAAGTTTTAGGATAGATGCAGTTAAAAGAGATGGCTGAAATACATGTAGGACTCTAAAACACTACAGAGGAACAACATGGACACCTATATAACAGCACAGTTACCAATCAGCAGAGAAAGCAGGTGTTGTGTGATTATAACCAAAGACAATAGAAAACTTATATTTAAAAACATGAAAGAGTAATCTTTGCTTTTGTAATCCATAGGGATCCAATGAAGCCTTTCCAGATGGAATTAAACAAAATCTTGGATATAAGACTCAAATGGAGATATCACAATGCAAATAGGCTCTGTCCTTATAAAGAACATCTGTTGTGAAGTTGTTTACATTCCTACCAAAGTGGAAAAGAGTATAGCTAATTTCCCATTGCAGCCAGACATGTTAAGGGGAGTACAAAGTGACTTAGTGTTGTTTAATACATTATAAACACACCCAGCTTTTCACTGCCTCACAATTCTGTCACCTGAAAAAACAGACAGAGATTTCAGGCACAGAGATACGTTTTGTATTCACTTACATATAATTTGACAGGGATTTATTTCTACATTTTCCATTATTTTATGTTTTATTATATGAATTTTTGTAGGTTATTTCCTCCCCGTTACAAGGAGGAAACAGGATTTTCATTCATGAGTCCCTTGCTGAGCAGTCTACTAGAAATGGAGAGCTTCCAGTCTGTGGGTTAGTGGTTTGCTCTCTCTTCCAGAGATAATAACTAGACTGTAGTTAACCTGAGTTCCTTAGGGATTTAGAGATAGATCATAAATTATAGATTATTACTGCATTTTAATGTTCCTCTTCTCTGCTGTCTTGCTGTAGTTTTTCAGAAGTAGTTGAGTTCTTTCTTGTTCTTTCTTTTTATCTTTTTATTTTTCTTTTCTTTTTATTACTAGGAACTCAAATATATTCAAGCAGAGACCACCAAGTGCTTGTTCTGCTGTTCCTGTGATCCCCACTTTCCACCCACCCTGGGCGGGAGACAGGCAATGGAAGAGACATAACAGCTCCATCCTCCCCTGTGGTGCAATGGGTGGCCAGCATGAGGGAGAACAACCACACGAAATGTTCTTGATTTGTATTAAAACCACTTTATTACATATTACCACTTTACACTGCTTGCTGTATTTTAACAATGAATTTTTAAATAGTAGAGCTAAAGATTTGGTTTTAAAAACCACATTATGAAATTAATTTTGAATAAGTCTGCTATTTTTTATGCTTATGCAAATAATTACTGGGTGCGCATGCACACACACATATTCGGCTTTATTCCTTCATGTAAGGTAGAAAAATGTTAGTGCAAAAATAGATGGTAAATACAAAGCCCACCAAGAGCAAAGAAAGACCAATGCAATGCAGGTTGGGAAGGTTTGCTATAACTACAACATTTTGAAAGTAAGCAGTATAGTTTGCATATGGAAAAATTAATACTAACAGTGCTGAAGAACAAAACAAGGAATCTATTTGTAACTACAATCCTACAATTTCTAGCTTCTACTATATATATTTTTATGGTGAAGACTGTATAGCATCATCTAATTTTTACCCTACCACTTCTTTACCTTTTCTTCTTGCATTTTTGGCTTTCAGATAAACAATTTTTTAAACAATCTGAGCATATATGATTTAGAAATAAATTACAATAATAAATACTTTTATAGTGACTTGAAATTACAAACAAATTTTTTCTTTTCTTCTTCCTACCCAAACTAGAGAACGAACTTGTAGAAGAAACTTTACTATTAGCACAGCAGCCTGATTACAAAGGCCAATTACTAATTTTGAAGTACACTAGAAAGACATGACCTGATTACAGCACAGTGATTAAGATACAGATATAGATTAAGATTAGGATGTACTGATATGACCGACAGAATAAAATTAAAGTCACCTTTCTAACAGCTAGTGATTTACAAAAGATCTTATACTTTGCAAAAGTTGGAGTCGAGCAAAGGTAATTCACATTTTACTTTTATTCTGAAACATCTAGGTTCACACCATCTCATCCATTTCATGGGAGCCAGGCAACTGCATGCCTTTGAAGTAATGGCCTTGATCCTGATTCTGAAAGCACTTGTATGTGTTTTATATGCACGGTTCCCTTTATACAATCCTGAGTTGTTACTGTGAGTTATTTACCATGTAAAAACCAAGCACATAGCAAATAGCTGCAGGAGTCAAAAGCAATGAAGCTTAATGTCAAATACTTGTCCCTCTTTGAATTTTTTCAGTCTCTGAAGGAATCTTTTCCAGAACTGTTAATCGCTCTGAATGGTCATTCTCAGACAGTGAGAAGTACAGTTGGAGCCAGACTCTTCTTTCTAGGGAGAGCTGTTCCTTTGCCATAATTAGAGGCACTGAAGCACCCTCCACAAAACACAGTCGTTTCTTTAATAAGTGACACTGAACACTATCCCAGCCTACAGCAGCTTTCTAGTTTGAAACACAAAAGCAGTCAAGTCTCAAAAACTTCAAAGAAAGCTTTTAATTTTATTTTCTCCTTGATTCACTGATAGAGCAGTTCATTTTCTAGAATTTTTTTAAATGACTTTTTCACTCATCAGACCTGTGTAACAAATCACTGTCTCAATCACCAAATGTTCCCATTTGACTCATCTGCTTCTCCTTTGGCCTTTGGGTGGGAAGCTTCATTTCTGAAACACTTTCTAAATTCACTTTTGTGAACTCTTTTTCCTCAATTGCAATTTGTTCTATTTAAAAAAAATAATTGCATTTCCTGCAACATAATGTGCTAGTTTCAGGTTTTTAAATTTCATCACATAGCACATTTTCTTAAGAGCAATGTCTTTTCTTTAGAAAACACTATTTTATAGCACACTATGAGCTGTAACATGGTGCTTTTTAAGCAGTAAATATTATAACAAAATGTTTTTCTAGAATTCTCAGACTCATTCTTACAACAGCTTTTTCACTAATTAGACATTTGTACTCTCATGTAATTGTTTTGCATTTTACAGTCAAAGATTTTCTCTATCTAATTTCTGAACTTTGCTGCTGCAGTTTATCCTAAGACAGACCTCCTCTGAGGAAAACTTCAACAAGACAGGACTGTCAATAATCCTAGTCTTTTTCAGCGTTAAAAAGGCTGGAAGGCTATAAGGTTCCACTCTTCCAGGCTTTTTCTGCCCCAAAGCAAACAGGCCAACTTCACACAGGTATTCCCTGCAGGGAATGTAGTTAATCATTTTCAAGATGTAGGAACAAACCCTGGAATATGAATTACATTTTCAACTGGGTATTTACATTTCTAGGTATACCATCCAGTAATGTGCAAACCAGCAAGTTGCAGAAGCTAAGAGCACAGTAAACTCATACATAAGTATGCTCCAGAAGAGTGTACAACGGGCTGCTTTATGATCTTTGCTTACTGAGACCAACTGGAACAGAAACACTGTCATTATACTTTAATGGTGAAATGCAGCTGAGTTGGGTGTGATCAGCGTTATTTAAGTTTGATGCAGTCATGTTTACCATCTTCTTCCGTATGCGAGCAGACTTTAGCCTACTTCCTTAACATCTAGGGTTAGATATCAATCTTCAAAAGACAAATAAATCTGAGCAGATATAATATTTTAAAAGGATGGTGTTCACACCATAGAAAAAAGAAGGGGTAAAAAAAGCAGCTTCTGAACAACACAAAACCAGTATAAAGTGTGTGGTCCTAGAGGAATAAAGCCATAGCTGTTTGATCTAAACTCCCCGGACTCCGAGTCGGAACCAACATTTCACAGACGTGCACAAGTTCCCATCTCCTGTGTTTCCCGTGTGGGCTCCCCGGGCCAGCCAGCCACGTTTCCCTCTGCCCAAGGCCCACTCTCGCCTCCCCTACCCCCTGCAGCCCACATGTCCCACCCTGTCACCTCTTCCTCTGCCGCTGTGTCCCATCTACTGGGGTCACTTCCCTCTGTGGTCTGGGGTTTCTTTCCCGAGCCCGAGGAGGCAGAGGCCAGAGGGCAGAGCCAAGCCTGCAGAGCCCTGAGGGAAGGGCTGCAGCCGGGCCCAGCCTCACCTTCCTCCAGGGCATCCCGGCTTTAACCAACCAACCCTCCGCAAAGGCAGCAAGGCCCAGAGAGCCCACAGACTCCACGAGAAGACAAGAAATGAACCTAGATGCTTTGTTCCAGCAAATAGAGCTCACAGAGAAGCACGCGAGGGAGAAGAGGCACCTCATCCAGCAAGGTCTGCCTCATGGCCGCCATCCTGTGGGGCCGGGGGCAGCACTGACCACACTTCATGGCCCCTCCGCGTCCCGGGACAAGGGCAGGGTGGCCCCACGGTGCCGTCGTGAGGGGACCTTTGTCGGTGAAAGCTCGGATCAGCCAGGCTGGCTGCTTCTTGCCAATGGCAAGGTTTTATAAGAATGTAACTTTACAAACTGAACGTGTTTTCTTACAGATTTTTGTTGTGTTGCAGTTAAATTCGACATAAATAAGAGTTATGAAAAAATTAACCAAATAAAAGAAGAGCTGAGCACTGCAAAAATGAAATTAGAAGCCAAGGTAAGCAGGCACGTTTATAGTACACATAATAATGAAATATATTATGTTTACAAACATATGACCTATTCTTTCAGGAATACATTCATCAACATTTTCAAGGAGTATGCTTCACCTACCGAATAACACGGCACTGAGAAAACTTACACTGTGCATTTCTATAGTGAAAAAAGATCTGTCGAGGTCTTTCCCCTCTCACAAATCTCACCCTTCAGGCTGGCCTCTGGCTGTACTCGGGGGCTCACTCGCCTCAGGGGTAAGAACCTTTCCAGATAATGCTTCCAAGGTCTGGAAACACTGGCGATGGCACATGTGCATGTGGAAGTCACCCCTGCCCTGCAGGCAGCGCTTGGCAGGGAGCCCACCATGGTGCCAGGTTGGTCCAAGCCTGGGACACAGCCCCAGGCACGGGCTGCGGGCAGGCCCGCTGTCCAGGAGCCATGTGAGGCCTGTCCTAACAGCCCTGGCGCTTGTCACAGCTCTTCCCTCTGGAGGCTGGGAAACCATCCCTCTGTTGCCCGCTTGCCATTCACTGTAGGCCTTTCACAGAAAACACATGGAAACATTCCCTGTGTTTACTTCACAGGATCTGGCGTCATATACTGAAGATCTCCCTGTGAGTCTGGGCTCACAGTTAGCACTTGCAAGGCCTAAGAGTTTTTCTAGGGATGCCGAAGACAGAGGAAAGTTTCTGAATCTATTTAGTGTTTTTAAGATTTTATTACGCTTTCCATATAACCAAACTGCAGACGTATTTTCAGATCAAGCTTCCAGTTTTGCAGAGCTTTTCACCATTAATACCTGTGATTAGCAATGATTTAAAAATCCATTTGCTTGTGCCTGAAAATAAAGTCTAAATATCATCCCTTGTGCTCTTAAGCGTCTGCACTGGCAGAATGTGTGTGCACAACAGGAAAGCATATGGAGCCTCCTTTGAAGTCGGAACTGTTGTATCCTATCACTTAAATAAACACCGTCAAGAACCTTTGGAGGATTGCCTTAACTAGTTCTGAAAATAAATGTTTGGGGTATGATTTTCATCCTTCCAAAACCAGACCTTTCTGCCTTTTGTAAAAGACTATGTAATATATATAATAAATATCAACATTACTGCAAGGGGGTCAGAATAAAAGAGAACTCTTTTACAAATATTTACTGGCTGCAAATTGAGACTCTAATCACACAAGCAGTTATTCACAATCTCAAAGCCCCAACGTGCTTTAAAATAGTAACTTATTTAACCAACACAGATTATATCTGGATGCTGCTTGTTAGGTAATGTCCTTTGTAGTCTTGCTCATAAATTTATTTATGAACATCACAATTTTATGTTTATAATACTAATTTTTTATTGATGCGTTGTGATTTATAATCAAGGTTTATGTGGTAGGTACAGAAGGTCCCAAGAGTAGAGCCATTACCGTAAACGACTAATGGGAAGAGCTGGAGAACTATTCCTAATTAAATCTTATGTGCTTTACCCATCAGGATTAATAACATTCTCACTGATGTCCACAAAAAATATATTTTACTTGCTTGCTTAGTGTGACATTGATTCATTTATAGATAGAAAATTATACAGAAAACAAATGGAATGGGAAAATGCATTTCAATCAGACTGTATTTAGGTTTAAAGGTTATATAGTTGTTGAAAGTATTTAAAGGGATCTATTTTTCAGTACAGGAATTAAGTTTACATATGTCTACAACAGTTTATGTAATTCAAATAATATTAGACAATGCTGTTCAGCTAATGCTGTTCAATGCATCCCACACCAAACTGCACTTTTGTATACGTGTTACATATCCAAGCACGTGCATGCACGGCAGCTTATGCTTGACCAAGCAGATGAGGCAGAGTTCAAAAGTGTTTTGACATCTATTTCACAGAGGCTGCCTGTGGTCAAAGATTCCTAGGAAATGTTACTTTTTTATTCTGTCCTGTAAAATCAGGTAGCATGTAATTAGAACCCAAATTGTAGCATTTTGCTTTTCATGGCTCAATGATTTCTTCAAAAAAACCTGCTGCAAATGCATAGATTAAGTTATGTTCAGTAATGTAATACAACAATGTAAGACCATCTACACTTTCTGAATTAATATGTAAAAAAAATTATTCCTGAGGCAAGCACTTCCTGGACACTTAACATGCTGGACATACCAGAGATAAGGAAAAAATATGGTCCTTTCCTTTCTGACTTTCACATTCTAGTCTTAGGTCATTTGATTCCACTATCCTCCTTTTTTGAACAGATGCACTTCATCCGCACCCTCTCCAAAATCACCTACATTATTTCATTTTACAATCTTTTCATTTTTACCTCTGTAATATCACTATTATTTGGTCTTTTCTGGTTC
Organism: Ibycter americanus; assembly: GCA_035590275.1. Classification (NCBI taxonomy): domain Eukaryota; kingdom Metazoa; phylum Chordata; class Aves; order Falconiformes; family Falconidae; genus Ibycter; species Ibycter americanus. Next base: position 17,158,678 of record JAVJGI010000065.1, on the reverse strand, counting down.
TGCACACACAAACCGTCATGCATCAGCCTGATTATTCAATTTACTTCCCAATACTTACCCTGTGCCTTTACAGTCTGTGGGCAATTCTGCTAACTTTACTTTCCCTACTCATTGTTCTGAGCATTACAGTCTGAGTCATTCTCTTGACCTCCTTTTCTCCATTTCATCAGATGAATGATTCTCATCCTTTAAGACTCTTCAGCACTTAGCTCTTCCCTATTTATCTGCTGTTACAGTTTATCCCACCATATATCTTAACTTAGGTTAGACAGTGATACAGTAGATGTGCTGGAAAATTGAGAACGCTTCAGCAAATTTTCAAAATGCAACGGTTAAACAGCATACTCTTCTATCAGATAAGCTACTGTTTAAAATTAATAAAACTAACAATAAAGCTATATGCAAAATAGAAGTTTGGGGCTCAGGGGTTGCAGGGGTTATGGTCAAACTGCCTTTAACCAATTTCCATTACATTTCCTTGGCTAAGAATCCCAGAAATTGCTCAGAAAAATATGAGCATATCCCTCCCTCTTTCACATATGCAATAGTGACATTGCAGAGTTGATGATATGTACAGCCACTCAGTCAAAACAACGATGTTGGACCCCTCTCCCTCTGATATTATTGTCTGATTTGGTACATGATGAACTTTACACAATTAGATCGAGGACACTGTATCATGTTGGGTAGATGATCCCATGTGATCAATATTTTTCCTGGGTTTAACCTGGAAAAATTTCTCCTAAACTGAGCAGACTTTAAAATGTCATTTTAGACAGATGGACTAGCACTAAATGTGGCTTTTAAATAAAGGATACTTTTCAAAACTTGGTAGTATATTGGAATATTATTTGGGGTAAAAAGAGCTGCTATGCTTTTGCTAGCCCAGCAGCTCTGCCAGCTGTGTTTTTACTGGACCAAGACCCTTATGTACAATATCAAAGTATATGAAACAATAAAACAATTGCCTTACTCTACAACCTTTTTTTTTTTTTTTCTCTTGGAAGGTTCAGCATCTGTCTGAAAAACAGTTCTACTTAGAAATTCTGAAGAAACGTGAAGACAGCTTAGAAAAACAGAAAGCTGAACTTACTAAGCAAAAAAGCACTCTTCTTAAAATCTTTGTATGTTTCCAGCTACGGTGTTCAGACAGTGTTTTTCTACTGTATGACAGTAGTCAGCTTTAAAATTTGAATATGGAAGTAATGTTTTAAAACTGGAAAATATTTTTTTTAATTCATTCTAGCGTATTTAATGTAAATGTAGATAAATTTTCACTTTTCATTTAAGCCACGATCTAAGATAATGTATGCTGCAGTTTACCTGCAAAACTGATTTAACATTCTTGACTTCATTTTCTAATGTGTGCTGTTGTATGACTCCAATTCTGACATATTATTTCCTTTATAAAAGAAAATGAGCAAAGTCTCACCTTAAATTGGACTCCCTCATCCAAAAAACATATTGAGAATTATCAAAGGAAAAACTCAGGGACACCAATACCACATTTTAGGATCCCTGACATACCACACAATCTCTTTGGTGCTAGATGCACCTAGCCACTTCTTAAAAAGTGGGTACTTACAACATATACAGACAACAAGCTTTTCAGTTCTCTCTTGTGCTAACCTGAATATTGCCTTCCTCTTACTTCACTGTGGATCCTTGGATCTCTGGATATTAAGACATGCCACAGATGAGTAGTCTTCTCTGCATAGGTATTTATACTTTAAATAAACAGAGCTAAATTTTAAAGATTCAGTATGAATCACCTGTATTAACCCTAAATCTTTAGACAGATGTCCTTTTAATTAAGTAATATTTCTTCAGCATCCAAAGTATTCCCAATCCTAAGTATACCAAGAAAAAAAGAAAAATAAATATCATAGAAAAATTATTTAGCTATAAAAGCGAAATATCCTTTGAAGAATTATGAAGTTTCTTTTAATTGTAACCATTCAAGCTTGATATAAAGGTTATAATTTCTTTCTTCCTGTGTATAAGGGTCATTTCATTTTATTTAATTTAGCAATCAGTTCAGATTTTTTAAAAGGAACTTAATAATGCCTTTCTCTTCTAGAATATTTTTTTCCAGAAAATGGAACAGTGACTTCTTATCAACTATAGCTTTCTTGGTAATTACTGAGGCAGTTAAAGTTAGTCTGCATTCTGCAGAGGAATAAACACCACCTTTATTTCCTTTAATAACTATAAAAAAAAGGGTGGCCATACTATGCCACTGACTTTAAACAGAACTTTCTGCTAATTTCAGTACAGAGTTGAACTGAAAAACTGCTGGCACAAGTTTCTAACATAATGTAGTGATTTTTAAAACATTTATTAATTAAGAATATATCCTTCAATTTTTCAGAAGAAGGAAAATTAAAACAACAGATAAAATTATAGAGCTGTACACCATTTTCATATTCTCATAAATCAGGAAAAGTAAATATACTACATTTACACCACAAGTTTAAGGATAAACAACGTTGTGTTTCAGTCTGCTTGGCTTAACAAAGACTCTTTCACCTGAACATTCAGTTTTCCCTTTCCTTTTGTCAGACAGATGCAAAGAGAAAAATGACTGAAGAGGAAGATAATTTTACTAGAGAACTAACAGAGTTTAACAATGAGTATGGACTAACAAGTAATAGAGACCTTCTGATTAAGAAAAAAGTCAAGACTGAAATAAATGACTTAGAGAATGAGGCAGCTCTGTTGAAAAATGGTAAATCTTATATTAAACTATTTTATCTTGGATTACCAGAGAATGAATACGTATCAGTAAAACATAACTGTGCAACACAATAATTCTAATTCCATTCCCTTGCTGTCTGGAACTTCCTCTTAGCAGTAAACTGTAAGTGTGATCTGTCAAACCATGTCACACAATCCTAGTTAAAGCCTCTTCTGTTCCCTACCCTCTTCAGTCCTATCTGACTATGAGCACCATGAGGGGGAGCAGACCTGCAGAAGTGGCTCCCAATGTCTAACGTCAATCAGCACAGAGGTGCACTGTTACACACAGCGTACTACATTAGGTTTGCACTGGTTATAATCACCTATGGTTGAACTATGCAAATTTACTTAGCTTCAAAAGAATGATATGTACAAATGTCTTGTAGGACTGGTCTTTTACTGCCACAGTATAACTTTATCCTTGAGCTAAGATACAGGATATGAGATTTCTCAGAACAGCATGAGACTAAAAGCAAGGAAATAGGAGTCACCATGGATCACAAGCTGAACATGAGACAATGACATCAGAATGCCAACACCATACTGAGACATAAACATAATTCTGGCCTCTAAGACATGCAAAATAATCATTTACTTTTTTTAGGGCAGTTAAGCTCTTAGCTGGAGTACTGTGCATCTAGTTTTGGGTGTTACGCTTCAAGAAAAAATGTGGATCAGCTAGAGAGAATCCACATGGGTCCAGGGAGAGTGATCAGAGGTCACTCTGATGATCTCTGATCTCAGAGAAGAACATAAGTAGTAAAAAAATGAAAGAATTTGGATTATTTAATCTATGAAGGAAAAGACTGATGGAAGATGGACATCAGTCTTCAAATTGTTAAAAGATTCTGTAAAAACAAAATCAATGTATTCTTCGTACCTATATTGAATTGAATAAAAAGTAACTAGTGTAAACCACAGTAAGGGAGAGACTGGCTGGCTGTTTAGACTTCTAAGAGCAGTGAACAACTGAAATGCTCTGCCTTATGAGATTCCGTTACTGAAGAAATTAGGAGTCTCCGTTACCAAAGGTCTTTAAAAATAAGTTAGACAAGCTTCTGTCAGAAATGACAGAGGTACAGCTGATCCTGCCTTCAGGAGGAGGGTTGCAAGTAGATGACCCTTCCAAGTCCTTTCCAGTCTCATGATTCTATAATTCATCAAGTGCAGGCACTTTGAATAACCAATATCTGATGTAAAGAAATATGACTATCCATTTGAGTTCGTACTTGGTGGTACCTTCTTTCTGTATTTCCTGTGGCTCTGATTCTGATCTACAACTGAAAAGAAGTCTGTATTTGGTGGCACCTGTTACTTTTAATGATTAATTTTTACATATTCAGTCAGATCTGATCAGTCAAATGATCAGTAGGACATGAAAGGTAGCTAACATTCTTCTCTATGTTCGGTTGCTGTCTTGATTTCATCCTTTCAAATTGCACATTTTTGGGGGTACAACTTGCCTGTCTTTCTGTCTGCTACAGTCCTGAGCACACTGACAACACTAAAAAGAAAAGTTTAAATAACTCATAACAAAGAAATTATGTAAGGACCTCCAGTTGTTAGAGAAACAATCACAATTAATTCCAGATGCTGTTAATGGTCAGGTCCAAATGTCCATAATGCTAAACTGAAAGAGAGTTTTTTTCAGTCATGCTGAGATGTCTGCTGAGATGAGTCTCTTCACCACCTATTGAATAAGTCATCTTCCTTTACAGCCGAAGTAACTCTAAAGCAAAAGTCTTTTTATGCCCAGTCAACAAAACATGTCAAACATCTTAATAATAGTAAAAAAAGATTTTCTTTCATAGTTATGAATACATTATATGACATAACTTCCTGTGAACTGCATTTTATATGACTGATTTTAGTTGAGTTTAGTTTTATATTTAAGGTTCTTTTTGACTAGCTGACGATTGGTAGAAGTGGTTAAGAATATTTAAGATTATATCACGAAGACTAAAACTGCAATGCATTTTAATTTAAAAATACATTTTTTTCATAGAAATGGAGTCAATGGAACATAAAAACGTTCAGTTAAATGCACTCCAGCTGCAGAAGAATGAATTAAAGCAGAATTTATTTACTCTCCAAAGCAAACTCAGAGGTGTGCCTGAAAATCACTTGTTACGATAATTATTTGTGGCTTGACAAATGCTTTTGAAAAAATCTTCTCTGTCAAGTTATTTTTCTCAAGAAAGAAATCATTGAAACAAGATTTTAATATATTTTTACATTATGTAATGCATGATGTTTAAACACGTTTATAACAAATATTACGGATTTCAGTAAGATTTATTTTAAATGCCGGTGGTACTGAGGTCTACACATTGGCTGAATCATAAGCTATAAATATGAACAAGGAATTTTTACTTTTGCTGGTAAATCATATACTTAAATGGAGAATTTAGTGTTTCAAAGTGAACTTAACATAAATATTGTTTAAAACCTATTAACCTATAATTAAAGAATGTCACTAAAATTCAAATGTTTAACAAGAAACATGGCTTGGACTGATAAAGGCAGATTTGGTCTAGGTGCTAAACCTCTGAGTTGTAAATTCAACTGTCATTTCTTTACCGACATTTGTGTGCTCAAGTAGGAAAGTCTGTGTGTAAAAAAAGAAGTCTACAAATGAAGCTGGGAGGAATGTGTCAAAAACACAGGAAACCCTATAAAACAAAAAATAAAAAGACACAGAGGGAACCAAGAAAGGTTCTGTGTCAAAGGTGATCACAAGCAATAGGGATGATTTTTAAATATGGATTAAAAAATGTAATCTAGAAGTGGTTTAGTAACTTATTTACAAATGTGTAAATAACATGTCACAGAAAGAGAGCTAGGAAAGACAGGCTGCAAATATGGGCATAAATTGTTTGGGAAAAGGAACAAAATTTTCTACAAGATTGTAACATGCATACCAATTACAATAATAAAATTATTCATGTTCTTTATTTAGATGCCTTTACCCTACAAACAGTTGCACAAAGAAATATGAGAAAAGATAAATTTAGAAAATGTAGGAAGTTTTGAATATGGATGGTTAATATATAACGTAATTGTTATTTTATGTTTAGACCTTGAGAAAGTAATCAGGGAGGCTGCAAGAATGACAAAAGATTTAGAAGCAGAAAAAGTCCATGTCACTGAAAAACCTCAGGCTGATCCTGAATGTTTAAGGTAAGACTCAGGTTAATAAATTCCTAAATTTAATTTTAGGCTTGAAACTGCAGACCGGTTCTGGTAGCAATGACTCTTTTACCTTTCCTGTAAAATATTCCTTTGAAATCAAGAGAATAATTTGTTTTTATTACAGAACACAAATTCATGTTGTTTATTACAGCCTTTCACCCTTACATGCATACTTCAACGAACTAAAAACTGAAAGTGTTTGCAAGGAAGTCAATCAAACTTCGAGGAAGAGCAAAAGACTGGTCCTTGGCTGGAAGGCCGGTTCTTAAGTTTTTGTAAAAATAGTGGTGGCACACAAAGTACTGATGATCTACCCAGTGCTATACATACTGCTGCTGACTGGCTGTACAACCCTCCCTAGAGACTGACTGCAATGGAGTGGATTGGCCACAATAACCTCCTTGGGTCAGTTGGGCTTTGTGTTGAAGCTGCTGAATGTAGATTCATTTTCTCTACGATCTCTACCATCAGTTCTAGTTTGCCTTCTAATTAAGCTAATTTAGAACAAAATTTTGAAGATTTAACCAAGACAGGAGAACTGGCAGTCTCCCTTAATAGTAAATATTGCTTCCCAGGAACTGAGTGGTAATGAGTCTTTTCTTGTCAGTTTGCTTAAGCGTGACATTTACATTTTCACTATGCAGAAAATAATGTAATTTTTTTCAACAGAAAATCTTCCAATGCAGAAAACCCCATATCACAGGATTAACCAACTTTTTCCTATTTTATAGTGTTTCGATGAAAATGTCCGTGGATAATTAAAAATATTTAATAGGCAATGCAAAGGAACTGCTCCTAGTAATGTTGGTTCAAAATATTCTCTAATAGAAATTCTTAGGGTAAACATGACTTTTGTTACCATCACTTTTTTTTTTCCTATATATTTCTAAGGTTTTGACAAAAATAAATAAAAATAGTAATTTTTTTCTGAAAACTTTCAATGGAAAAATAAAATTTTGCAGAGAACCCTGAGCATTTTCCTGAAATACAGTTTGGTAATGGTCCATTTTTTGCTGAATATAGGTTTTTGAAAGAAAATGATCTATCAGCCCTATTACTAACTCTTTTCAACCTCTTACATGGTGTTGAGACATGGCCAAAACTCCCTCAGCATGAAAATTAATTAGCTCACAATTGTGCATACAGTAGCAAAAACTTTGCATTCAACATATACATAGAAGACACAGTGTAAATAATAACAGGAGCAGCAATTCTTTAAGACAGCATGTTATAATTCACTTTTACATTATTCATTCCATTGTTATATATTAGGTTTTGTGATACATGAGGTTGTCAACTTCCTTCTAAATATCATGCTTCCCTTGGAATAGTTTACTGCCATGATGCCACTTAATATCCAAATTGGTGTAATTAGTTTTCTATAACCGGTTTCATGTCTATAAGGTACAGCAGTAGCCTACACCATATTACTTTAAATCCTAAGCTCTGCCACTGATTGCTATGAGATCCTAAGCAAATCATTCAAATCCATGTATGTCTGGTTTTCTGCATAGTGAAATTAAGTCACAGTCCTGTGGAATGATATTTTGGTTTTATCTGGGTGTAACACACAACAGTGGATAAAACATATTAAATTCTATTAACTAAAAAAACCAGCTAGTGGCATTTATAATCAAAGCAAGAAGGATGATGAAAATTTTTTTATTTCATAAAATGCCTCATTTCATGGTCAAGATAAGCTTACATTATTTGATAATTGCACGTAGTGCCAAATCTAAAGTGCCCCTACTGCCATTAATACTATCACAAAAAGCAAGTGCTCTTTGAGGTGTAATAATATATTGAAGAAATTTTCTTTACATTGAAATATTTTTTAATTTCAGAGACTGAACAAAATTTAGGATAGCTTTGCTTAAATCATACTTTTATCTTGCACTTGGCTTTTGATCAGAAAACATCAATGCTTTATAGAGAGAGATATCCCTGAAGAAGTTAACTCAAATGCCAGGAGCAACATAGCTATGTCACTGTACTTCCATGTTAGCACTAATAGATTCTGCTTTTCAGTAGAGCCAGCAGGCGATCCTTGTTTGTCTACATTTGTATGTCATAGTGCTGTGCTGTGTAGAATTATACCAAACCTTATCAGGCTCATAAAACTCTATCAATTTTTTTTAAAAAAAAAAAAAACAAAACCTGCACATCACTTCTTAGTTGGGACTACTGAAGTAAGAGAATGAAAGGGAAATTAAAGTATTATATGCTTTTAATAGTGCAGTATATAAATAGTCCCTGTGGAGGTACCCAATTGCCCTCCAGTACCTATAAGGATGTCATCAAGAAAGACAGGATCTGCACAATGCTGCACAGTGGCTAAACAAAAGGCAAAAAGCAGATGTTGAAACAAGAGGGGTTTAGAATGGATTTAAGGAAAAGATGTGTATTGTGAGGATAGTATAGCCAATAAAAAGGTTGCCCAGAGAGGCTGCATCATTTTCATCCTCAAAGGTTTTCAGACTTCATGGGATAAAGCCCCAAGTAACCTTGTCTGACCTTGCAGCTGACCCTGCTTTGAGAAGGACATTGGGTTAGATGACCTCCTGACATCTCTCCAGTCTGAATTATCCAATGAACAAATTATCATTGTGGATGGCACAGCCCATAGATCAATACATATGCATTGACTTGTTCATACACTGCTCAGAGGCAGCATTATCTGCAACAAACCAGTCCTCTCCACACTGCCTAGCATTTCTGGACATCTTATCTGCTTTGGTCCCTTTGTAGTATCTCTGTGATGTTAAGATACAACGTCGTGTATCTACACATATTTTCCATTCAAAATCCATGGTATACTAAAAGGAGTTATGTTCAACATAGCAGAGTACTGGTTCAAAATGACAATACCTAGCATGTGTGTTGCATGCCCTGTGATGAGCCACAGAAGGATTTGAGGGACCATGGCTGCTGAAGCAGAGCACACGCTGGTGCAGTCCTTGCCAACAGTTCACTCAAAGATCTGCTCCAGAAAGACTATCCTGTCCACTCCTGCAGATGCCCTCTGAATGGAATCAGAGAATAAAGAAGAATTAATGTAGTGTCAGTGGGAAAAACGGAAGTAGCAGGCACCTGGGGTGAACCAGGAAGACCTCCTGGCAGTCTAGATATACCTTTGGCACTTGCAAAAGACCTTTTGCAGCCAAAGAGCCAATTAATGCAATCTTACATATACTAGCATATATCTTAATAGGAGTCTGTTTTGGTCATGTTAAAATCAATATGATTGAACTGACCGTGTTTGAAAAACAACCCTTTTTAGCCTAACAAGATAAGCTTTTTTCCCCATACAGAATCTATTGCAAGCGTAAAATTTTAGTTTTCATAGATATTAAATATGATTTTCAGTAAAAAGAAGAATATTTTGACACAAGGAATGTGGATCAAAAAGAAGTCTTTTTTTCTATGAAATAAGCACAAATATTTTTTTTTCTTTCTTTACAGAGCAGGAAACCACAACACTCATTTAGATGGTAAAAGTACCAATGTTTTCAATGCTTCCTTAAAACAAATGTGAGAGACAGTCAGCATCAATAACCTGATATATGTAGCTCCCAGATTACCCTGTATGTCTGTTATTGTATCACATACCTTGTCCCAGCTTAAAAATCAATATCAAAAGTAGCTGGCAAGGCAAGAATCTTCATTACAATTAGGTATATATCTTAAAGTAAATTGCATTTCAGCTGAAGAGTGTAGCCAGCTAATTCAAATTACAGCAATTCATCTTTGATCTGAGAAAAATGCCCTATACCATGTCTGCAGTTTCATAACATTTCTCCCAAATCCGTCAAAGAATTACAAAAGGTCACAAGAAGCCCATACAAGTAATTCCAACCAGCTGTTGGTGCTACAGTTACAGGCTTGTTCTAATATACATCAGATATAGGAAAAAGCTAACCAAAATTTGAATGTTAAACACAGATATAGTTATGGATAAGACACAGTACCCTCTTACTCAAAGTAGGCACCCTGGAAACCATCTCATTATATAGGTGCGTAATTCAAAGAAATTAAGAAAAGAGGGATTTTTTCAGGACAGGTCTCCAGTCAAAATCAAAAGCCTGATTTTAATCAGCTGCTCTGCCAGTCCCAACCCCAAACAGAAAACAGCAGGAAAGAACTTTGGCGTCAGCTGTCTCGAGTCACATTTCCCTGGCAGGTAGCAAGTAGCATCACTTAAGTGGAACAATACAGGAGTGAGGCAGAGACTAACTGATATCAGTAAATTCCTAGCTATATCGTTTCACTGTTATAGTCATTGTAATTACCTACTATATTGATTATCTTCTTTCACATTTTAATTTTAAATTTGTGTGTTGCCCTAAGTAAAGCAACCTACACGTAATTTTAATTAAAGTTTATTTAGACTAAAACCAGACACTTTCTACCTCCAATTGGTATTTTTCACACTGTTTTAAAGGTAGACTAAGGATAAAACGTTTCTTTGAAACCTGGATTTCTGTTCTACTTCAGAAAAACAGTAGCAGAAGGGGAATACGTGAAGTCAGCTTACTTTTTTAAATAGTTCAAGGCTTTGATTACTTGCCTAATTCCTAAAAATACAGTATTTCTTCTTGTACTTTATAAGACAGAAAAAGAAACTCTGTCACCAAAATTAGGAAGGAAAAAGCAATGCTTTCTTTCATACAAATCATACAGGAAACATGTTCATTAGAGCTGAACAAATGTTTCACACTAACAGCAGACTGCCTAAGGTCATGCATGGTTCTGGTGGTTTAAAGAATATATATATATATTTGCAATTTAATTTTACGTTAAATTTTATAATCAGGAAATATCAATCTCTGGAGTAATATATGTGGTTCAAAATGAGGTTTTTAATGACAATCTCCTCATTGATTTTTTAAGCTTTTCTTTTTAATAGCAGTGCCTAGTGAAACTATTACCGTTTGAATTATGTTAAAATAGGTTTCCATTATAAATTGCAGTATGGATTTACAAAAGGTAGGTCAAATCTGACTAATGATATCTTCCTTTGATAAGACAACCGATTGGTGAGACAAAGAAAATGCAAATGCCATTTATCTATACATTAGTCAAGTATTTGATGTTATCCTGCATGGGAAACTACTAGTTAACCTGGAGAAGACATATTAAAAATTTTAAGTAAGGAGATGACCAATAGTAACAGTAACAGGTCTGAAAAAAGAAATTTTGGGGCTGGAAGAAAGTAACTACAGTCACAGCTGATCTTGCTTAGTGTTTTAAATAAAAACTGTAGAATAGAAATTAAGACAGTAGTATAAAACAATTGAAAAACTAGACTTCGTAGCGTGGAGTCACTAAAAAAGTGGGGTGGTACAACTATACATAGTGCAAGTTTATGTACTTGTACACAGCTAAGGACTTCAATAATAGGTACCTGGAAGCAAAGGAAAAGAGAGGTGTGAGCATACTATGTAATCAAAGACAACTATAAACATCAAAAGTAAGTATAGTGGTGGAAAAGGTAAAAGCAAGAGGTATTTCCAACAAAAACCAGGAGGGTGTAAGAATACTGTGTACCAATCTCCCACCTGCTTTCCAAGAAATATGCATTCAACCTGGAGCAGGAGCAGAGAATAGAGAGCCCACAATGCGGAAGGAAACAAGGATAATTCTAAATCGTTCCTAACTCTGAGGAATTATACAGTACACATGAAACAAAGCAGTACAGAATAGAGATGCTAATTTCAGCAATAGGGTAGCCTTATTAATATATCCAAATAGAGGTCTACTTTTCCCTGTACAGTAGAAAAATCAAAATATTTGAACTAGAGGAATAATTGACCCATATTTATTTTCCCTGCCTTTCAATAGGGATCTTATTGACCTCTAGAAACACATTTCAGTTTTGATGTCTCTGATGCCTGTACTTTTTTTTTTTTTTCTCCTGTGTAACTTGTTCTTACAGTTCTATGGAAAGAAGTCCTTATAACTTTGGTTTGCTATATGCATGAAAGCAAATCTTATCCTAAATGTGCAGTTTAATTCAGTGTGCCTTAACCTTTCCGTGTTTATTCATCTATAATAATATATTCCTGAAAGACTTTTCGTGATGTTTTATGTATTTGGGGAATATAAATTAAAAAAAAAAAAAAACAAGCAAACAAAAAAACCCCCAGACTTTTCAAGATCTGTAACTACTTTTATAAACAGTTGCCTGATAGCATTCACAAAATGCAAGATTTAATCAATGATAATTATGTATTTTACAATCAGCATTTGATCCAGAGCAGTAAAAGCTGAAATTTTCTTGTTTTACCTAAGGTATTTCTATTTATTTTAATTTACCTTTAATTCCCATTGTTATGTAGCCTAGTACTTTTGTTTGCTTTCATCTTCTTGCAAGCATTTATTATTACTACTAGATCACTTTCTTAATTTTTATTCTATTTGTGCTCCATCAAGCATATACTATTATAATTTAATTGTTCAGCTCAAGTGCTTGAATTTATATTTTGGGATAACTGAATTTAATTTAGGATTCATTTTCTCCCATCCTCAATCAATTGATAGTAGTCTGAAATTTATTGACTTCTTCAGCTGTATCAATAGTAATTGTAAATACCCAGCAAAATCTTGCTCTCGCTATAGAAACATACACATTAATTTAGTCCCAGTACTGAACTGAGACTGAATGGCTCAATGCATTAGCTCTTTGGCTTGAGACAATTAACCAAAGTCTTCTATACTTTTCTTCAGTCTCAATAAAGTCTTCAAACCTTGATAAATATTTCTTCTGATATTTATGATAAAATTCAGGAAAATGGACATAGGTACTCTCGTTTATATATAACTTCTTAGGGAACACCATTTTGTACCATAAATTCTATGCCCTGTATATCAGTGTCAAGCAATTCCATTTTATAACACACTCTAATGTTTTCCCTTGTATTTATGGTTAAAAAATAAAATGGTGGTCATAAATAAGGCAAAGACAAGAAAGAAAATACGAAAAAAATATTTTATTTGTCTCAGCAAAACATAACCAAGAGACAGTCTGCTCCTTCTGCAACTCCAGCAATAACCAGGTAGGGGTTTTCATCCCCACTTAGGAAAAAAAAGGCTCTAAAAACACATATTCACCCTGCCTTCTACTCCAAATATTTCTTCTTTGAGACCTCTTTACATAAAATTATTCTTGGATATTCAGTAGCAAGTTTTGGCTACTGAAGTCTTGATCCAGTAACCTGAATCTGTGGATGATTTTTCAGAGAAACCTGTTAGACAATAACATCATTTTCATCATAGTTCAATTCATAATACCAACATGTATTGATTTCACAATTATTTTTCCTATTTGCTTCTGCATATACAGCTGAAATTCAAGAAGAGTGTGTATCAGCAACAAATGCCAATGATATTTAATAGCTGTGCTCATTTCAAAGCTGCAAAATCAATGATCTTCAGTGACCTCCTCCTTCTTCATTTCTTTATCACTTCTGGCATTCAAGAGTAATGGAAAATGGACCACTGATAGCAGAGCTCAGTCTAGGGCATGTTAGCATCCAAAACAATTCTGATGCTGTTGTCCCACCTACTTGATTTAAGGCTAGGTTTTGCCATCACTATTTGAACGTTTTTCAAAAGAATAGTCAAACCTCCTTTCACAAATATGGCATTTCAACTCCAGCTGTTCATTAGAGTCCATTACCTCTGATGCTGTAACTCACCAATACACTGTTAATCCAGTGCAATGACTTTTTAAAAAGATGTATTTTATTGTCATCAAGGAGACCAAAATGTTAAAAATAAAACAACAAAAAAAAAAGGATATGAAAGGCCAAATGCTAATGTGGTTTTTCAGATATTTTCTTTTAACAGATTTTCTTTTTTATCATAGTCATAAGAAGGGTATAATTGCCATATTAATCCTTGTTCTGGCACAACGTACATCTCTTCCCATTTTCAAAGGTGACGGAAGACCTGCCCTCCATCTAGACAATATAGTTTCATTAATAATTGGTTTGCACATTCAATCTGATAGTGGAAAGATGAATATGAATATGCTCCTTATCTTAAATGTAAAAAGAAAAAACTAAATCTGCTTCCAGGTTAAGCATTATTTTTTTTTAATAGTTCCATTGTCTCACATTCCTTCTGGTAAAACTTCATCATTTATTCAGTAACTCAGGCATCTCCAATGCATTAATTGTGTAGACTGTAACTTAACAGACAGCTCTTGTTTTGTGAGTATGATATTCCTGGCACATACTGTAATTATCTAGCTTCTAAATAGGAAGGAAGACCTGAAACCAGAATCAATTGATTAATGTAAAAATTAAACACCACATTTGAATGAATGTCTTTTATCACCACTAGCCCATGGTATGTAAGGAGTTGTGCTGTCACCACATCTAAAAGTTTTAAAAAATATTTTAAATAAAATTTTAAAATCCATACACAAAACATTACGGATTCAAAGCACATCATCAATAGTAATTAATTCACAATCCCAAGACACAGATAAGCAACTTCTACTGCTTATCTTCTAGTTGTTCTATCCTTAATGCACACCTAACATGGACTGGCATCATTCTTAGCTGACAACTAGCAAACAGACTATGCATCAATTTTACAATGTGGAAGACAATGAGAGAGCATTTTCTCTGAGATTAATGGAATATGTCTTTTCCTAAAGTAATTTAAGCAAAGGAGGGCTTTTGTTTCTCTTAAACGAATTAGGGTTGTAATATCACGCTAGGAGAGAACACAGAGCGAAAAAAGATGAGGAGGCAAGGCAATGAAGTTAAGCCAATTTAATCAAGATCAGAAACTGATCTTAGACCTTGACATGAACTTCTCTCAGTGAAAATGGTCTGTAAACTAGCAATGTACTATAGTACAGTGAATATATTGTTTCCTAAAACATAGTTCAAAATTTTTTGTTCAAACACTTGTATGTATTTTGAATGCAGGAGGAATATTTCTGAAAGAAGAGGCATTTACTCCTTTGTAATACAAACACACAGATCTCATACTGTTTCCACATTAATGGTGAGATACTTATATTCTCCACAAGAACAGCAAAATTAACTTACAGTCCAGCCTTATGCTGTTATTCTAATACCACATGGTGACTAAGCTACTCCTCTCATATGAAGCTATACCTTTTAATAAAGCCATTTTCTTGTCTTGAAAACAAACTCCAACTGTAGTAGGACAGCTAAAGAGTGCATCATCTGTATAATAGGGTTAAATAATTTATTCTGTATTATAGTATATAAAAGAAAGAATGGGCGCTACCTCCTCTTTCAACTTCAGAAGAAACAAGGTCCTGCTTTGATGCATCAGTTTAGCTATTTAATTAGAAGCAGAATATCTACTTTTCTTCCTTTTTTTCCAGTCTGTCTATATGTCCCAGAATATTCACATTGTTTGCTGAAAATGTATTAAGGGCAAGCAACTTCAGCTTTCTCATTACGCTTTTCTTATGACAGCCATGGAAGGACTCAGTATAATCTCATCACTTTGTATTCACCAGACTACTAAAAGTTCTGGCATAGATATCTCTTGGCCTACCAAGTATTAATTTAAAGTACTGCAGTCACTGATGTGCAAAGTTTAGGTGTGTCCTTTTAGCAGAACTAAATGCTTTTTTGAATGCAAAAATCACTATATTAAAATTAGCCCTAATTGTAGAAAAACTGGAGAATTCCTGGCTAACACTATTGGGAAACAGTCCGTAAGCACTGAGGAACAGGGGCAGTGGGGAGAGAACAGCAGCAACAACAGAGGAGTACGTGCAGCGTATGGAGCAATGATGGCACAGGAATGGCTGCACAGGGCCAGGCAGAGGACCCATCTACTCCAACATGCTGTCTCCTCTAGTGGCTACAAATAGAAACCCAGGGAAAGTCAGAACAGTAACAAATGGTACTTCCTAAGTATCAAAATTCAAATTCCCATGTTTAAATAAGAAAATTATGACTAATGAAGTCATAAATCTTTCATGGTTTATGAAAACGACACAATCCAGAAATTTGTCTTAGTACTTAGTCAAGATATACTTTGTAAAAACCCATTTTCTGAAGTTCCTCACATTGCCGTCACAACTGCCAGTGCTGAATGAAATCCAACCATATTGTGGGAGAGCCACATATTGGACTGCCAATTACAGAACTAAAATCCCGATCATGCAGATAGATCAATGAGGGTTTTGTCACATAAGTCAAACTGACAATTGGGATCGAAGCTGAATAAAAATAGTTACCCAAGCAAGGGTTCTCTGATTCAAAAATGTATTTGGTTTTGGACACAGGCTTAAGAAAGAATTGGAAAATTGCAAAGATGATGATTGGGAAAGTATCTATGAGACTCTTCGAACAGAAATTGAAATTCTGCAAATGGTATGCCATTTTTGTTATGTGTTTTAAGTGTTTGAGAATTTTACCTTTAAAGGTGTAATTTGAGATGATTAGCAGAGGGTTTAGATAAGCAGGGTTTTATACTATGTACACAGCCAAACATCCTTGCATTGCAGGTGCCCTCCAGTTCTTATGTTTGTGCCTGTTATATCCAAATGTCCAGGAGTATCATTTCTCACAGAAAAGGGAAGTGCAGGAAAGAATTTAAAGATAAAGATTTTTAGCACAAGAAACACCTATTTGGGGGACTAGTACTAATCATTAGCTTCTTAAAAGCTGCAAAAGATTATTCATTTAGGAGCTAAATTAATCTTTACCTCCAGCTGTCAGTTAAACAGAAGGTGGGAATATGGAGAAATAGAACGATAATAGCATCCTTTTACATAATATTTTATTTTGTCCACTCACAAATTCCTTACAAAAACTTATTAAAGTGTGTTTTTTCTCTAAATGTCAATCCTAACTTCAAATTTCTTGATTGTCAGTCCGTGTAACAATACAAAGAGAAAAAGTATTTTCAGGTCCCATTTTTTGAAATAAAGGGAGTTTAAAGGTTCATTTCAGAGCCCCTGATTGAGTTGTATGAAGATGCAGCTGCCACTAGCATCAATAGCAGAATAACAGTCATGGGAAATTTGTATTACTCGCTTTTATGAGAAGGTTCAAGTTTCTGTTGAAGGAATGTAACTTACTTGTACTTTATCCATTAATTTTATCATGCTTGTCAAATTTCAGAAACATAAAATTTGGCTCAATGTTTAGAAACTTCTCTGTAAAGAACACACTGAACTCCTTAGATTTAATTTTCTATAATTCAATTATTTTTCTTTTCCAGAATCTATCACAAAAAAAGTCTTCAGACAAGTGAATAGCATATGGCATATGATATGGAGTGTCATAGAAGCTAGTCTTTGAGTATTTTAAAACCGTTTTACTCAAGCTTTATCAGGTTTGCTTCTTTTATTTTTTTTGTTTGTTTGTTTGATTAAACCACAGTTTCTATCTGCCTTTACTTTTCATTAAGATTAAAGTTTATTCATTTACAAATGGTGGTGGTTTTCTGTTTTATCCTCAAGTTCAATAGCTATCCATCTTTAGTTTCCTCTTTGTTGCCCATGAAAGGACAGTACATAGTCCACGACATATACAGCTGAGTTCCTATATTACTGGTGTTATGTCCTATTTTTTAGAATGAACGCTCTCCTATTTTTAAGGTAGTGATGTGATCTTATTTGAAAGGAAGACTGCTGTTACCATCAAGGAATACTTAACAGGAGCTGTGGCTATTTACTTTATACTTTGACAATGCAATTCTGTAACAAGCTCTCTGAAACAGCTCAACTCCAGCAACGATATGATTGCTGATGATATGATATCCTGCATGATAGTCTGGAACGGTTTCCAAATCTACTGAGCTGTAGATGCCTCCATTGGTGGTAAGCCAGGCCATTACTTAGCGCTTGTCTTCTGATTACATGAGAAGGCGTCTTTTCTTCCTCTCCCACAACCCACAAAATACTGAGCGCTACCTTCAGCACTTGACAGCAAAGATAAAACCGTATTCTAAATGAAAAGTCCACATCCTAGAGAATTGGTGAAGAATTTCCACTGAATAAGGAACTGTATTCATTCAAGCACATAAGATCTATAACTGCTACAGCAGTTCCCAACGCCACAGTAGGAACTGACTTTATGATTCAGGTCCTTACAGGAGGACAATGTAAAAACATTCACTCTGCTCAGCCTCAGTCCACTCTGTGGTCATCATCTCATCACATCCAATTGTGTGTGCAAATAATTTTCGATCTGCTTCCTACCTGGCGGTGGGATGGATAATTGCTCAGCACTAGTTTTTATACACCCAGAGCTCTCCAAGCCCCAGAGAGTGTCTGTCACACATATAACTGCAAGAGATGTTTTATTAAGAAGGGAGGAATAAATCACTCTTGGAAGCTGACCAAATTCTGCCTGCGATGGAGAAAGTTTTCCCACTTGGGACACAGCTGCAGTTTGAAGTCTGGCAAGGTTTGATCTGCAGCACTGGTATCAAAGAGTATTCTGATCCACTGGGTTAACTAGGATAGTTCCAAGAGGTTGAAATTATTCTTAATAACCAGTGCTGTTGGAGCTGATATCCTTGTAAAGTTTTTTTTTCTCTCTTCCCTAAGAGAGACAGATCCTCTTAGGATGTGCTTAATTCTAAGCAACTTAGTCCCTCTGATTTCTATGAGACCATCTGACTCTTAAGGTTAGGCAACTGCTTGTGGGTTTTGGTCAATTCCAGGGCATACTGCAAAACAATACAGTTGCATATCAGAGTGTCTACAGACAGGTAAAGCAATACTATTTCTGGGTTTAATTGCTGGAAGCAGATATAAATTTGGGATGTGCGAGGATGGCTGAGTTTATCCTGGTCATTTTATTCATTTAAGGGAGCTTGCTTATGTTAACTGTATTGGTTAATCAACCAGGAAAATCTTATTTTTAATCTTTGGGTTTATCCACTTATATTTGCTTTTATTTACAAAAAAATTCTCACATCTCTTTTGCAATGGTCTCATATTTGTATAGTTGCTTGGTCCATATAGATTAAATACTCAGATATGACATGAAACATAACTCATTGGTTTATGCCAGCACTCTACATATACATTTCAGGTAAGTGGAATGAGAATTGGCATTCAATAACTATCAATTAATAATATAAATTAATGTCCCTAAGTCACCTAAAAAAAATCCGGGAAAAGAAATATGGTAAGCCCTTTTCAGAGATATTTCAGATTCCAGGAAACCAGCTGCAACTTCAGTTTTTTTTGGAGGGGGGTGGTTTGTTTGCTGGGGAGCTGTTCTGTTTTTAATAGCTGTGAAGGTCTAACTTCTTGATTATTGTAGTAGAATTACAGCATTAATATAGAAAAACTTGTAATAACTCAAATGGCTAAAGCTCTCAGAATCAATACAACAACAAAACAAGAATAAAGCTCACCAAAAAAAGTGAAACAGAAATCAATACAAATCCTGTTGGGCTAAACAAATCCCTCAACAGCTCTGAAAAAAATATAATGCCAGACTAAAACAGCTGTTGCAGGCTGAATGTAAAACACACTAATTTCTCCAAGTGTAAAAATACATTTGTCACCACTGTCTTATGAATAATGTAATTTGGGACCAATATTATTTTGCTGTTTGGAAGACACTAAAAATTAAGCAGAAGTTTGTGTTTTGTGGATTTTATTTAAAATTCTCAAACCAGGGAGAAGCAATCTTTTACATAATAAGTGCAAAAGAACCAAATCTTTTGTCACATTTAATAAACATGTTAAAGAACAGAACATTGCCAAATTGTCATGAAAATACACAGAGCTGTTGTGAATAAATTATTTCACAGATGACATAATAAGAATTATTTTTTTAAAGGACAGGTTGTATATTATATGCCTTGCATATGAGAGTCTAACAGAACCTCTGAGGCCAAAGGAAGTAGTTGTCCCTTTTTATGACTAAAAAAGATGAATCAGAGCCATAGAAATACTTGAAGCAATTAGTGAGAAAGAGGAAGACAGTGCAAGAAAAAAGTTATTATTCTAGAGAAAAGGAAAAAAAGTCAGAGGGAAAACCAGCCATGCTTCTCTGTTGGACCTGGGAACAGTTGCTTTTAAGGATCAACAGATAAAAACCTCCCTCATTTTTGAAGGGAGACCGAGAAATACTTTAGATTGCTAAATTTACCTTTTACCTGGTAAGGTCTGAGATTTGACAAGCATCAAGTCCTACATCCTTCACAAAAGACTTGATGAATTGCAGTTTTATCTCAGGCTTACACACTGACGCCATAGTGCCTCTCCTCTACTGTGCCCACATTCCTAAGACAGAGCTGAACAGCCTGATTTTTTTTATCATCAAATCACAGCTCCCAGCCATGCTTTGTAAAAGGCACTTCCCAGTAGCAGCCTAATGCAAAGAGACTACTGCAAAGGAAAATCCAATATCCATTTGAGAAAAATCTAACAGGAAAATAATTAAGCCAAGCTATGGACGTGAGAAGGCTTGGGGGAAATCACTGAACTTTCAGAAAGAGTTTACCAGCCAGGATGAGTAAGGTCTGACCACAGAGACCCAAAAGAGAAAGTCTGTTGAACCCTGAATCCACAAGTTTATGGGTTTACAAGTCAACCTTAATGAGTTTGGAGGTAAAGCAAGGACAAACCAAGCTCAGGAGCCAAAGAAACTGGGAGACATACTATGCCAAAGTCATGGTCAGACCTCAATACCCAACAAGCCAGGAGACAAAACAATCCACAGCAAAGATACAGCTTAACTGTGTAAAAAGTGCCCCCATGACCTAATGTTACTTACACAGATACGTACCTGCTCTTGAAGCAAGGATCAGCTACCACTGGAGGTGTGGGGCATGTCAAAATGCAATTACTTTGCTTCTTATAAAAAGGATTTAATCTACCACACTTCCATGTTCTTTGATTTATTAATAGCTGATTCAAAGACTACCAAGAAAACCAATACAGTATCTGACAACAACAAAATTACCGTTAGCTAATGCAACAGTACCACACAAATTGTCTCTAACTGGTTGACGTAAATATAATTGAATTGGTAATAGTGCCAAACTAATGTTATAAAATGAAGAACAGCAAGAAAAAAAGAATAAGTCACACTGAAAAAGGTACCTGTAACTGAATGGCAGGCTGAGTCAGTGAGGAAAAATTCGTATGTATGACACAGGGGGCAAACTATCAGTTGAGGTCACATACTGTTGTTCAGCTGATCTAACTTGTGGGGTCCTCAGTCACAGAGGCAACTGACAGTCTCCAGCTACAGGGCTCGTTGCCTGTATAGAGCTTGACAGTTTGGCAGTTGACTAATCTAAAAAAATTAGACACCAAGGGAAAGGAATATTTGTCTTTAAAACCTGTAACTGAATTACATGCATAGATCAAAAATGGGTAAGAAAAATACCTGCAGAGGTGTAGCGGGGAACCTGAGAGCACGTATCCTACGAGAATGATAGCAAGGGAAGACCAGAAAGAAAAGGTGTGTTCCAGCACTGTCTCCCTGCTGAAGGATGCCATACCTGACCAGCATCCCTGCCTATCTGTAGCAGATCCTCCTTGTCCTTCAATAGGAAAAATAGCACTGCTTTTGGATTTGCCATTCACTACATTTCTGCTGCAGAGTCAATCAAATGTAGAATGCTCTATCTTTCTATATAATGGGAGTTAAAGACATTAACTTTTAGAATAGCTTTGTGTGTGTATCTGTGCGTGTATGTACTAGTTTGGGTACTTTCTGCTCTGATACCTAGCATCCAGTCAATGTGAATTTGGATGAAAAAATGGGTGTCTTTATTGTCATGCTGGTCCAGGCTTAAACTCATACTAACTCAGTACACTAGCTCAGGTGTAGCGAGCCAAGGGCTTACCACAGTCATCTTCAGTTTGACAGCAATTTGTAACATGAGAAAGGATTTTACCACTGACTGAGCTGAAGTAATAGATGTGGACCTGTCCTGAAGCTTATGGTAAGAGAAAACACCTCCAGGTGATTTCCATGAAAAAGATAACAGGTTTAATAGGTATGCTGCACACCCATTTCCAAGGACGACAATCCAATAAACAGATACTGGGTAAAGAGGACTAGCAAAATAGTTCCAGTCCTCTGCTCTGAAATTAAATGAGCTACTACAGTATGTTAAGTGGGTAAAGGATCAGATTGACTGTCTAACAACTATGCCTTGCTTGTCAATAGAGTAGTTAAGTAAGCAGTAATAGTGGCTCTGATGCTTTTACTGATTGCAGCTGACACGCAGTGCTTATATAGTCTAGTGATAGCCCAACCTTCCAAATTCCCATCATTTTCATTGTGTCTGCTAGGATTTGTCAGCCCCTTAATCAAATGACTTTTGTAATTATTTGGTTGTTCACCTGGTGAATTTTTGGGACTGCATTTATCAAGTTTCTAAATTATTTTTATGTATTCTAGATACACGGTTGCTGTTAATAGCCCTTTGTGTAGCAAAGCATCTCAAATATGGGCTGAAAAACAATTAACTTCAATAAGACCTTCATCTACAGGACGGTTCTCACCTGGCTCACTGGTAAATCTCCTAAAGCCCAAACTGTCAAAAACATTTACAGACTTCGAGTTCCAAGTAGAGTACGCTCTAGCTCTGATTCTCTGAAGGGCCAAACTCAAGGCACATCCATCCATCCACATCACCTCCAGTCACTCTGCTGATGCACGTGAGATTTGGATGTGTTTTCAGCATGAGATTGTCATTAGCAGCAAGCATGTATTTCATTTATTTTTTGACTGAAATTGTATCAGAAAGTATAATACTACATCACTTTCTGTTTTAAAACACTAGATATGTTACACTAAACTATATACCTTCTGCATTTCTTCAACCAGCCCTACATAGCGATTCCCAGGCGCTGTTAGTTTCACTACCCCTATGATCGCTCCCTTCAGCACAAGTCTGTCAACCTGAATAGCCGAGGAGCTTAAAAATTTCTTTGCAAGTGTGAAAAATGTGAAGTGGGAGCTGATTTCTTTCTTCCCACTTAATGTCTTGAGTATTTAAAGACAACATCTATTTGTCTGGAAGGAACAGCTCAACGGTGATCAGTTTTACATATAAATAATTTATTAGGTAGATGAAGTGCCAGAAAAGAGTCTTTATAAGTACACAGCATATTTCTTGGGGTTTACTGAAACAGTAATTCCTGCTGTTGCGTGCTAACAAACTGCCAAGCAGTCCTGTTGCCATGTCCTACACAGAGAGGAGCCCATAGCCTCTATTTCACTTTAAAATAGAGAACTGCTGTAATTTAGTTAACTAAATTTACTCTAGCAGGAAGAGAACAAGGCCTAGCCAGAAATCAAACTATGGATTGGAATGGTGTTCAATTCTGTATTCTAAGGAGCATTTGATATAATTTGGTACTGATTAAGTTCCCTTAAATGAAGTCTCCATTTAAGTGCTTAAAGATAATTCAGATAACCATAAACTAAACAGTGAACAGTGTATTGTGTACAATTAACAGAAAGAAAGAAAATCACCTTGTCTAATATCAGAATTTTATGTCCTTGGATTCTTGGTACTATGGTTCATAAATTCCTTTTACTCTTGATTAAAAGATTTGGATAATCAGGCTATCAGTCAAAAGTGAGAGGATTTGTAAAGGGATGTTTCAGTGCCATCTAGTGGTTTTTTCATATTAATAAAAAAAGTTCCCTCTCGTATGACAATTTTCATATTATAATTGCAATCAGAAAAAACTTTTTGCTGCTGCTATATGCTTCATTTTTCCTCAGTTTTATACATAATGAGTTTGGAAACATTACCATTAACATACTTGCATCGTCTATGTCTAAGCACACACTACTTCTGTGCAAAAATAGAATAAATATCATGCAGTGTGGGAATATACCAAACTATATTGCGTACAAGGAGGAGGTATCATACTGTGAGCCTGAGATCAATAATCTAGCCGGGTAAAACCCCCTCTTTTGGAAAGGAACACATCTTCTCTTTGAAGATTCCAACACCGGAGATACATCAGAAGTGTTCTGCTGACTAATTGACATGCTAATCTTCATCTAATTGATAGCTTGAATGTGTTGGCTGTAGCTTCTAGCCCTTGGTTTTTCTTATGCTTTCTTCTCTGATATTAAAAAGCCTTTTAATACATAGTATATTCTCCTTTTATTAGTACTTCTGTGCTAGAACCAAGTTACCTTTCAGACTCTTCTTGGATAAGCTTAACAAATTGCATTCTTTCTGTCCTTCACAGTAAGGCATTTTTCCAGTGTTCAGATAATCCTTGTGGCTTTCTTCTTACACCTTCTCCATTTCTTTCACCGTTAGAAGCACTGATGCCTGACCTGTAAGCAATATTCTAGTACTGGCTTCATCAGTGCTTATATAAATGTAAAATTGCCTTCCGACTCCTACACACTGCCTTCTTGAATAGATTTACAAAATCTTGTTAATCCTTTTTACCTCACATATCACTTTAAAAGTCTGTGTTGACTCAGTTGTTCAAGATGATTTATAAGCACTTTCCAAAGTTGCTGTTTTCAAGGATACTGTCCTCTCTTCTATACTTATAAACTTGATTATTTTCAGACACATAGCTCTGCATGTGAATATATTAAACCAGTAGCTAATTGCATGGTTTTGTTCTGTTTACCAAACTATTCATGATACTCTGTGTGACTTCAACACCATTATCTATCATGCTGTCTGGCTCTATGTCATCTGTGTATTTTATCAATGGCAATTTTCTATTTTAGTCCAGTTTATGCATAAAACTGTTGCATCACTTGGGTTTGAATACCCTTCTTTGGAAAACACAATTCTAAACAACCTCACTGGATGATTATTCCTCACTGGCATTATTTTCAAAGCCATCAGTTTCAGATTTTAATTTGTTGCTTATAGACTGTATGTGCTACAGTGCCAGCTGTTTTAAATGAACAGTAGTACATCGTGCCAGCTGAACGTCTTCCAGCAGTTAAAGCATATGATATCTACACAGCATGATTACATCTGTAATCTCTTGAAGAGTTAAATCGGGCCTATTTTCTATAAAATCATGTTGATTAGCATTAATTGTATTCCTATCATTTAATTCTTTATTACTAAGATTCTTTGCCCTTTTCCACTATTTCACCTGACGCTTGTGTCAGGTTAACAGGCCATTTAGCTACAAGTTCTTTTCAAATACTTGTAAGATATTCACAGATTTCCTGCTTCCGCAATTTCCCCAGCACTCCAAAATTCATTTCAAAAGCTGGTTAGTGTATGTGAAGTGCCTCAGCCAAAGGTGTTTTCTTTATGGACTTTCAGGTGTGAATGATCCAGACTTGATCATCTTAAAAGACCTTATCACTAGCAGACACTTACCCTCTTCCTTACTTGTTCATGAATTCAGTGGAATGAGTGCATTAACGTGCTTCTTTCCAAACACAATATATTGAAGCTTTTTGCCCTTTCTGCATCATTTTAAATAGCTGCAATATTAATCTATCTGAGGGGTCCATTTAAATGTGTATTTGGGAGCATTGCCCAAAATCTTAAAGAAAATTCACCCGGAGTTGTAAGACCATCAGTCATAATCTTTTACTCCTCTAAAGGCAGATTTACCTCCTAAGGTAAATCTATAGCCACAGCTGCCTGCCATGTAAGCATGATAACAAAAGTAAAACCAGTGATGCCATATTACAGAATGAGCCATTGCTGAGAAGATGGGCAAACTGTAACACCATATTTGATGTTTATCTTAGAAGAGTTTACTCTGTCAGAGAAGGTACATATAGCTGATAGTTATATACTTGCAGTATTACAGCTTGTAATTATGCATTTTGCTCCTATTTGAACACTGTCCAGTCTCACTAAAGTCCAAGAAATTATCCAACAACCACAAATTTGGCGCTGTAAGTCTGTACCCTAAGCTTTAAAGACTTAGCTTTTCATGTAGGTGAGATTCCTTTGCCCAAATCACACTGGAATTCTAAACTACTGAATCTTCTCAGTTATTTATGTGTTTATAGGGAGTTTGATCCTTCTGGTCTCTAGATCTCTCTCTCCCAAATGAAACGGATACAGAAAAAGAAGAGGCCTGGAAGAAATACTTGTTTATTGAACTAAAATGTATTTAGTTCTTTCAGAGTTTATCTAGCTCATAAACAGAACTACTATTAATATTTTTTTTTTATTTCTTTATATGAAATAAGTATACATTGTCTATTTTTGAGCAAGGGCAAATACAGCTAGTATTAGATAAAGTTCTGCTGCATGCTAAGTTCGTCACATTTTTTATTATTTTTTTTTCTTATTGACAGAGCATTAAAATAGGACTGGAGAATTAAACATAATAATGGAAAGCATCAACTTGGAAAAACATTCTTTTTTAAAAAATGATGATGATATCCATTTGTGACTGTGAAATAATTCATTAATAATGACAAAATTAAGATTCCAATATAAAAAAACCACTCAAGCCCCTTTTAAATGGACATTGGTTTCATGTATATTTGTTATTATGTATTTATACTAAGGACCAACATTTCATTTGGCTTTTAGAAATTTTATTTAAATAATCCCTATATCTTTTGAGGATGCCTTTAAAAAAAAAATAAATTGACTGTTTCATGAGAGAAGTAGAATAACACCAAAGTAGTAGCTACATGGTAGGAATTAGCCACATTAGCAGTTTAATCCATACCATTCTTCGCTAAGATCAGAATGCTAATACTTATGAACTTAGAGATTTACTGTGGTTTTACAGACCACAGCATGAGATCAAGACAATCTACTCTCCTTTTCCAGATTACACTTCAAATATTAACAGGGTGCTCATACAAACCAACTACTGTTCATTCATATAAACCCACAGCTGCATAATTCAGCAGGAGTGTAGGTGTGTATTACTGTGCTAGGGGAATGACTAATATCTTCAAATTACTATATACATGTGAGAAAATAGGCAGATAAAGCATGGAAGTCAGTGTACTATTTAGAGAAGGCTTAGAGGTAGAAAAACAATCATGTTTTGTTTCTGTTTCTTCCATTAATATTAGTTAAATTAAAACATTAATACAGAGTTATTACTATAGTCAACAAGTACATCAGCTAGATTAATTATTCAGAGGAATTAACTAATAATAAAAACATCATACAGTATAACGCTGTTGCATTGAAACATGAATTGCACTAGGTGGTAGTATGAACTTGCGCCTCATGAGAAAACGGTCTGGGATTAACAGTAACAGTTGTGATACTCCTTAAAAAAATCTGCAGTGCTTTTTCCTTTAACCAGAAATACTTTACCTAGGAGAAACTGTTAAGCTGACTGTAGTAGTAAATACCAAAAAGTGAAGAGATTTTTCAGAAATTGACTTCCAAAAAAGAAATACAACTCCACTTGTCCCATATTCGTGCCTGTACGTCTATAACCAATCACATATGATGTATCTTAATGGTTCCTTAATACTTACAAACTACATACACAAGGAGGAGACTGAAATATAAATGGGTTCTAATCCTTTTTTCCAGCCCCTTAATCCTTTTTAGGCTCCTTCAAAAAGATTTATTCATTCTAAGGTTTCTTAATTTGCTCACTTATTTTAGGAAGCTTTTCTTTTTCTGTTTGTTTGCCTTACCTACCCGTACCCCCAGCACCAGAGTTTTACTGGGCATCTTTCACATGCTCATGATTTTTCAAACTCGTCCACTAGAGAGCATCACCATTAAGCTCAGAACACACCAGATTTTTAAAATCTATATGATCACCAAAATGGCTCAAATTTACCTCTCTGATGGTGGCTCCGTTCCAACACCCCATTGCAGCATTTCGTGTTGAGGTTCAGAAGTCTTTAAAGCAGATCCCTGGATACGACCCGGCATGCATAAGGGCAGCCAGGATGCTCCACTCGAACTCCATGCAAGTTTTACGTAGGTAGGCACCGGCATAATCTTCACACAAAAATCATCACCTATAAATTTAGAGCATTCATATTTATTTATGGCACCTGGAAGTGAACTGGTGCTGCGTGGCACAGGCAGATACATGGCAAGAGCTAAAAATCTCATTTCAGTCACAAGCAGGAAGCCCAGCTGCGTGATGGGAGGGCAAACGATGCTCCTGTAGCAAGGCTACAGTCGCCCTGAGAGGAGCTGAGTGCATCCTTACGATACTTACACCTGAACCAAAGCAGAGGAATGTTTTGCAGGTGATGTGTAGGAAGGGGAGAGGTGATGAGAGCAGACACTGAGCTCAAGTTCTAGGACTAGGAGTGGCTTAGTAGGACGTGCACTGCAGGAGAAGTGAACAAACAAATCAAGGCTGGCATTGTTGGCTCAGCAGTGACTGGGGCAGCTCAAAGAGCATAACAAAGTTGTGCAACTAAGTAGAGAAAGAGTTATGTTAGTTCACTTCCCTTAGGTAACCAGCTGTAAAGAAAAATCATCAATGAAAAAAACCCAAAACATGCAGACTCTCACCGGAGGACATTTTCCGGAGGCTGTTATCTGCCTCTGTGCACACTCAGAAATGTAAACCTTAACTCTGGCTTCTGGCTGTAACAATGCCAGAACTGGTGAAAATAAACACTCATCAAATCAGTATGTATTCTTATTAATTTTATCAAACAAAATAGTACAAATAAATAATAATACTGCCATGAGAAGGATCCTTCTCAAGTTTCCAGGGAAACTATCTGAACCAATAGATCAGATCAATTCAAAAAAGAAAATCCTTTTAACAGTTACCTCCAGCTATATCTTCAATACAATTATTTAAAGCAAATGATTCATGCCAGTGCTTCTCAGAGAATACTCAAGCAAATATGATATAAGAAATCAGACATATTTGAACATCATACCACTCTGGGTCTGATTTATTCCTGTTGAACCAAATGCACATAAACAGAGCTTTTCACACCCTTTGGGGATTCAAATAACATAAACTGCAATTCTCTACCTGATAGAAGATACTGATGTATGCCACCTGTATGGATACACTTGTATATGCCTCTTCAAAGATCTCAGATGTACTGATACATAGCTATATCCTAAACTCTAATAACAACATGCAGCAGCCATTTGGGTATATATAGTTGCATGCCAACATCATTATCCACTTGCCAACACTCCTAGATTTTATTTTATTTAGTTTCAAATATGGCGCTTCAGTAGAATGTGAACTCCATTGACTAGCAGCATACTGGTTTGCTTCACTACCAGAAAGGTAGTTTTCAGAGATTTTGCTTTTTTTTTTTTTTTCCCAGGAAGTTAACATACAGTTTCTCACTGTAATTTTTGCAAGGAAGCAGGCATCACAGTTTGGCTATTCAGTCATGGGTAGCAGGAAAGTGTAGCACATCTAATTTAAGGCTTAATTCCAATTCTCAAAAAATTCAACCACCTTTAAATTCTAATGTGTGAGAACACAGGTATGAATTAGACTAAATTTCACAGAAGAAATGTCATGAAACAGTAAATATGAAGGGACAAAAATACCAGACCAGTTGTCATCTCTGATTCCTTTAAATCCTTTTAAGAGATGCTGCAACATAGTTTTACCTAGAGAATCCCATTAACTCCTGACAGCTAATGGGGTAGGCAGCAATGACTACTGTCAACTGTCTCACTCTTTGCCTGGTTCATCACTGTCAGTTTCTGCTTTCTCCATCCCTCCTATTTATTTCAGCTGTTAGCTGCATCAGGATCAAGATCTCTCCCTTTCATGTCTGTGTAGCTCTAGGTGCTGTTGTGATGCAAGTAACTGGCAGCAAGGGTGATGGAAATGACACTATCAAATTGAGTTAAAAGGTACATGCAAAATTGCCCACAGTTTCATGACCCTCTGTACTAACTTCTGAGCTTTATTCTCCTGCATAGAATATGTACAGGTGGTTGTTGATCCTATCCTGAGTAGTAAAATGCTTGCTCTGCGGAGGTGTTTCTACAAGTGTAATTATACTTATTAGCCTCATAGGAAACTCCAAGCACATGTCAAGACCCAAACCATCAAGTTCACAAGAGTGTCTTGCTCTGATTAATACATGCCTGTTACATTTTTTTATCATTTCTAAACCCTCATTAAGTGTTTCGGTACTTCAGGCCCTTAGATACTGTTTTGAAACGAGTATCTGATAATAAAAACTACTTGCAAATTATTTTTAAGTAGATGCTTTAAAGTATCTTCCCTTTAGACAGCTAGTGAATTGATCTGAAAATGCCAGTATTAATACAATGATACCTCTGTGGTAGTCCCAGTGTCTCACAGACTCGTGGAATGCCATCGTGTCTCAGGTGTGGAGCTTTGAGTTAACACAAACCCCAGAGGTGAGAATTGCTGACTTGGTCACTTGTTCTAATTTAGGAAGATTAGCTGCAAGTATCTTGACGTGGTACTCATGCAGGGCCCGGCATTATGCACTCCTGCTTCAAGCAAAGATTCCTAGGAACATCAGTAATGCAAATTGGTAACAAAAGTAGAGTGTATTCCCAGTGCTACCATCTTATGCACTTAGTTTATCCTTCCCCAAAACGTTATTTGACAAAAGCATTATTTTCAACCCAGCTAACTGCAATGTGAAAACGGGTGGTGCGTGTTGTGTCTCACCCCCATATATAATGAGAGGATTGCCAGAGCACAGACCCCAGCCTGAGAAACAGAAAGCATTCCTTCCTGGGGCTGATAATCTAGATGAATCATCATGTATAATTAGAGATCAGAGTGCCTTTGCAAGTCAACTGAAACTACAGGTAGAGAGACACACATCAACCCAGCTTACTTTGGAAGGATGCCTCAGCTCTTCAGGGAGCCCTCTAATAAAATGAGACCCTGATTCTGTTCACAAAATAATCATTTTTTGATGTGTATTATCCTTCTGTATAAATTTTCTAGATGTATACATTGCGTCTGTTTGAGGCATAGGAATGTTTATAGCACAGACAGGCACAACTCGGGGCTTGTTCCCTTTGCCATTTCAGTAACTTAGACTGTTACTCCTCTGCAGTTCCCTGTTTGAAGTTGTTCGTTGTTAGTACTTTATGGGCAGGGCATGGGGAATGTTTCTTTACTGAAAGAAATCAGTTTATCTTATAATGGGATACCAAATGTGCCGCGACTTTTTTGGCCATTGCGAACAGCAGCCTTGCATGTGCTCCTCACAGACTGGGAGGGCTGTAATTGCTTCTCCTCTGGTCCCAGAGCTTCCTGCAATCAGCATTTACATAATGGAGAGGTGGATTGTGTAAATCTTGAAAACACATACTTAACTCCTTCTTTGTCTTCAGGTTCTGCAGTTGTCTGAAGACAATTCTCTCTCTTTATCACTTGAATTACTCAATTTCAATGGCATTTAAAATTATGCCCAGTAAACCCCTCATTCATGTGTCATACAGACTCATACACAGAGTTCAGTACACGTTAGAAGGCACACATGTGCATAGTGCATAAGAAATAATAATTTAGATTATTAAATTTCAGGAGTTTGTAAAGTATTACTGCAAGATACGAGAAAAGTTTCAGTGATGAAATGCTACTGGGATAAAGGGCGCAGCATAGAAAATCTATACAGGCAAAGCCGAGAACTCCTGAAGTGCCATTTCCACTGTATTTAGGATTTCATGCCAGTGAATGCACTTCCAGTTATTACAGCAAGAGTGTCATACTAAAAAGGCAAAAAAGGCCTTTAACTTCCTTATCACCTTCATTTTGTGTTATAAATTGCAAATTAAAAAAAAAAAAGAAAAAGGATTAGCTTACCCCACCTGATAAATTTTGTATTTTATAGCAAAGGGAGAATTATTACTTAAAGAAGTGACAGCAGTTAGATGAAGGCCATGAAAAACAATCCCTTTGAAGTGTGTTTTCGAGGCTAGCAGGAAGCCTTTCAGAGAAAGAAAAGTCATTATTTTCTCAGAACCCATGAAACTGCCAGCAACTGAGGATGGCCTTTGATTGCCTGGCCAAATGCTCCATCTTTTCAGGCCAGGCTCTGATGCCCGTGAGATCTCTGGGCTCGGATCTGCAGCAGCCGGAGGTGATGCAGCAGTCTGTCGGGAGACCCTTTACTTTTTATCATGCCTGACGCAGGCTCTGACTGCTGTTCACATCACCAGTAGCCCCAAGGACTTTGAAAACCGCTGGCTCTCAAATTTGACTTGCCTGGCTGACAGCGCTTTCTCATCCGAATGGGTCCTCAAGGCTCTCCTTTGCCTGGACAGAGTCAGCCTAGCACGTCTGCGCTGCCTATGAATAACAGAGCGTGAGACGATGTGCCTGGCACATGAACCCCAGCAGTGAAACACTGCAGCTCAGCAAGATAAAGTGGTTTGTCCCAGTGGTGGCAGTGGTCCCAGTGAGTCTGGAAAAGGCTGCAGTAAATTCCTAATGCAGCCGAGATGTCATTTGGCTGTCACCTCTTGTAACCATTGGTAATTCTAGCTTTGATCATTAGGTGTTTTGCATTCATGTCAACCAACTTAAACCATGGTCTGGCTTGTAGTAACAGAAAGCTGGTAGAAACAGAAAGTAACAAAACCCAAAACTGGTTGTTTGAAACGTTTAACGTATGTTGTGTATCGTTAGTGTTGCAAATGACAATAATCAGTGCCGCCTCCTTTGCGTATACCCGTGCTGCTTGTATCAGCTCATGGTTAGCGTGTCCACAGCAGAGTCCCAGCATCCTCTTTCCTGGAGAGAAAACAAGGACGTAGACATGCATGGTGCAGAGCACATCTAATGTGCTCCAGCGCACCCAGGAAGCAAGTACCTGCTCTGCACACACAAACTGACCGTACGCTGCATCTGTAACATGTCCAGTCATGAGACTGAGGAGGACCAATAGCCTAGAAGCCCTTATTTGCCACTTGAAGACTTTATCCCTCTGTCACATAGTTAAAATGCAGTTTAGAAGGGTGCCTAAACAGTCATTTCTTTTCAAAAGATTTAACTGATAAATAATCCCAAAACAGGCACAGCTCCATGAAAACCCAAGACCTGCATGCTGCAATTATCTACAAGTGATGTGTTCACAAACCGCCCAACTGGTTTTCAGAAGCTTGAATCCCACACAGAAACCAGTTCTAAAGCTTTTCACTCTGCAGTTCTACACACTTAGCATTTAGTGCCATTCAGTAACAGATCACTGAAATATTACTGAAATCTGGCATCTTTTTCAGACATTTGTAAGCACCTCAGATACAAACCACAGCTATATACCCCTGAAATCAACACCGCAATGCTGCCTTCTATCCTTGCTTATTGAAAACAATGGCAATAACTTCAGCGGACTTAAAAAGAAGTTGGGTTGGACTCACATGATGAAATATTCCAGTTAAACTTATTAGGTCTAATCAGTGTGGCAATGCCTTTATATGTTGCATGCTGTGCCAATTGCAACATCCCACTCGCACATTCCTTGGGCTTAAAATGACTTTGTGCTTTGCATCCCTGCCTCATAACTTTCATTTGGGGTAGCCCTTTAAAGAACTTTCTCTATTCCTCATGACTGTTTTCTTCACAATTATCCAAAATAGCTTCAGGCCAAAAGGCTTAAAATTGAAATGGTGATGCTCAATTTTTCTGACATCCTGTTGAACGTGATACTGATTTAGCTGACCTGCAAAATACACGGATGCCATCCTGTAGCTTTTTCATTACTTCATTTACAGACAGATGCTATAAATTAGTTACTCTTCTTCATAGTCCACCCTGTATTGGCTGGCCCCTCTCAGATGAGTATTGAAAGACCTTCCAAAAACAGCAGAAGGATGAGGTAGTGCTTCATTAAAACCTAATTCCAGTAGTGGCCCACAAATTACTAAAATTCTGGCAGCATCCTCAAGGTATACCAAAAAACCAAACTGACTGGAGTAACAGCAGTATTCAAAAGCAAAATGAAGCCTTCCTGTTTACAGGCAGGCTTGTATCAGAAGCAAATAGGATAAAAGGTTATTCCCTGTGTAAGTCATCCTTTTGTACAGGGAGTGGCAAAGCCAGTGACAGGCACCAAGCAGACCTCAGGAACCATCCATGGCCTGCTGCTCCTTCTGTCAGCCCCTTCCAGGGGTCCTTCTGAGGAAGAAATCGGTAGATCATCACGTGCATAAGTTCCAACTTCAAACCTCCTCTCCAGTCAAGTCACAAATCAGGGACAAACACAAACCTGCGGTCAGGCTGCAAGCGTAGAGGATGCTACAAAGACAATACGCAGTTTTATTAAACCATTATGCATATTGCCACACCACAAGTAATTAAGAACCTAAAGATACTGACACAAACATAACAGCACCTTGACATAAACCTCCTGTATTTGACTAAAGTTAAAGGAAATCTGGTGGAACAGAACCAGCACTTGCAAAACAACAACAAAACCCACAGAAATCAGGCCACATATCACATCAAAGGTTCCATAGAAAACCACTTCATTATTTTATTAGATGTTTCTATTTAAGAACAGCTAACTGCTTGTATAAATTAGTATCATTCTATTGACTATCATTCAATTTTAAACATGGACCGTTCTGCTCTGACAATTACAGTCATTTAATTGTTTGAGAAAAATGAGATATAAGGATATTAACAACCTGATTAAGATTGAAATACAGATGAAATCTGGTGAGGGACTAGGACATATGGAATGTCTATGTCTCCATCTTTAATCTTATCTTTCAGAAATAAATACATAAAATAATTTTGTCAACATATAGAGACTAATTCAGCCATCCCACAAGCTGATGTTACTTGTTTAATATAAAATGTCTTCCTGAATTTCAGACAGAAACAGCAACCCCCCAAAAATTAGGATACTGCTTCTAAAGGCATAGCGCTCCAGTAATTATGCTACCAGATGGGGATTTGTCCCAGCTATCTCATAAATGATGGCTTCCTATTTTACTAATAACCACCAGCTTTAATTCAGAAATACATAATCAAAGGCCTTCAGATACAGCTTCTACCCCACCACTCCACGTAATCGTTAAACCGCATAACAAAATTCTTCATGATCAATTACAATTCATTTACCACAGCCTTCTACAGGGCTGTGGAAAATGGTTATGATTAGAATCTTTATTCCATGCTTTCCAATTAATCTGTGAAATCCATTTTACATGGATATCCATTTTAATTGTCTCTTCTTAAAATAATTTCTAACTTTCGAAAAGTACAAAACCAACAATTTTATGCTAGATGGCTGATGAGAGAAAGAAAGAAATGGCTATTGGTTAAGAAAAAGTCCAAAGGTGTTTTTTGTTTGTTGGTGGGGTTTTTTTGTACTGTAGTTAACTAATTTACATCTTGAAATTTATATCAACACACATAACATCTGTAAGCCTTAAAACACCTTGCTGGAGGAGATGTAAAATTTTCTGGTTTTATCACATTCTTCAGTTCCTTATTTTGTACTTTTAAATTCAGTGCTGTCCCCAGAATATGCATCAAGCACAAGAGTCTTTTATCACAGAAATTATGAAAAGCTGACTCACTTGGAATTCTGTTTGACACAAACTGGGACAGCTGCAGGAACAAATTTATTTTGTTTATTAAGACACAAATTTCAGATCTTACCTGGTATAAATCAATCTGTTGAATCCAATCAGTGACTCTGACCTACTGTATCTATTCCAAATATGTAGCCTAGACTCTTACAATCTGTAAGTAGCTGCTGTAGAGACAAGCATAACCTATTACTAACCAGATAGTTATTAGAAACTGCACAATTATGGTGTGAAAATAATAAAATATGTGTCTTTAAGCTTGAAAGCTTGAACTCACTAACACTGCCGGAATCCTTTTCTTCTCTAAGCTGATTCAGGGAGAGGGATATTTTATCAAACTGAAGCACTAGGCAAATATGATTTTTTTCCCCATTTTTTCCAATCTACAGTTGATGTTACTGAATTTTGCCAAATGCAAGTTAAACAGTCCTAAGGCTGAAAGAGGATGTTAATCTCTGCTCTCTTACATCAATAGGACATGGATCTCCAGTTTTCTAGCAGCTTTAAACTGACACTGAATTGAATAACTCTGTAGCATGGTAGTGGGATGTTTCAGACCTACCCAGATACACGAGATACATCCAGGACAAACCAGGCTAGACAGCACTTCTTGATTTAGACGTTAGAAGGCCAAATGAAGCTCAGGGGAACGTTGCCTGCGGTATTCCTTGTGAAGCTTAATCATTCCTCACTCAGCCTCTCAGGAGTGCCAGTAAGTGTTACAGCTAACCACAGCGAGGTAAGCCATGAATAAAGGATGGCTAATTACACACTCACATCCTTGCAAATACGTATTGCTATGAGGAGAGCAGGTAGGAGCAAATGCTCTTAAATAGCTTCACTCTATTTTAACTTGTGGGACAAAACCTAGTCAGGAGCATTACAGATCAAATCTTGTAATACCTCCAGACTCACCTCAAGAAGTACAAGAAAAAAAATGTGGGCTTCCATGGGAGGTACAAATTAGTCACGCAACAACTGTAAGAGTTTAAATGGTATTAAAACACAAAGCAAGTGGAACTTAACATTTAGTGCTCTCTCTCTAGCTAAGAAGTATTTTATTCTATGAGTGATCCCATTGGGATTGGCATCAATATAATTATTAAAAGCTGGATCACAATGAAGGAACAGCAGATAAAAAGAATAATAATCCCTTCATATCTATTTCAGCAGCCAAGCAGACTGGAAAGAATAGAAAAATATTTGCTGGTATTTAAGGTTTTTTATTCAAAAGTGTTAGTTCCCGAGGGAGTGCCTTACAACTGATGTGCTGGAAAAGGTGACCTTTACATTACTGCTACTGCTTATATTAAAAATTATTCATACACTACCCAAATTATTCATACACACCCCACAATGTGCAGAGGTTGGTAGATGGGCACGTCCCTGCCCAGAAAGTTTACTCTCCAGGTTAAGACATGACAAGTGGGTACAATTACAATTAAAGGATAAAAAGAAATTAAAAAAAAAATTAGCATAAACAGCCCTGCACAATAACTTAAATGAATTATCTCTATTAGTCCTATTTTTCATCATAACATATTATATGCACTGTACCTCATCATGTAAGTTCCTCTCCTACAGATGTTGCTACAGAAGGGAGCTTTTAGGAAGGACTGCACACAGCTGTGGTTGAGCTGCAGAAAGAAGCTTACTCCACCTTTGGCAACTTCACCCCTCAAGAAAACACATTCATTGGCAAAACTTCAGGACAGAAGGAATTCCATACTGGTTTTGGTAATGGAGGGCAAAACACTGATGTTCATCTAATCCAACTGATTGGAATAAGCAGTCGTTTTCCCACATCCTCTGGCACAGGAGGGCAAAACAGAAATTAGCCTGGGAAAGAGATGAGGGGGTGAATGTGATCTATAAAATGAAAAGTATCATGGAGAAGGCAAATACAAAATGACTTGTTCATTTTCTTCCATGCTAGTGACGGGGGCCATGAAACGAAGCTGACAATTGCATGCCTCAAGACAAGTGAAATGAGATGATTCTTCTCACAATTACATAATTGCAACGTGTTTGATACAGGACCCTGTGTCTGCTCGAAGTGTGCATGAGTTCAAGGACAGCTTGGACAAGTTCATGGAAGAGAAATTCTCAAGAACTTCTAAGGAACAGAGTCAGCACTTTGTTTCTTGCTGCTTCCTACACAGGTGCCAAATAATACTGAAGTAGTTAACCCCATTAAAGTGAGACATTTTCTAGAAGCCAACACGTAAATGCTGACATCCAACGATGTTGCTGAGCTATGAGCTTTCCTGGTATTAGTAAACTAGCATATAAATCCCATTTCATGCTTGTCTGCTGGAGTGAATCCTCTGACTTAATTCGTTACAAATATGAAGTTGCCTTGCTTTCCCAGTAACCTTGTCTTAAACACTGGAGGAGAGCTGTGGTGTCACACCGGCTGCTGACAGGCAGCATGAACGTCACTAAATAATCACTTCATGTGTTCTGAGAAAAGCCTAGAGAAGTTAAACTCCAGCTGATGCTCAACACTAGCTGGAATGATGATTTGTAAGAATTGCGTGTATACATTTGCATCTAGGACATGAGACAGTGATGCTCTCACAGGAAAAATCAAAAGCCCTTAAATAAGTTGTCATTCTAATTTTAACTTGGCAACATCAGTGAGTCTTGTAAGTGCTCTAAAATCTTCACCACCAGACTGCTGTTGAAGTCCATCTTGCAGCAGGGCATTGAGGTATCCTTTGGGACTATCATACCAAGTTCCAGTAAGGCTTCTTAATTTATTTCTTGAGCTCACTAGAGAGTGTATGCACCAAAATACTTTAAATAGGTAAAATCTGTGAATTCACATTAACAAGAATGATTTATTGAATCGACTAGTTTAATTGAAAAGTTTGAGTGACCTGTTTCTGCATTAAACTGTCCTTCTGAAGTGGCAAGAAATTATGAGGATAGTAGGAAGTGAGGTTTGGGTCCAATATTATATAAAATAGAATTAAATCAGAGGCAGGTAATGTAGATTAGATATTAATTTCCTGTGGGGACCTTAAATTCTAAAAAAGTCAGCCTTTCTGAGTTTGTCTATGAATTCTTAGAGATACAAAAAACCAAGCATCCGTTTCCTTTGAATGTGATTCTATATCACAGTTCTGAGCACTTATTAACTCTCATGGAATCCAGTTTTGGCCAGGATGACTTAGGATAACTTGGAAGCATTTGTTTTTTTTTTTTGGTGTGTGTTTCTTTTAACCATTTCTTCTAAAGACCTGGTCAGGATTTTAATTTGCTGATTTCCATTGGTGGCTGGTTAACCAACCAATTTGCACCTTAATAACTGTCTTTAATTCTGTGAGCAGTAGAAAACTCAAATGAATTTTAATGTGAATAATTCAACATTTTACTGGACTAACTTTGTCCTGAAGAAATGAAAAAAACAATCTCCCTGAGCTAGACACTAACCTTCCTTCTGAATTTTCTGCTAGGTTTATGGAGCACAGAGATCAAGGATCTAGTTGCTTCTAAATCTGCATCTGAAGAAATTAACCTTTCAAGGCTAGCTAAGGAGAAAAAAAAAAAAAGCCTGGAAATGTTTTTGTACCTAGCACTCTTAAGAATCACTTTAACCCAGTTCATAAGGCCAGTCTGGATGGGGCTTTGAGAACCTGGTCTAGTGGCAGGTGTCCCCACCCATGGCAGGGGGGTGGAACTAGATGATCTTTAAGGTCCTTTCCAACCCAAACCGTTCTATGATTCTGTGATATTTGTATGTGCTAGATGCAAGATAAGTCATCAGTTAATTAGAAGGATTATACCAGGAGTCTCCCCTTTCTGCACACCCTTGCCTTAGGATGTGCCAATAGTCACCAAAATATATTTAAAAGTTTTAACATCAAAATGTTGAAATGTGAGTTTCTCATTCGTATCTACTCAGAATCATAGAATTGTTTAGGTTAGAAAAGACCCACATACAGGAATAAAGATTTCTTGGAAAGCCTGATCAAAAATGATAATGTAATAGTATGACAACAATATAGTACTATGTGAAAAGACATCATTATCAAAACACTAAAAACTAAAATTACTGCAATTAATACAATTTAATTATGAAAATTCATGGTGATTGGATGTGGTGACAATCTGCCCAAGGAGCTATTCTCCCCTGTTTAAAAGCATTTCTGCCATCTTTTCAAAGAAAGGTCAGGTAATTCATCCACTAGCAAAATTACAGAAGAAAGACGAACAAATAACAGATGACAGACTGAGCAATTTAATTTTTTTATCATTTCTCATTCTTCTCTCTTCTTTCTGCTTTTTCTCAGGCAACAGCTTAAACCTCGGAAACGTACAATCTAACTCATCCCAAAAGACCTTGTTTGTGCCTTGCTGTTGTAATGGTAGACTTAACTATCAAATACAAAATTGTGCTTAAGACTGTAAATTATTTAAGGCTGGGGTCAGCTCCAGGAAGGATGATTTTGCTATTAAAACTCGGGAGTGGGACCCGAAAGGCTGGGGCGATGCTACAGCTTTCTGGAGAGATTCTGTCACTTGAATCCCAGCTCAGCATCACAAAGAGACGAGCAGCCCAGCTGATGGCAAGAGCCTTCTTCTTGATCCTGAAAGGCTGTGTTTGTTCAGTGTTTACATCACACTTCTGAGCGCTTTTCAGCTTTAAAAATAATTACTGATGGATGACAGCAACACCCTGTTTGAAACTTTGCATTAAAAAGGTGGAGTCACGCAGCAACTGGTCTGACCTGGTTCGTGTTATCTCAGATGAAGCATGCCTGACACAGGGACATTTCCTTTGGCGCTAGCCAACAAAATCACAGCTGCAACTGGGAGCCCAGGCATTGTGGAGCAGTGGTGGGGTGAGCGTCCCGCCGCCGCATGCCCTCGGAGGGCAGGCACAGCGCGGTCCTGCTTTGTGCCAGGCTCCTCAAAGACCTTGCTGCAATCGGCTGGGAGGTGGACCCAAAGAACTTGCTCTGAGCTTTGCCAAGGTAAAACGGGATACACTGGAGCAAGAACATCTAAGGAACTGAAATAAAGTGCATCATGATAAGGTGTGGGGTATTTGGTGAGTGACTGTAGGAGAGGGGGTGGAAGCAGGACATGCTTGAACCTGAAGTGGGTTTCACAGGGATGAACTCCTTGCCCCTAACAGTGTATTATGGACTGCAGGAGACCGGGGGTGGAGAGGTCAGCAAGGGGATGGAGGGCGGTGACTGTGCAGGACTCATTGGAGGTCAGCGCCTGATATTAGAGTTTGCTATGAATGATATTCTTTCCTTTGAAGATGTTACTAGTAGTAGTAGTGAGACTACAGTTAAAAGGCATTCCCTACCTCACCCCGAAGTAAACGGTTCAATTTACTCCAGTGCTTACCTATCAGCTGGTGAGTAAGTGATCAAGCAGATCAGGGCTGATAAGCATACACGGCTGATAGAAATGATCCAAATAGGTTTTCCAGGCTATCAATATGATTTAGAAACACAAATTAAGTTTGTTCCTGGGTTCTTTCAAATACAGTCTCCGAATAGCTGTTCTATGAATAACTTTTATCTTAAATGCTAGAAGAAACTTCACTCAATAAAAATACGTTGTTGCAAATCTTTTAAGAATTTAATTTTCTTGCCCATAAATTGCAGCTCTAGAGAAAAAAAAACCCAAAACTTGTTTGTCAAGGTCAGGGAGACAGTCTTTAAGAGATGCTTAGATGATATCCTGCATATGCAAAATCTTGGCAAACAGAAAGAATCCCAAAGCTATTTTCTTGAAACATTGCTACCTCTAAGAAAATGCTGATTTTTTTGCATCCAACTCATTAAATGCCTGAAGTACTCCTATGGCCACTATGACTTTTTTAATCGGTCAAGAAAATGTCTAGGTGAATTTCAGATTATATTTTTAATTATGTTTGAATTGCATTCTTATTTGCTTTAGATGTTTGTGGTATGGATCACTACTCTTTTTCTTCTTGGTGCAGCCAGAGGTAAGACACACAGCTGATAAAGTCTATAAACAGTAACAATCATTGTGTGCAGCTTACACGAGAGTATATCTATATTTTAAAAAAAGGATGTGCTTTAGAACAGATTTAAAACACTTCTTCATTAGGAACACTGAGTTATGTCAAGTCTTTCCCACATTTAACCTATTACTTTTTAATTCTGTAAAGGTTTTTGCAGTTAGCCAACAAAATGGGAATTAGAAAAGTATTTTTATATATGAATTGATAATAAAATTCTTCCAGAACACTTTCCTCTACCTGCCCTCAATCCACACCAGCATTTACGGTAGCTACAACACTTGTAATGCCAGCCTAGGCACTTACTCTTCACAGTGTTATTCAGAGAAGAACATAGTCCTGGTTCAAAACACCTCTTTACCTTCAGAAAAGAATAGTTCAACAGGGATGGGCACATAGAAAGAGCAGAGAAAAACAGAAAGACACAGTCCAGAAGTTTGCTGGCATCAGAGGAAAGACCCCTGTGAAGATAAACGACTGGCTCACTTGTGGAGTCTCTAGCTGCAGCTCCACAATTACATCTCTTTCTCTGTATGTATTTCCAGTATGTATCACTCTACCCCTGTGTTTCATACAGAGTAATGAGTAGAGTAAGTAAATCACAGTCTGATGCAGCATGAATCTGTCACCTATCCTAGGTAACAATACTTTCTCATTGTTTTCACACCTTTTTAATAGCAATGAAAATGATTTGGGATTTCACAGCTGTTGTGCTATAATAGTGGGTAACAATGACATTTAATGGCAACACCTGTATGTCATATTTGCATCATTACTGTGATAAAGCCATAATAGAAATTGGGAAACTGGTCCCTCAAGCACAGACCACACTTCCTGAGGCTGTGCTTGGCTCTAGGCTTCCACTCAAATTCCACTTTATTGCTTCCTAAAATCTTATGGTGATAAAAAACCAAGGGAGATATTTAATGTACATTGTGGAGCAACCAGAGTTGCTTCATGAATTATTGCACAAGAAGTCACAATTTAGATAATCCCTGGAGCATTAGGACTAATTTGAAGGACAGCTCTGCACTGACAGCAAAAGCTGGTTTGTTCTCTGAATCCATAAAGGATCAAGACTTTATCGTCTTTTCCCAATGGCTGTGTTAACAATATTTTTGACCAAACACACCCTGCATTCTCCTGAGCTCATCAAACTGAGGTCTACACTATGTTTGCAGCAATAATCAGTCTTGAAGTTCAAGGTCCTGCTACGTGCACAAGAGCACGAGTGAGACGCTTAATGAAAGATGAACACAAGTGCCATCCTAATCTGAACCAGCCCTTTTCTGCTCCCCTGGTATAAGCACCCTCCTGCCAGCTCCTTGAAAAGTGGTGGCAGCCTGGCCTGCTACATTCCCAGAACACTAACATTTTCCTTTGCAAAACCCAGGAAGGGAAGTTTGCTACAAAAGGCTTGGATGCTTTACAGACAGTCCCCCTTGGTCCGGGATCCCAGGGAGACAACTGGCAGGCTTGCCCAGCTCTCCAGAAAATGTGAACACAAAGTTCCTTCTTTACACTAGAGACAACATCGTGAAATATCAGGTAAGAAACTGCTTTAGTTTTATATACTGATAGTATACAATGCATTCAACAAATTATACAGACAGTTTCTTTTCTCCTGTACTTTTGCTCATAAGTCTCCCAGGAGAATCCCCAATTCTATTTTACACACAAACAGCCCATCATTATTTTCTTCCATCTTTTTTCTTTTTCCTCATTTCAGCTCTCTGATGAGCCAGGTATATATACAACACATTAACTGCAGCCTTCTAACACAGGTCATCTGAGATATTTTTGACATATTTTATATACTTCTCTACAGTAAGCTAATGGCCCAAATCCAGTTCCAGGTTTAGCATTATAAAGCCAGAGGTAGAGAAGGCAGTATAAAAGGAAAGCTCAATTTTGCCTCCTGTGTGTCCCCAGATTAAAAATGTGCTTCAGTCCCATACACACTACTCAGGGACGTGGTTCATACATGTGATTACTGGGTCCTCTGAACTACGTACGACTGGTCTCAGAGGCTCTGCTTACGGAGTGGCCAACACTGAGCCCTGAGAGTGAAGATCAGAAGAGAAAGTATTTGTGCTCACCAGAGAGAGGAAGGAAAATAAGACGAAAAATTAAAGGGAAGATTAGAAAGGAAAACAGGAGACTAAATAAAAAAATGAAGGAGAGAAAGAAATCATATGTGGAAAAAGAAGGAAGCAACCAAAAAGAGAATGAAATTAGGATGGATAAAGAAAATAAACAAACATTAAACATTTTTTGGAAGACTGGGACTGAGGGAAAATGGAAACTAAAAAGCTAAAGAAAGAGTTGGTGAGATACACCATGGAGAGAGCTTGGAGGTTTCTCTTATGGAGAGCTGAACCAGGTTGTCCCTCATGATGACATATCAGATAGAGAAGCGTAGAGGCAGCAGTCTCGGAGCTATATGGAAGAAAAAAAGTAAGAATGTGAAGTTATCTACATCTGCAAACCAGTGGCAGTGAGAGAAAGCTCCAGACTGTGACAAAGAGACAGATGGAAGTAGCTAAATCCAGCCTGCAGGACTGTTTAGGGTGGATCAAATGGGGAATGTACTGAATGACACCAGCAGGATGCTCAAGGTGTTGGAGGTGTCGGGGCTGGGCTCATCCATAGCATGAAGCAGTTTTGTGGGGCTATAGACTAGTCTGGTGAAAGAAGAGAAATGACCATCAGAGAGTGTGAATTTCACTTGAACAAAGAGCAAGAAAAATGAAGCAAATTAATAGGGGGGGGGGCAGCGCGTAGGGGGGGCAATT
This sequence comes from Ibycter americanus, assembly GCA_035590275.1. Lineage (NCBI taxonomy): Eukaryota > Metazoa > Chordata > Aves > Falconiformes > Falconidae > Ibycter > Ibycter americanus. The sequence continues at coordinate 17,114,515 of JAVJGI010000065.1, read as the reverse complement.
TCTTGTGGTTGTTGGCTTACATTACATGAAAAACGCTTCATAGCTGCTTTTTTTGTAAACGCCAGTCCCAAACAATGGAGGTGTTTAATGATTTCTCCTGTTTGAGTCACCTCAGAACGAGTCCAACATCTCTAGCTAAGAGGAGCTATGAGCTTTTAACTTTAATCAATCTTTCACTGAAGGTGACCTCTGTGCTAATTAGTGCATGACATCCCCATTTAAGCTTACAAAACCATAACAAAAAACAAGAACCAAGTTTTACAACAACCCAGTATTCAGAATTTCTTTAAAAGAGAAAAATGCTTTCCTTCTCAATAATCCTCAAAATACCTACAGCCTCTGACATTGTAAGCCTGGTGGGCTTTCTCATAAAATATAAATAAACTTAGTGAGGAAGGTCTTATCTTCAAAGAAAAAAGAAAGAAAAGCAGGTATGAATCCAAAGTCAACCACATAATACCTTGCAGAAGATGCTATCTTTGTAATTCTGTGGCCAAGTTTGATAAAATCTTGTATTTACATGGCATGTTGTACCAGTATATCTCCAAGCATTGTGCAAAAGATGCCAGTATCATTAGTACCATTAACCAGAGGAAGTGAATCATTTGTTGAAGCAATTAATTGATATCTCCCAGCAAGGCGGTTTACAAGTGAAGAAAAAGACCCTTCTCTTCAGAGCCCAGAACTATGCCTTAGCCATTGGGCTACTTTGCCCTGTATCAAAATGTACACTGGGATGGAGCAGTCACAGCCTTGTTGTATTGTTTGTTGGTTGGTTTTTTTTGACACAGAAAATATCTGCTACAAATCCTTCAACTATCAAAGCTTCAAATTTCCGAACACACAGGAAAACTCGCTTCATTATACATGGCCACCTTGTTGGAGCGGACCTCCCCTGGATAACAAACATATGCAGGGTACAGTATGACTATTGTCTGACAAACATTTTACTGCTATTTGAAAGTGCACATATCCACATCACTCCATTAACTGGCTTAAAATCCCCACATAAAATTTAAACATCTGTTCTCTTGTTAATTCAGGGAATATATGAGGGGGAAAAAAGGAAGAAGCTCAGTTCCACATGACCACCCTCTTGTTCCTCGTTAGAAGCGTAGTGCACCTCAGCCTTCTGCTAAATGCCCTTTTGCTGCAATCACCTCCACAGAAATAGCTATAATTAATTGATTTCTCAATTCCTTGCCAATAATAAAGGCGGAGAAAAGTCATTTTTCTCACCTCAGCAAAAGGTCAAAATAAACATTTCTGTTTGAGTGAGCCACTTATGCTAATAAAAAGACAATGTTTTGTTCAACAGATTGGTTTCATTTTTTTTAGGCACATTTCAAAAATGAAATTGTTTCAGAGTGAAAAATCAGACTGTTCCATTACCAGAACTGCATAAATAGAATATTTTGGTTAAAATAGATGAACTTTGGGGCTGAACAATCCAAGCACACGAACACAAATTTGTGAATCCTTTTAGATGATCCAAGCATATAAATTTTGAAGAATAATGCTTGGACAATCAAAAAGAAGTTATACCATCCTCTTTTTCTAACTGGGGTACTGTCATTATGAGAAGGTGATAACTTAAACCCAAGCAAGTCATCTGGAATGGAAAACAGAACTGAAGCAAGCTTCTGTGTGTCTTTATACAGTGTTCAAATCACTGCCTCCACTCTGCCTCCTTGTGTTGATTCTTCAGTATTAGTAGGAATTAATATTCTAAAGATACGTCATTTTTACCAGTCACCTAAAAAAAGTGAGACCCCAGCCACAGCAAAACAAAATATTGCCTGCATATACCCTGCTACAGCTGTAATTTATGCCCATTTGCGTCTGTTCCTCTGTTTCTGTGTTTTCCACCAGTTCATGTTTCACACTGAAGACGTGAACTGCATTTTGACTGACTGGAGAGGTGGCTCTAGTGGTTTGTACACCGACGCAGTTAACAACGTCCGCATTGTGGGGGCCGAGCTGGTCTATCTGGTGAACCTTCTGGAGGTAAAACCATCTGTGGAATGTGAAAGCTGGCAGATAGTCTCTATGGTAAAGGCTGTGTTCAGGGTGGCACGTTCAGGTTTGAGGCAATAGAGTCAGGAAGTACAGAGGTAGTCAATAATGTAGCTGAAAATGTCGTTAAAAGTCTCTAATCCTACACAAATGGAAATATCTGCTTTAGTGTCAGCCCACAGATAAGCATGTCCTTAAAGGCTTGCAGGCCATCGTCTCTGAAAGTTTTGCTCATGATGGGCTTTTTACTGGATAAGACATCAGACTGGAGAATATCTAGCAGCATTGGCAGCATGCAGAGTGGTAACAGAGGACCAATACAGGTACAACACCCCTCTGTGGGTCACACACACTGCTTCCCACCAGAGCTGAAGGGCAGTGCAAAGTGACTCTTCTGCAGCCACCACCACCACCAGGCTTCCCATGCAGAAGCTCAGCTGAGCCTGGCACACCAGCAGCATTCCTGGCATGGTCCTCCCCGTCCTGCAGGACCCGTGTGGTGGAACATCTCCATAGCAGGACAGCAGCTTGGTTCACGCGGAGGGTATGCCACAGGCAAAGGCCCTCAAAACTCCTTCACCGCAGACCACTGTCCTGACCAGACAGACAGGTTCAAGGGTGAGGCAGTGGGGTCATTTGCCTTTTGGATAAGCAATCAGTGCAAATGTAGGGGAGCTACGTGCAGAAATTCCCTTTTCCTTCTTTTCTATCGTAAGGGCCAGTTCCTCACAGAGATTACTTCCTTCCAGAGGTGTGACATAAAAGGGGTGGGATGAGGTGGGAACTGCTTCTCTTTAGGTACAGATCCCACCACCCACAACAGTAACTTCCCAGCCAAGACACTCCCCTCCATCACCCCCGGTCTGGCCGTGTCCTGGCACAGCACGGGGCCATGATGCAGTGCCACAGGCTTGTATCGCCCGCCTAACACGCTTGTTTTTTCCTTTCTATACATCTTCACAGAAAGACTATGGCTACTCTCCTGCCAACGTTCATTTCATCGGCCATAGTCTTGGAGCACATGCTGCAGGGGAGGCAGGGAGAAGGAAACGTGGCATTGGAAGAATAACAGGTACTGAAGCTATTTCAGCTGATGAAGTTTTATATTTTCACACAACTTAGGAGAACTGAGGAATCTCTGCTGCCTTATGAACACACCGTACAGGCTGCAATGTGCTGGTTTGTCGTAATTAAGAGTATACAGCTGGTGTGGCAGCATACGGACAAAGCCATGTCCTACCACAGGCCATGCACGTCACAGGTCAGCATTCACAGCTCTGAGAAAGGCTCAACTGCCACAGATCAGAAAGCCCTAACTGTCCCAACTGTGGCTAAAAAGTGGCCACCTTTCACAGGTCACAACAAGTCCCAGGGAGCACTTGGTTATGATTTTTAATACTATAAAAAAACAGGAACAAAATACTGTATTACATGTGCAATAACAGACCAGTAATACACTAGCAACTCGTTGTCATGTTAGATTTTAAAAGCCCACTCTAACACGACTTTTCAGCAGTTCAAAAGATTGAAAATCTGAAATGAAAAATTAAACCCCCTCAATCTAGTATGTCAGGATAAGACAGCAAACACTGTGTGGTGTCAGGACACCCTGAAAAGGAACGTAGCTATTTGTCACAGAGCTACACAGAGATACACATTTTCATGGCACGCTCACACATCACTTTTTTTAAAGGCGTACTATTTTCTGCTTTTCTTTCTCCTCCAGTCAGTTCTTTTCTCTGCAGAGACATTGCTTTGACTAAGCTGTGTATTCTGTAAGCAGTCACATAAGCAATTCAGAGAAACTGGGATCAGAGCTGTGTTGCTTTAAGCCCAAAGGATGCTGACTGACACTGAAGTGAAGGGGTAACATTTTCAACCAAGTTCTTTTGGAAATAAAAATAGATTTTTTGACCAAATAAAAATTCTCAAACAAATCTACGTGCTTAGAGTAACATATCAAGATTTCATATTTTTCACTAACATGCAAAAAAACCTCCAAATCTCTTCTTATAACATTGTTCCCCAAAAGTAAGCAAAGCACCCATCAGCATTTTACTGTGCTGTAGCACCTCCAGCCACCTTTCTATTAAAACCTTTCTTGTTTTGCAGGCTGTGGATCACGAAATGGATTTTTATATGGGGAGCAAAGACAGAAATATAATGACATACAGTGGACACACACTGTATGTTATGATATACATACAGTATTACTTACTCAGTCAGCTGTGTCTCCATTCATTTAGGTTTGGATCCAGCTGGGCCCCTTTTCCAGTACACTCCCACAATGGTTAGGCTGGATCCTTCAGATGCAGAATTTGTTGATATAATTCACACTCATGCTGGTCATCTTTTCTTTGATTTTGGTAAGTTTTCACACAAAGGCTGACACCAACACAGAGGTTGGCCACAGCGTACCTGAGAGTGATCAGCCTCTGTTCATTGTGCATTTCAGCTCCAGGGATTCTCCAGACTTGTGGCCACCTGGATTTTTACCCAAATGGTGGGAAGAATATGCCAGGATGCAAGCAGCTTCGTGTACCTCCTGCAAGTCGGAATATCAATGACCTTATGAAAGGCAAATATGTTTTAAAGTAATACCTCATTATAAGCTACAATTAGAAAGAAAGGCTAGGTTAAGGTAAAGCCTTCTGAATGTATGTATTATTTATACAGCTCAGATTATGAATAGGGAAAGAATCCTCAAAAATGGAAGACTTAAACCTGCCTGTGAAATACCCTTCAATTTTCTTTTGTACTAACCAAGGCAAATTCCAGATAGAAACTTCAGTTAAAGCATGCAGACTTGTTCATCACAACCATTATAAAAGCCTGCCACTGTGCTGACACACTGATCTCACTGGGAATTCCAGACATGAAGGACCAGTAAAATTCCATTCAAGGATAATCCAAAAATGAGTATTTTAAAATCTAAGCTTCTCTTCTCCCTAGAAAGACATCAGTCCCAGTATTACTGGGGTTAGAAATACTCATCCACACCATTAACAGCTTTAGTGTCTTCAAAGGGAACAGCACAAGGTTAAAAATATAGAAGATGATAAAATGACGGCTCCATTGATAGTTCATGTTCTTCAAAGAAAGCTGGGCAGTTAATCAGAATTACCCTGGGATCCAGTACAATAGAAGCCCCAATTCCTGTCTTCTGATCATAACCCACAGAAATGAGAATATCTGTTATTCACAGCTAAATTTTTTTGAAATCTCTATCACTAGTTTAGTAATGTGATTTCAAAAACGCTCTGTCTTAGAACTGGTTGGAGAACTCAGTAACAAAGAGGACTGAAAGCTGGCTGTGCACAAAGTCACTTGGAACCAAAACACTTTCCAATTGGACTGCCTAAGAATATCTGCACTTTCAAGCAAAAAATTTCAATATTTTCCAGACACATTTCACAAGGCTGTTTGCAATATTCTGTGGTGAAGGAGAAGCTCAGCTCTAATGAACACAAGCACTTTCTTCTTTCCTGCGCTGACGGCTTATAAATTTCACTCTGATGGGAAAATGTACTTGTTTCAAATAATTCTGACAAAATCAAGGACACACTGCCAAACATCTTGCTTTTCAAAGTGTTTCACATAATCACCACTGTCAAATGACTGCAGATTTTCTAGAGCTTAAAAACATTAAAAGCCACTGAATTTAAAATAATTACTACAATTACCTTTAATTCTAGAAATGAGTGGAAACTGTGGTTTCACACAATACCATATTGTGATAATGGTAAGCAAATGAAAACTACTTCATAGTAACTACTATATGCTTTACAAAAGCTGTATGAATTATTATGAATTATTCCAGTCTTTGACATATCAAAGGGAAATTCTCCTAAATCCTCCTTGATTCTCATGCTAAATTAAAAACACTTAAGTACACATAGCAGGATAGGAGGCGGCACGAGGTCCACCTTGGTGCATCTCCATCTTTTTTAACCTCAGTATGAGCACAAGAACATGCGGATTAGAACCTAGGCTCTTCCCCACTGAAAAAATATGTGTAGTCGTAAATTCGCTTTATACTATAAATCCAAAAAATTCCCACTTTAAGGATCTTTTAATTACTATTATTTTTAGACTCTGAGTTTACAATTATCTATATATCCAAATGCTTCTGAGGAAATAGAGAACCACAAGTGTTGCTTTGGCATGGACTTTACGTTAATGTATAGCTTTCCTCTTTTTTACTTGGGCTTTTTTCCAGAATATAGGTCTATTGGATGCGGACATAAAAGAAGTCTACGGTATTATGCTGAGAGTATTATCATTCCAAATGGATTTGTTGGGTATCAGTGTGAAACATACCGAGCCTTTGTATTGGTAAGTATCAGGTACATATTTATCTGAGGTTATAGCCCTGCCTTCTAATCTTAATAATTTCTGGGACAACTTCTACATGGGATAAAGGGGGGGGCTATGGAGACCCACTGACTACCTTCATCCAGACCATACCCAAAATCCCAGGTAAAACGTAAAAGCAGCAAACTCAAAAAAAAAAAAAAAAAGATCTAGAAGAAAATAAAATAGTAAATATGAACACCAAAAACAGTTACAAAGGGAGAGATGAAGAGCTGAGTAAGAGGGCAATGAGAGGCAGTGGCTGGGCTCACCTTCTGTGTAGGTCAGTAGTAAAGGACACTGGCTGAAGGAAGTCCATCTAAATTTGGTGGAATCCATCATCAAGGGGACAGACTTTGGGTTTTAGAAATGTTTAAATAACTTTATAAGCAAAAAACATTCCCATTTAGAGCAGGGGAGATATTTATACAGCACAGTATTGCTCACAACCCTCAGGTGGTACAAGAATGAAGGCAGCGTAACGTCCTGGTGTGTCATGCATTACATAACCAGGCTTTTAGTGGACCAGTTCGGGCCATGCAGCTGAGGACTGGTCAAAGGGGAGGAGAAGTCCAAATTTATTTCCATCTGCTCCCAAAAGGAATGATTATGATACTGCGGAAAAGTTGTTAATGTTTGTAGCAATACTGCCACATAGCTTTGAAGTTTGATGTAATTCAGTACTTGAAAACCTCAACCCTGTACAATTTAGTGATGCAAGGGAAATGTTTTTTTGCAATCTCATAATAAACAAGTGATGATGATAATTTAGCTTTTTTTTCCTCATTATCCCTATAATGCCCAAGTAGCCAAGGGTCCACAAGGGTTCCTACAGAACCTCCAAAATATCAAAATTGAACTATCTAAATATAACAATGCTATTTTTTCCAGCTGCAGTTAAATCACATTCACTGAAAATATACATGCTTTTCGTTTTGATTTTTTAATGGATGTCAAGGTCTTGATCTGAATGTTTGATCTGTGTAGGTAGGTTAATTTTATTAATGTTCTACATGGATAATAAAGGCTGAAAAGCAGACAGTACACATGCCAAAGCAAGACACTGAGCTTCAGTATTCCTAAGCTTAAACATCTTTACCATGTAAGTGAGATGTCCAGCCAGACCTCCTTGCAAATATAGTTACCCACCCTGTAATTAGCAGACAACCTTTCAAAGGACCCTACGGAAAGTGATTACCTGTATTTTACAAATCAGGTAGTAATGCACAACACGTATTAAGGTATTTACTTATGGTCTCTGCTAGAGCATAAGGAATTAGACCAGATTTTCAACCTGTTCCTCTCTGATTTTCAACCAGATGAAATAAGCTGACTGACCATCTCAGCTCCTTTTTTCACCTCACCAATAAATACTGAAGATATGAGCTGAACTCAGAAGCAAGTACCTTTTCAAAAGAGCTGGGAAAAAGCTGAAATACATTAATTTCTAAAACTTTAAGCAGCGGGATTAAAACAGATAATGTCTTGTAACACATATCGTTATTTTCCCCCAGGGAGACTGCTTCCCATGTCCGAAGGAAGGATGCCCACTGATGGGTCATTATGCTGATAGGTTTTTACACAAAACTGAAAAAGAACAACAGAAGGTTTATTTAAACACAGGGCCCTCCCCTCCATATGCGCGTAAGTGCTTACTTTGGGTAGTGAATTCTAAAGGGGTAACGAATTTTGTGTGAACAAATATCTTGCACTTCTACAGAGAGCTGCTGGAGTTAATGAGTGGCACTCCGTACAAACCCTAGAGTTTCAAATGTGTTAGGAACGTGCAGTACCAGCACTATCTGGGAAAGGCTGTGATAATTATAGAAACAGATCAACTGATGCTGACCTCTGAGTTAGAAACCCTGCTAAAATTTTGCCAATGAGATGATAGCTTCAAAAAGTCTCTAAAGCTGAAGATGGGAGGAATGTTATGCTGTGCAAAACTTCAAATAAAAAAAAGTTCTATTGTTTTTATTGACAAAAATTTATAAAACTGGATCATTTCAGGACATTTTTGCAAAGCTCATCAAGTCAAAATAGCAGGGGGTAATAAGAAGTATAGTTTTAATTGTGATTAATGTAGAAGCAGCCACAAAACTGGGAAATAGGAAAATTCATAAATAAATTCTAATCCATCACAGGTGATGAACTGCAAGGACAATAAACGAAAGAGGGTCTTTGAGGTCCTTACTCACTAGGCACTAAAATATGAAAGCAAAATTAAGAACAAAAATAATTGTATATCATGTCTCCATAAGAGCAAAAAGTAAAAAAATGAATTTGAGTTTAGAGAAACCAGACATTTCTCAGATCTGAATACATTCATTTCAACATTTGCAAACTGTTGCGTTTATAGAAATTATAGCCTGAAACCAAATATAACCTTATGAAGTGGGTGAAGAGATTCTCCTTTTAATAGCCTGAATTAAAGCCAGTACAAAAACTTCCCAAACCTGGTTGCTTGAAATCAGTATGTGCTGTTGCATCTGAGACCCTTCTCCTGCCTTAGAAAGACGTGCAGGATGACAGGATCTCCTGACAGCTGTCGGGCTGTGCACAGGTATAAGAAAAACCCTGAACACTCTATACTGGGATCATCCTGGGAAAGCAGCCAGTTTTTTAATGTATCTTTAACACCACAGCTGTCCAGTAGACCTCACTTTACAGTTGAGAGCTAATATGCTACACATAAGACCCCCCAAATTGCTCATAAGTGTAAGAAATTACAAAATTAAAAGTGAGACCAAGTGGAAGAGCAAGATACAGTATTGGCCATGGCAGATTAAACACTCATCATAGTCAGCAGGTCAACAAAGATTGGATCTGTGATTTAAACCACAGTCAAGGAAATCAATACTACCAGAATCACGCAGAACTAACATTTGCCTTAATAAAGAGTGATATTTTGTTTGCTTACAAGCACACTTGTGCCATCCATTGCTCTCCCTGAAAGACATTGAAACATATAAGAAGTTTACCATTAGGGAAGAAATCTCCTTACAACCATAATCTATTTCATTTTGCTTTCAAAGGCTGGCGAAAAGAGATACATGTCAAAGTATCTGCAACAGAAACCATGAAGGGAAATATAGATGTAGCCTTGACTGGAACTGATGGGATCAGGAAAAAATATACAATTGACAAGTAAGTTTAACATGCTTGTTGAAAAAATGTCTCTATTGTTATCATATTGAATTTATACGCAGCTATTTTTACATGTCTCATCTTGTTCTATGTGATCTGTGATTTACACTGGTGATAATACTAGCTGATAGGTGGTTGAAGTTCCCCATGCTACAGACCGTGGTCAAAATCTGCTTGCTGGTCTCTCTGGCTCTGTATTTTCTTTTCTGAGGATGATGGTTAGCATAGCAAAGTGGGCAAGAGCAGAGAGCTCTGTGGCTACTGCTGGACTCAAACATCCTTTGGTGATCTTCTCCGAGAAGACAAAGAGCTGCATGATGTACAGTCATTTAATCATTCCCTCTTCTAATGCTGCAGCTTGCTTATGAACTGTGCTGGAGTCTAGGATTCCTGTCCACTCAGCCTGGCTTTTTCCAGTAAATGTGAATTTAAATCTTATAAATTGATCCTCATCAAGAGCACAGTTTAAATATTGCAAAACCAACCTCCTCTGTGTTTGAACATAGCCCTGTTACTGGTCTGTACCAGGAGTACCTTTGGTTGTAAATACACAGCTGCAGTGATACACCTACAGGTAATTTGTATGTTAATGTCACGCTGTAATGTGTATTCCGTTATAGTGAACACTGATACCGCAGAAGGCACGAATGTAAACTATAATTTTCAATTTTCTTCGTGGCTGAGGGCAAGCAGAAACACTGAGAGAACTTCTTGACTTGGACTAACTTGAAGATATATCTCGTTTTCCAAAAACAATGTCTAGAATAAACCCCATGGCAAAACTGACAAAGGCTGGGCTAACTACTCTAGTGTTTTCATCCTGAAGGGAACAGGAGTTTAAGCAGCTAAGTCATTTGCATACTTCTGTAGAGCCCTTTGAGTAGCTGTCTCTTCCTTAGGTAGCAACAAGTCTACAGATTGGGTTGATAGGCTGAAAGCCTGCAGTGGGATCCACAATAACTTCCCTATATAAGCAGGAATGGTTTCCTCAGCTTTCCCAAGTAAGGTTAGTACAGAGACTGTGTGGCCTTCATCAGTTTGCCTAGCTGCTATCTGCACCACCGACTACAGCCAAAGGGGGGAAAAAAGTGACATTTAGTCCTCAAGAACTTCCTCCAGGCGTTCAGGACAAGTCATGCTGGGAGCAGTCAGGTAGCCTCAGCTTCACCGCAATAGCTTCTGGGAAGGCAAAGAATTGCAATACTGATTTGGAGGAAGACATGAACCAAGATGTCAATGAGACATTCCTTCCTAATTCTTACAAAAAAGTTTAAATTAAAAGTATATATACGTGTGTGTGTGTGTGTATATATATATATCATGATTTCTTTAATCTTCCCCATAACTTTAGCCTTGTTATGAAGTTTGTCCAAAAAACTACTTGATATATTTTGTGTACAAGAAATCTAAGGTCCAAGGACTTTATAAAAGACTCTGCTACATGACTAGTCAGCAGAGAGGGCACAACTTGTGTTTCTGGATCTGAGACATGATCCTCTACTGTCTGAGCTGAAAGCCTCGGACCTGCGTGAGGCTCTGCATCAAAAGCCCTGTGCGTTCCCCAGGAAACACGTTCTCCAAGAACATATTCTAAGCTAAAATTTTGCCTAACACCCCTGACTGATAATTCTGGAGGGAAAAAAAAATATAAAATTATAACAACAGCATTCAAAGCTTCAACTCTCATAACATCCCATACTTGTCCCCCTCTCTGACTAAACTGTAGCAATTTTTCCCCCTCATTTGTAAAGAAGACAGAGCATCATTTCTGTGCCTTTCTTTTGGCAGGGGAACTTTCCAACCAGGCAACACATATTTGAACTATATTGATACAGAAATTTCTGGAAACATTTCAAAAGTTGAGTTTCTCTGGAAAAAGCATCTAGGTCATGTACACAGAGGCTGCATGGGAGCTGAAGAAGTCACAATAATATCTGGGGAAAATGGAAATGTGTGAGTACAGTCTAATAGTGCTCCATTCTGTGGGTCGGAGGAGGCGGGACAGCAAACAAAACAAAAAAACAGAAAAAGTGAAAAAATACTCAAAACACCTTTGCATGGTATCATGCCCCTTAAAGCAAGTGAGTTTAAGTACTGAAAATAAGAGCCTAATCCAAATCTCATGGCAATACCTGGGTGTTTGGCTCACTAGTTACTCCTACCAGCTCAGCACCGCAGCCAGACTTCCCCAAAGAACAGACATACCCAATCTGAAATTCGGGGGGGTGTAACATTGCAGTTACAAGAAAGCACAAGTTTTTCTCCTAAATTGCAGTGTCATGTGCCTATATCTCCAGTAGTACATAGCACAGCACATCAGAACGGCTCTGTGCAGTGCAACAGCATGCCTGCCTTGCCCGGGTACTTTAGGCTGCCTCCAGCCAGATCCCATGGACCGGGCACCCACTGGCATCTGCAGTACAGTAGGTACGCTTCTGCAGCACACCTCTCGGTTTAGTTTGAGCCAAAATGAATCCAAAAGGAAAGTGGTATGTCCCAACACCACTCTGTCATGTAAACCAAAGTGTAGTAAGTGGGGAAAATGAAGTGAGAGCTTCCCTTCAAAAACACACTCCTGGTCTGAATTAAAATGCTAATGGAGTCTGAGCATGAAGGCGAACACATCTTAAAATTTAATAATTAGCAACTAACTAGTCATTCTTTAAAGAAATCATTTGATAACACACAGTTTATGTTCTCAGTCTACTAGAACTCATGCTTTGACAGATCATGAAATAAAAATGTGATTTATATTGATTATCTTGGGCTGCTGCTAAAAAATTGTCCCATTGTGCTGAAAAATATTTCCTTAATCTCTTCCTCCATCGCCAGGTCTGTGTTCTGCGGCCATGGAACCGTGCGGCCAAGCGCGTGGCAAGCCCTGGTGCTTTGCTGAGGCTTGGCAAGGAATGCTGTGGTTGTCCACTGTGGCAACCCTCACTGTCTGGAAGAGGACACTTCTTCAGTCAGTGGCAAACAATTATCAAGAATCCTTCAACAGATTATGAAAAATTTGCCCAGCCCACTACAAAAGGTCTATTTCCAAATTAATGTTGTCAGCTTTTATCCATCAGGGGAGTTACCTTTCTATGAATTCCAGTTACAATGACAGCTAATGTATTTTGCTAGTAACACACACATGCAGTGTGATTATATTTAGAGTCAAAAGGGAAAATAATAAAATAGGGGGGAAAAATCCTAGCCAATTCCCTTTGAAATGCAGTTAATTATCTTAGGAAGAGCATGCAAAAAGGAGGGGTTCGGGGGGGTGGGGGTGGAGAAAACAGAAAGAAGAAAGACAAAAGAAAGAAAAAAACTAGAAAATTAAAAAAGCAGGGTGGGGGGTGAGGGGTGTAAAAAAAGAAAGAGCATAGACAGCCAAATTCTTTAATAGAGCCTACTTGTTCAGGCAAAGGACACTCGCATGCTTTCAGTAGCATCTGATTGCTTCTGCGCCAGGCGTTGCCTGACACGTCCTTGCTTCCTGAAGAACACATTTAAACGTCTTAGCAGCATGTCCAAAAGACTGCTTAGGAGCTGGGACTGCATACAGAGTTGTACAATAAACCTTGAGAAACTCTACCATCAAAGCTCACCATGTGTCAAGCAGGACAGCTTAATGTACAGCAAAATGTTTGATTGTTCCCTTTCTCCTGAGGGAGAACTCATTGACGTGCTCTATTCAGCTCCGCTGAATACTGGGCGAGTGAGGACTTTTTCTCTATATGTGAAACAGATGTGTTCTTTATCAAAACTGTGTTGCACTATTGAGGATCTTCAATTTTCCGACAGCCTTCAAACTATTTTCTCTTTACTGGGGAAGCCGAATTTTCCACCTCTACCTTGCCTTTCTCAAGCTGCTGAAGTCAGGCTGAGCTGCATTATTTGCATCACTATATAGCATTGTACCCCCGAATTTGGCAGCATTTTGATTATACCGATTAACAAAACCAGACTACTAAGAGTTATAAGCAGCAGCCAAAATAAGCTAAGATTGTTTCTGTTTCAATACAAGTTACCCACAAAAATCCTTTTGGTTTTTAATTGCTCACTGTGGTCTAAGACATCCAGATAATTTTTAAATTTACTGTGAGGTTTATCATTGGGGTGCAGAAACCCTGTGTGTGAATCATGTTGGGCAACCCTGTTCTGTCCCATCCTAACAACTAGCTATTCCAGAATACGTTCAGTGAGGTTTACCAGAAGGTGTTAATGAGATGCATTACACAAGGCTGAACGTGAGTGATGAACAGGTGTATTTCAAGTTATGCAGCAATAATTTTGAAATGTCAGAATCCAGTCACCTCCTATGAAGTTTGCCAGAGGAGCTTCCTTAGGATGTTTGCAGCAAAGTTAACAAATCAGCTGTCTACCTTCTCAGACTCACAGCTTCAGTACCCTTACCATCTCCACCATGCAGAGCAGGATCCAGAAACCATCCTGAGCAGGGAACTCATCCTCCTCTACCCCTTATCGAAACTCCTTAGCCAAGACCCCCTTCTTGCATAAGAAGGAACTCCCTCCTTATGTGCCCCACTGGAGAAGTAGAAAACAACCCCCTAGGTATTTCTACACAGTTGGGAAATATCTGCAGTTAGTAATTACACAATCTTTAACATCCTTTATAAACCAGACATGGCTGGCTGTCCCAGATTTGCACAAATAAAAGAGACTCAGGGAGAGAAAAAGGGAGACTTATTTTCCCTCTCTTACAGTCAGGAAATGAAGTAAAAGAAATGTAAATATTTTCCTTGGGGTCACAAAAGAAGCATGCAGCAAGGTCAGGCACTGGATAGGGTCATCAGATTTAACAACAGAAGACAGCAGCGTGAGCAGTGCAACGTAGCTTCTCACAAGAGGAGAGCAATGTCCTGCTGAACTCACGACTTCTATAAAGCCCACCCTCTTCTGCCTCCACACTTGGCCGTGCCACTTTTGCAATTCTAAAAAGTAATTTGATATTTTTATGAATAATAAATCATATTCTTGCTTTCAAAAACATAAGCTTTCATTTTGTTTCATTTTAAGATATTTATTTCAACAGTGTTCTGACAAAACATGACAGCTTATATGGGCTGATGACTTCTGCTACAAAAGCGGTCCAGCTGATTAGACCACTTAAAAATACATATTTTCTCACCCAATCAGTTCATCTAAAAATGAAAAAAATATTGTATCAATCTCTTCCCCTTGTGTTGTCCTGTTTTGCATTTTTCTCATGCACTCTTTCTGGACTCAATTTTCATTCTTTGGTATAGCAAATATCAGCTGGACTTCTTTGCTAACACATCTACAGACAGAGCAAGAGAGATTTATTTTTCTGAGCTAAAGGAGAAAAAAAAAAAAACCAACACTGACAGCAGCTGTGTGTTCCTGGTAGCAAATAGTCCTCCTCCTGTTTCTTTCTGTATTTAAAAATTCTGCTTTTTCTTATATGAAACCTTTGGATACTATCACTCTGTATTAATGGAGCCAGCCCCAAAAATGCAAAGGTTTGATATTTCATAAGACAATCTGCCTTCGACAAAGACTGGAACAGGTAATTCTTTCAGATCTTCACAACAAGGTAAGGCAGTTTTTTAGAACAATTTAAATGCATCTTTAAAATGGCAGGCGAGATGACCACTGGATATGTTTGACTGTCATGTTGAAAGGTAGCTTTCTTTAAATCAAGCGTGCTTCATTTGTCTAGGTTTTTAAGGACATATTATGATTTGCATTCAGTCTTTTAAGTTATTTAAATATTCTGCAACACACTGAATGCTTCAGAATTACAATACAAATTTCTTCTAATACTCCTTAAGTACTTGTTCACTACAAAATTATGCCAAAGGTAAATTACTAACAAAGCCATTATAAAGCATTCAGCCTCAGCCTCTTTTCTCTCTCGTGACACACTTCTGGCAATGGGCTAAGGTAAAACAAACATACACACAAACCAACCTCTTAAATCTATTATAGATGGGAACAGCAACAATAAGTAATCCAAAATATTAACTCTCTGCTCCACTTACGTCATCTGTATTTACTTTATATGTAACATCAGAAAAATAATTTTAGGAGAAAACATGTGCTTGTCACAAAGCGATATATGTAGGTATGCTAATGGAAAAACAAGGACCATCTTTGTCAGAGATCTCCATTAAGAGGAATAAAATACTCTATAGCATAGCACAGCAGACACTTTTCTTTCCAAAAAGCACAGCCTATCAAATGACCCTCATAAATATTTGTGAGCCAAGAACCAAAAGCATAACAATAATTAAAACTAATTAAATAGATCTAATAGGTGGAGATCTCAACATTCAGTTTATGCAGTCATCTCCCTTCCCACTTTTGATCCTCTAATTTATTTCTGTGACTTTTCAGATTTTTACATACTACTCTAATATCCTAGAATATATTGATAAAATCCTTGTAAATGAATGACAAATTTGCAGGAATAAGCCTTACCAAGTCCTTTGGTCTTTTATCTTTGTTAGAGGCGATGCTTGACAAAGCTCTTGCACAGAAAGCCTCCCCAGTGCCTTCATTCTGCCTTTAAGACTATCTCCTTTCTGACAATATCATTTTATAGCTCAGTCACTTGCCAGCATCTTTTCTTGTAGAAACTCCATGAGAAAGTCCGTAATTTTGTCCAGGTAAAAATACATCAGGCTTTTTTTTTTTCTGTTCTAGATAATCTGTATTTCACATGTTCCCACATGATTTTTTTATCAGTTTTTGTTTCTTTCTTTAGGCTTCTGTTTCCCCAAGAAAAGCTAATTCGTTTCTATATAGTTGCATTTTGATAAGTTTTTCTGACTTCTCTCTTTACATTTAATTTAGGTTAGAGTTTTTATCTTTGGATACCAGAAGCAAGTGAAAGATTACAGCGGATCAATGCCTGAGAACACACATCCTGAAGGTACTTTTGATAGATCTGAGATCTAGTTTTAATTTTTTTTTCAGCCTACAGTTGTGTCATACCTGTTACCAACCCACCTGTAAGATCACATTGCCTGGGAGCAGGTCTGTTTTCCCAGTCAACATTCTTGCAGGGGCATCACCTCACTGCCTCCTCTTGCCTTTCCTCCTGGATATTTTTATAGTGAAATTATTTACCTACAGTTCCCCCACTGTCTTCCTTCAGTGCAAATTACTAATTTTTCCTACAGGAGGCTCCAATTCTCCACGTTGTGTCTGTAATACAGAAGGTAAAATATTTGCAAAGTGATTTTGCTGAGACTTTAATGCAGTCAGGGTATCCTGTGTAACCCCTGGCTCTAATAGCTGCCTTTGGCTGGCTTCTGAGACACAAACTAAAATGAAAATCTTTGTGCACTCCCAACGTTTGAGTTATTCTTCCAAAACCAAAGCTGACTGGGGTTGGAGTTGCCCATGGGAGGGGGAACACTTGCTCACTGACCTGTCTGTCTAAGCCTAAGTCTAAATGGGCTGTCTACAAAACTTGTGGCGCCCATTCTTCTTTTGCAGCAACATAGTATCAGGGACTTTGTAATTTCTCCAAGCTGCTTTAAGTTATTCTGTTTCCAATAATTAGGAAGAAGAAGTTGATAGCATGCCCAAATCTATTTTTATGGCATATTTTCAAGACAAAACAGAGCCAAGAATCTGTTCTTTATCTTTAAACTATCAAAGATCTAAAAACTTCCGGCAAGAACACGCATCACCACCAGCGCTTGCACAAACAGAGCACGCCTATGTTGCTGTGCTGCAGAAAAACACCCCTCTCCTCCCGGCAGCCGCAGGGCTGGATGGGGCAAGCGTCTTGCAACACCGGAAAGCGCAAGCAGTATGTGAAAATACAGGCTGGCATCGGTGTCAATCCCCTTTTCATCCTGTAATTTTTCTGGTTCTTTGACAGTAGGAAAGCTTGGGACAAAATGTAGGAGATGTCCAGAGTCCTAGATGGCTCACTTTATTCTGGGCCACTGGTCTGTATCCAAGCTGGTCAGAGCCATTCTTTTACCAGTCGAAACATTCTAGATTTGCCTTTCAATCTCCTAGGCAAATCTACAGTTATTCACTTTTATTTCACCTGCTTCTTTCAAATAAGTTTAATATTCAATCATAAACAGGAACTCAAGCATTCAGAATAACGAACTTCACCCTCTTCACTAATTCTGCCCGTTACTCGTGAAGAAAGCCTGGCTGTCCCTACTGACTCCTCTCTGTCTTAAGTCGCTTTCATCATCTGCTCCAAAATTCTCTCCTAGTGTTATTTCCTTCAAATACCATGCTCCATAAGTCTCCAGCTCACAAAACCAGAAGTTAACATTATCTTTGTGTGCTTTGACTGATTTAATTAGCAGGCAGCACATATTATGGAAGCTCATAAATATTTATAATTTCCAAAATATTCCTTTTATTGCTGTTGTGCAATACTGGAAAGGATACACTAAGGCAAATTGTTTTTTTCTCTATTCAGTAGAGGATTTGCTCATTTGGCCGAAATGAACACATTGGAGTTAGACAATAGAAACATCAAGAAAGTCTTTTATTCATGGTGCTGCCATTGTAAGATTCTCCAAGAAGGTGAGTGGTCTTTGTCGATACATATTAGCAATTCTCTAGGGGATGAAATACACCAAGCTACTTCCAGATGACCTCCATCCAAGCTAAGAAGTTTATTAACCATCTTCAATCGAAAATTGAAATGAGAGAGGAAAATGTTCTTTAACAATTTTATTCACTTATCTTTCTATGAAAGCATTGGTAATTTATGTATCGCTGCACTTGAAACACAGTTCCTGAGATTCCTTTGGAGAACACGATTCTCAGTGAGTGTTTTAATCCTCTTTTTCCTACCTATGTGAAGGCCACTACTATCAGAATGCATTTTTGTCCTTGATAATTCTCAAGCCTTTTCTTACTGTCCATAAAAACCTACTGTTCCTCTTGAGACATAAAACCAGACTCAGAAAAACTGACCACTGACCATTCCCAAAAGCAGCTAGACCTCAAAACCCTACAACGTGGGCTAGAAAGTCTTTTTATTATGAATTCCAACTTGTCATACTGGCCTACATTAATTTAATCTGCACCACTACATAGTGTTTCCCTCTGAAACACACTGACAGTAAAACTCTGTTGAAAATGTATATGGTGCCCCTGTATCGACCAGTTGCCACTTACCAGCACACAGAGCAGATTAAAAAAATGAATTGACGAAGTTAGTAAACTTATATTCTTGCCAAATGCAGTTTACAGCTATTTGTGCACATTTGTCCCCAGAGATATTCTTGCAAGCATGTATTTCTGTTTCAGTTTGTAACCGTACTGCTGGGGGGGCTCAGTGGCACTGCTTCAACACTCACACACTAATTCTGTTAGTGGCACTGTTTCAGCACAAGAACTCACTCTGTGGAAAGTACAGCAAAATATTTGAGCATATCCAGCAATCCTGGTCCCCTAAAAAAACATTTTAAAGGGGTCTGACTTTCACACAAAGGTGTTCAGCAGTTTCTGAAGATGTTTCATCATTAACAGGCACCAGTTTCACTGGGTGCTTTACATTTAACTTACATGCCAGTATTTTGACAAAAGGGACACATGACATTCCTTATCTCTTTTCTGTGGCTCTCCAGCCTCATTCCTCCCCATACTTACCCAATGAGCTACATCATTCTGAGGAGATACAGGTCCCATAACTGCTGCCAAATTTCCATCTTCCAGTCAATGAACATAAACCAGACTGTAGGTAATTTCTTATTAGCTAGATCTGTTCTGTCTTATCTGAAATTACATAAGTGTCGCCAGTGTAAGCCGTAATTAAATATGAGATCCAGTCACTGACTAGCCACTGATTCCTCCAGATTCCTCTGAGACATCTTTCTAATGATTATTGTCATATATGGCACTGGCTTGTACCGCTTTACCAACAAGAACCAGACCCAGATCCAAACATTCATGCAGGTGACGTGCTGCAAGGAGTGACAGACACTCCTGATCTGGTTTTTACAATGACTAGCAGGCTGAGTGCATTATGTACAGCTCAGCATAAGGAAAAACGTATTTTTGGTGTTATTTCTGGAATTACATCTCCTCTCAGGCCATGCACGTATCTCAAGACCACAAATTGGCTTCTTGTATGAACCGTAGATTAAACTCAAGTTACTTCCTGCCCTTAGGCACTTGAATCGCTCCTTGTGCAAGGATGACAGTTGCTCTTATACAGTTGCCTGAGCAGGTGATTACGGCAGCAGTCACTTGTAGATAGCAGTGTAGTGACTTGAGGTCTCGCCTAGGAGCTGAAAGACCTGGATTATGACACAGCTGTGACCCACAACCTCCAGAGCACAGAAGAGAACCTAGGACTTACGTGATGGACAAGTCACAAAGCCATTACAGAGAAAAAGATGAATGACGTGATTATCATCCTAGCCTTCTACCCCTGAAACAATTTTATATGAAAGTGGCTGTGGTTTCTCTGCTCTAAGTGGATCACAATATTGTCAGTAGATGCAAGTTATACTTGGAGCCAACAGAAAAGAGTTTGGTACAGAGACACCTAAGCTGCGAATCCCGCGTGGCCTAAGAGGACATAGATCAGTCAAAATGGTAGTGGGTAGACAGAGCTTGAGTAACCTCACTAGAAAAAGCTAATAAATACTTAGGCACCTATATTCTCCCTATTTCTAGCACAATTTTTTCTTACTCCCCCCTTTTTAAAACAAGCTAGCCTACTCTCTGTAAAAAAACATGAACAGGGTTGATTATATGAAAACGCACAGGGTTTGCTCCTCAGGACATGTATGTCAGATTACAAAGAACAGATAGCTGGTGACTTGTAGCATGTGGCAGACAGCAGCAAAATTAAGCTCATGTTCTGAACTTCCCTGCAGAGGAGGCTCAGCACATTGCCTGTAACGGGAGCTTCTGATGACCAGGTAACTCAGGGAAGCATTTCACGTTGACTGTTACGCATGTTACATACAATAACTCCTCTGAGGACTGAAATGGCCTCGTCTTCCCTTTCTTCAAACCCACAACAAAACTTTAAGTGGTGAAAATTTTGATGAATTAGAGATGATGAGAGACAAGAAAAGGCAACATCTGTTATATCCAGCTATAAGGGTATCATTCTTACAAAGGTTCTCACTCACCCACACGAAGCCTATAATTAGACTCCATGTGGGCAGGTCCGCACCCACTGTCATGGGACTGATTCCAAGTGAAAAGAGCCAGTAGCAACCAGGATTTGACAAGGAGCTGGCTGAACGGAGCTTGCAAAGCAGCAACCCTTTCTGCATTCAGAGCGGTAAGTGGCTGAAAACTTGGTAGGGTTTTGGGGCAAGTGTCCTTGCTAACTGCTGGCTGGGGTTGGAGGACTGTAAGGACTCCTGCTTAAAAAAAACACAGGCTGAATGCTGTGGTCTGAGTCAACAAGCGAAAAGCAAACAGCAGCACTCAGAATAATCCTGAGGAGACCTTGGCAGGAGCAACAAGGCTTAGAACTTTTCAATTCCAGGAAATCCCAGTAGGAGATGAGAATTTCTGGACTGTGATAATGTAATGCAGCTAGGAAAACAGGGTGGATTCAGTGGGACTAAGGTAGTTTAAGACTGAATACATCCTTATGTTTTTAAAGGAAGAACAAAATGACGGTATTTGCACATGGAATCTGGACCTTCCTGCCCCCCCAAAAAAAAGAAGGAAAATACATGAGAACACAAATACCAGCTGAAATGAAAAAGAGGGATAAATTAGGCTACATAATTAAGCATTGTTAAGAGCACAGCAAATTTAAAGGGAGAATGGAAGTGGGGAAGAAATACAGAGCTGTTATGTGGAAGAATGGGGCAAACAAGACGTTTCTTGGTAGACTACCATATCCAGTGAAACTTGAATTAGTCGTCAGCAAGGGTTATTCTGCACTTCAGAAATGGCAAAAGGCAAATAGTGTCAGTCTTAGAGCTGACTAAATTTAGAAGTAGCCTAATCATGAAAAGGAACAGTGAAGGTCCTCCTGGAAAGACAAACAAGTGGCCAGGTCGTGGCTACAAGTCAGCTGAAGGCTCCCAAGTTGGCACAGAATTGGCACGGTCACTTCCCAAAACTGAATCACACTTGTTGGGGTTTTTTTATGATGCTTGTAGTCAGATTAAATGATCATAATTGTCTCTGTAAACTTAGATGTATGAATACCAGCGTAGGGTCAAGGTAAGAACCCTATTATTTATGAAATTAGGACAGATACTGCACAAAGTCCTGAAGTGGGAAGCCAAGAACTTGTTGTTTAATAGGGTTTTTTTGCTATTATCCCACAATTTCTTCAGGTTGTTCATAGTTTCTAAGCAACTGACCTAAACACCTTAAAACCCAAATCTTACTGCATCCTCCAATGATGAACAAACGTATGCACAATTTTGCACACTTACTAACCTTCTACTGGAGCACTTCCCACATTAAATGCCTCAAGAAGAAAATTTGTATCACTGTTCTGAGTCGTATTTCAGGTTAATGTCCTAGTCCACTGTTTCAGATTCAGTTTAAGATGTCGATAGATACTCAGAAAACTGTTACCCAGACCAGACAACATATGCGAGCCCTGCCTTGCCTTGGTTATTATTTCATATTGGGTGGTTTGGAGGAACAAAATCTACAAAAAGTTCTGAACACCTTTGCTCCACTACAAAATTGATCTATCTAATGTTAGATTTGTGGGTGTCAGAGCTAATTAAATAAGACCAGTTCCCTCCTGGAGAACTTCACTGTACCTAAAAGCTGATGAGCCAGCAGGAAAGGAGACTGGCTAATGTCAAGATGCTCTATTATTTGTTTGTGTTGAAGCAGTGTCAAAGAGGAATCAGTGTCATCAGGAATCAGGACTCTACTGTTGGCTATTTATGGGGAGGGGCTAGAGATGAAATTAAGTCTTTTATCGATTATGCCAATTACTCTGCTACCTGAATTAGTACACCATAGCACTGACACTTTGTCCAGTACTGTGCGCACCAGTCTTCTATATTTGATAGTCTGGACAAACACCATGTCTGAGCTACTGAACAGTGACTGAGTCTAGAAAAGATGGTATTCTTTGCATACTTGTAAAGAATGGGCTGAACACAATTACATTATACTTTACTTTCACGTATTTGCATATGCGTAGATACATACATGATCCCCTTTACAAGGCCTAAAGACACGATTGTAATTTTTTTTCCTTGGTTTCTTTTACCGTTTTGGGTAATATTACAATGCTTATGTGTACAATTAGCAAGTGTTCTCTAACTGCCTCAGGCTCAAAGCCATGCAAGAATTTGCTGAGAGAACAGGAAATTTAACCTGTAATTTCTACACCCAAGGCTTATACGCTAAACTCTAGATGGCTGCTCCTCCCTTGAGTTGCCTTTACACTGTTAACTGAGTGCTTTACCAAACTACTGAAAAATATGAAAAGCTAAAATAACGCTGGAAAGACAGAATGGACAAGAATATTCTCTGTTTAAGGACAGTGCCAGTGCAGGAAATATAGGAAGTATGGTCGGAGTGGTAAGGCAAGAAAAGATGGGAAAAAAAACATAAATGGTGAAAATTAAAAAGACGTGAAAGAAGGTGAAAAAATTAAACTTCAGTACCGAAGGGGGAGAAGCAGACCTGAAAACTGGAAAGACCGCATAAGACTGAAGGGACAGAAGATGCCATGCTTAGCTTAGTGGACAGACAAAAACGAGCTAGCACTGCAGATTGTTACTGCAGAAGGAGCTGTTCCTGCCCTAACGCTGCTCGCTTCAGACATGATGTTAACAAAGGCTGATTCCCACCTCAGCATGGGCTGCTGAGGTGACCCTTTCACTTCCCATCTGGCCTCTTTACAACACAGGATGTCGAAGTGGAAGGCACTGTCTAGGTCATCGACTCTCATCCATGCCACTTCTCACCGTCACATTAAAATGTGATAAAACTCCACCTTAAAACTTAGCTATGCTTTTTGCCCTGTGACTCCAGCTGGATGGCTATTTCAGGACAACACACTGGACTTCATTTTTTCACACTAGTTCTTGTTCCACCACTACTGCTTGAAGTATCACTGTTCCTCTCCTGGTCTCAGGTTATATCTTCGGAGAACAACCATTTACACTCTGAACCTTCATACCCCTAGTCTAAAAAGTCTTCACTTCTTGCTCTGCATTCCCTCTTTTCCATTCTCACGATAATCCAAGAACACTCTCTCGACCTTCTCAATTTTCTCAATATCCCTCTTGAATCACGTATGCAGCGCCAAAGAAATAGCTGTGCTCTTTAAATAATACCTCCATTAATATATTGAATACAATATATATGCTGAAAATACTATTCTCCCAACTGCATATGTGGAAACAAAGACTAACAAGTTCTCTGGCACTTCAAAAGTCACCAGTAATACATTAGCAAGACTTTAAAGGTCTTATCAGTTATTGCTTCCTCAGATGTTCACCTCCATTCTATCACCACGATATGCAGTGTGACAGCATTTACTTTCCCAAACCATAAAGAATAATCCAACATTCAGGTACTTTTTAGTTTCTAATCCCTCAGTCTAGATGTCAGTATTTTTTCAGCGCAAGCTCATGTTCAGCAATTTCCTGGGGTGCGTTAGGAGGAGTGTGGTGGAGGGAGGGGATCTTCCCCCTCTGCTCTGCCCTGGTGAGGCCGCACCTGGAGTGCTGTGGCCAGTGATGGGCTCCCCAGTTCAGGAGACACAGGGAGCTGCTGGAGAGGGGCCAGTGGAGGGTACCAAGATGATGAGGGGACTGGAGCATCCACCGTATGAGGAAAGGCTGAGAGAGCTGGGGCTGCTTAGCCTGGAGAAGAGAAGACCGAGAGGGGAGCTTATCATTGTCCACAAATATCTCAAGGGCGAGTGCCAAGAGGACAGGGCCAGGCTCCTTTCAGTGGTGCCCAGTGACAGGACAAGGTGCAACAAGAACACACTGCAGCACAGGGAGTTCCATCTGAATATGAGGAAGAACAACCTTACCTGGAGGGTGATGGAGCCCTGGCACAGGCTGCCCAGAGAGGCTGTGGGGTCTCCTTCTCTGGAGACATTCAAAACCCGCCTGGACATGACTCTGTGCAACCTGCTCTGGGGGACCCTGCTTTAGCAGGGGTTGGGCTAGACAATCTCCAGAGGTCCCTTCCAACCCTAATCATTCTGTTTAATACCAGTGTTGAAAGCTGTCAGGCAGTGTAATGCCAGGAGCTGATTTCTTTAAAACCTTAATCAGTGATGATCCATCATGAGCAGTGAGTAACTATAGGGTCAAAAAACACAGGTGAAAAACATTATCACATTGGTCATGATGTGAGGCAATGGTGCACAGTAGCAAGAACTGTATTGGTAAATCCAGGAGTTGCCTTTAGTTCTTTGCCATTATAGTCTGAAATGCAATAATTGCTTAATTTTTAATCTACTTAATCCATGCATTTAATTTTTAATCTACTTAACTGTTCTCATAGTGCATGTATATAATTTTAATTTCTTAACCAAAATATCGAGTAGCATAGCAGATCTTATTAAAATTTGAGTATCATGACACTTACAATGTTGATCTTATAAGAGTGTCATGTTAGTTTGTCATGTCACGTAACTGAATTCAATTACACAACTTAATCTTTTAACAGTTTTTCACAATTTTTCTTTCATGACTGAGTATCCTGTCAAGAGTTTTATTACTCTGCCTCAGGCTGATATTGGTCTGAAAAGCCACAGGTCTGAAATTCCTCAGGTCATTCATCCTATTTTTTTACCTGTTGGTTTTCTTCAAACCACATCTCTGGAATTTTCTTACTAATCAATAACTTAACAAAAAATTGTCAGTAGGTAGGGGGGGGTTGATAGCTTTTTTTTTTAAAGGATTTCAGCTATGAGTTATCAAAGTCGAATGATTTTAAAATATGTAGTTCCAGCAGCTGTCTACAGCAGATCTAGAATTATTGGCTGAAGAGAGTATCACCATGAATACTTTTTTTCTGGTGTGAACAACATCTGCTAGTTTTGGTAAAGAGAGAAAAAAAACAGTGTACACATTTCACTTCAGCTGCATCATTGCCTTTTGCTCCATTTTATCTACTAATGAACCAAAAACATTGCACCTTTTAATTCTTCCATGCATGAAATATGCCTTCTTAATTCATGTCTTAATTCTACTGGCCATAAATGTACATGCTGGCATTGCCATTTTCCTTATGGAATCTGTGTGACTTCTAGATATTAATTCCTAATTACCAATATTGCCTTTCTTCATCCTCTCATATTCTTCCAGTTTCTTTCACTATACCAAGTTGCCTGTAAGCTTTTAATCTCTTTTATATTACTTTTTTTTTTTCAGCATAAAGCTACCTGATCTTCCTTCAAGAAAACTGGCCATTTTATATCCTGTTACTGCTCACCAGGGAAAGAGATAAGATGGGTGATAAGAGAATGGTGAGTAAAATTCTTAGTAATTAGATAAACAACATATCTTGGCTTAATTTTTTTTTTTCAATGTATTTACTGAAGTGAGATTATTAGGTTAAAAATGCTGAGATTTGGGCTTGCTTCTCATGAATAAACTGTGTGTGCGTATTTGTGTGTGTGTCCTGAGGAAGGTGTGTGGGTACACGTGTGGGACTTAAAAATACACTGTTGACAGTCATTATGGAGACTTTCTCATATCTCACGAACCATCCACTAGTGGCCCATGAATCACAGGTTGAGCAACAGTGTCCTGAAGGTGACTTGATAGCCTATTGTGAAGGACAGCTGCTGCGCCAATGTAGGTTTTATACATTAGGATGTCAGTCTATAACTACTTGCAATTTTCTTTTTTTCTGTACTGAACAGCAATTGGGAAATATTTAGTACTGGTTTTGCTTCAGAAGTGCATGTCCTCTGTCCACTGAGTGTAACAATCGAGCTCAGCATTCAGCTGCCTTCTTGCCAGCAATACTGGCTAGGCTGAGATCACATTCACAAACAAGTCATTCCAGTTCTTCTTGTTCAGCAATAAGCCTCTTAAATGCCCAGTGAAAGAATTTTCCACCATCAAATTGTATGCTGCCTCAACTCTTTTGACAAAGACATGATTTCTTAACCTGGTTGCAATCTTTTTGTCATTAACAGAGACCAATATAGAAAATCTACCCACTAAAAAATTGTCTCCTACCCAAACTACACCTCTTAATAACAGAATGAATTAACATTCCACTAAGAAAAAAAATAAATTCTGCATCTTCCATTACTTACCTAGCTATGCGTACATTTCTATTTTCTACCTTCAAAGGAAGAACCTCTGAAAGGAAACTAACTACTGATCACTTTTATTTGGCAACAGCCTCCCACATTTTCTAAAATCATTACTCATTAGCTACCTTTCAGATTCTGGGTCTGAAAAGCAATTATATTGTCCTTCCTGCTGTAGTGTTCCCAACACAGGCTATACATCTGAGTATGAGAACTCTCCATTCGATATAAACAAATCCCACTGAGATCTCCAATTCATTTGATGAGCCATATCTGTGCTTTTCCTGTTCTGTCATCAGGTTCTCATCATGATGGTGGGTACTTCTTGACAGATATTCCAGCTGAACGGAGGTTCTCCTTTTGGCTGACAGTTAGGACCTCTCTGTTCTTGTCCATCACCAGCTGCTTAGAGTAACTCCTGATCCTTTTCCCTCCTACTCTTACTCACTGCCAGATTTCCTCTCCGCTTTCCACTCCTCTCGAGCAGCTAGTTTCATTCTCTGTTAGCTACATTAATGGATATATTAGACTTGGGAACAGAATTGTATTTCCAAGGAAATTTCATGCTTCCTCTCAGGTCTGCACATTGTAACTCCAGCTCACTGCTCAGCTATTCAGCCTGATTCCTCTGCCTTACCACATAAATGACGAGCTGGCAGAGCTGTTACCACACAGGGACTTCAGAGCTGGTTAGAGAGTGCTCAGAGACACACTCTCCACACTCTGGCCTATCCCACTTGGCTTGGTTAGGAAACCATGTCATTCCAGCTGAGTAATCCAACTTCCACTAAAACAAGCACATAGGTGCATCACATATGCCTCCTTTCTGACATTTGGCACACAAGTTTCAAAGGCAAATTCTGTGAAATTCCCAGTTGTTTCTTGTTTGTTTCTGAAAATATTTGGTAGTGTCAATGACCTTTGGAGCATTGCTTCTCTAGCTTTCTCACATTGCCAAATCTCTAAAAATATCCCTTGGACACAGTTTCCCACATAACAAGGTTATACCTACCAAATTTACCATTTTTTCTTAATTACTTCTAATGAGCTATCTTAGCAACCAGGACAGCTCAAAATTTTTGCTTTACAAGAAAAGCAGTATGTTGAAAATGAGAGGCAGGTGCCATAGGAAACACCTAGAAGAAAGGATATTGAGAATAGTGAATGGGCAAACAGGAGAGGACCAGAATGGTGAAATATATGGAACCCCTGCCATGGGAAAGCCAAGTAAAGGAATGTGTAGAGGAAAGGAATCTGGATAAAGTCGGGGACACAAAGGTGCATAAATGCAAAGAGCCCTAGGTAAAAGCAGCACAAACGGCTTAGGTTGGAAAAGTCCCTTAAGATCATCAAATCCAACTGTAAACCCAGCACTGCCAAGTTCACCACTAAATCATGTCCCTAAGTGCTGTGTCTGCATGTCTTTTAAATACCTCTGGGGACGGTGACTCAACCACTTTCCTGGGCAGCCTGTTCCAATGCTTGTTAACTCTTCTGATAAAGAAATTTTTCCTAATATCCAGTCTAAACTTCCCTGGTGCAAGTTGAGGCCATTTTCTCTTGTCCTATTGCTTGTTACTTGAGAGAACAGGCCGACCCTCAACTCACTACAACCTCCTGTCAGGGAGCTGCAGAGAGCAACAAGGTCTCCCCTGAGCTGCCTCCTGTGCAGGCTGAACACCCCCAGTTCCCTCAGCTGCTCCTCATAGGAGTTCCTCTCTAGACCCTTCCCCAGCTTCGCTGCCCTTCCCTGGACACGCTCCAGCACCTCAATGTCTTTCTTGTAGCGAGGGGCCCAAGCTGTCAAGCACACAGACTTGACCAAGTTACAGGTATCACTGCCTTTGCTCTGCCACGTCTCCCACTTATCTCCTCACGGCTGGCAAAAATCAGGACCTCGTGACCTGGTTCACTCCCTCAGCAACCTGCATGCAGTATTGGCTGTGTAAGAAATGCAAAGAACAGCAAAACGGAGTGGAGGGGAAGGATCACCTCCCTCATCCTGCTGGCAACATTCCTCCTAACGCAGCCCAGGGTGCTGCTGGCTGCCTTTGCTGCAAGGGCATGTTTCTGCCTTATGGTCAGTTGGTGTCCACCAGGACCCTCAGGGCTCCTTCTGCAAAGCTTCTTTCTGGCTGATGGGTCCCCAGTATGTACCGACTAGTGTATGAGTTTATTCCTCTTCAGGCACATTTCTCTTTGTATTACACTCTTTTAGAAAGGATAAATCACTGTAAATAAAATGTTTAACCTGTATATTCAATTTGCTTTAGGTGGCTGGAATGTGGATTATTTCATTTTATCTCCTTGGCACAGTAGCAGGTGAGACTATATCTATAAAAACTACCACTAGAAGGTGAATTCAGATGAATACATAGATGATTACTGGTATTTTCCTCTACATTGAATTCATAGTATGATTTGCAGGTCATTGCATGACAATGTCTATTACTGTGCAAGAACTAATGCTAAAAGGCTCTGCTCTATTTAAATTTTATTATTAAGGATACAAGAGACTTAACTCTGTGCTGAAAATTCAGAGAAATTCAGTCACATGTCCTACTTCTATTAAGACAGTACACAAGCTCGCTCGCTCTGTGACTACTCTATACAAAGAGCCACTCAGCAACAGGGTTCTTACCACAACAGACAGCACTAAAACATAAAAGTTGAGCATAAGTGAGCAAAAAACCCATTTGATCTAGAAAAAGCTACTATATTGAAAAAAATTACCATTTCATTCACAGTACAAGGTTACTGCATAGATATGCTTCCTTCTTATGAGCAGAGAGAATGCTTTGGAGTAGGAAGCACGCAGAAGCAATTCTAACAAGCACTTCTTAAAAGACATTTTAAAAGAAATTCAATTAATCCTTTACAAGCCTAGAAAATGGTGTCAAAAGAGTGCCTGGGTCTCTGCTTGGTTTATCCTCAAATTATTTGTCTCCCCTTGTGTTACCTGCTTCAGGCAGTATCCACAAAGGAAGCAAGAATAAATCTCACCTTCAAAATTAATTGTAAAATGAAATCCTTAGTTTTCTGCTCTTCAGACTGTTGCAGTCTCAAATACATCATCAAGCATAAGAGATTCTGACATATAAACAAGTTGTTTCTTCTACTCTAGGTAAAGAAGTTTGCTACCCCAGGCTTGGCTGTTTTACAGATGACCCGCCCTGGTCTGGGGTACCAGGGAGGCTTCTGACAGGTTTGCCTGACTCTCCAGAGCACATGCACATCAGCTTCTCTCTCTACACCAGAGAAACAGGAAATAACTCACAGGTGACATTTATTTTTAACATCAAGAACTGACTAAACTTTCAAATGTCTGTTAACTTGTTAAAAGGTCTGCGCCAGTCATCATAGGCAAACAAGTCAGAACAAGAAGATAGTTTGAAGGTACAGTAATGAGTGTACTTTGGGGTAAAGCACACCAAAAAAATGCTGTCAGTGAGCTGTAGAACACAACAGCTTTCCTGTACTTTCCTGCACAAGGATATGGGTTATGGCAGACTGCCTTTGGCATGTCTTTAGGTCTCCGAGGAAAGCTGAAAATGCATTCAAATAAACAGCCTTCCAAGTATTCCGATAGGAAAGCAAATAGTGCTGTCTGACAGGGAGCCTGAGCTAGGAAGATATTGTGACTTTTAAAAATAAAAGTCTGAAAAAGACTGATTTTATACCATTTCCAAACCCACATTCCACCTTGAAATCTGAGTGATTTCCCATTCTTGGCTGTCTCTCTGCACCCTGAAAATAAGACAGAAATACTCAAGTTGCTTATGCCCTGAAGTACTGAGCAGAATACAATGCAGAAAAACCTGTAAGATCAGGAGCTGGGACCACATCCCGTCAGCAAATGCTTCTGAAGGTGCTAAATCCCTTTCAGGCTCCCAAACCTTGTGTCCCCTGAGCTGTACAGGGATGTTTAGGATTCTTCTGGCATGAACTATGATGCCATTACTGCCATTGCAGACATCATTGCTTACAGCAATCCTGGTTGCCACACTGAGAATCCAACCCAGCCTCTCTAAGGATGAGAAGTTCTACCTGTAATAAACTTTTACAATCTGCAGAGCAGGGACTTGTGAGCCCACAAGATACATTCAGCAGCAGGTTACTCAGCACTTCTGTTGCTGATAAGCCAAGTCAAAATCACCTTGCACTGCTTCCCAGCCACTAAACTTCAGTGTATCTCTGATCTAGGGCACAGCCCCTCCACACCCAAACTCCCTGGGCTCACATCTCAGACCCCACATTTGTCTGAAAACCACACAGACAGTTAGGCATCGTGCTCAGAGAAAAAGGAAAATACATAATTAAGCAGTCTGCAGAAATGTGTGGAGATCAGCACCCCTATTGCACCCAGTTCTTGCACGAAATTCTTTCAGCCTTTCTAGAGTAGCTAATGAGGAAAACAGGCATAGAAACATCACCTAGGCAGGAAAAAGGAAAAAAAAAAAAGAAAAGCCACTGCTTACATGCAGAGCAGCACATTGAAGCCAAAGGTCAGGCCAGTAAAAGACCAAGCTGAACCAGGAGATGGGAGATGTGGAGTTGGTGGGCTGCTCCCTGGAGGAACTCATCCAACTCAGGCCAACAGGCATCGTGTGACACTGTAGCCCTTTTAGGTTGTTTCATGTGCCACACGTTCTTCCTGCATTAAGCAAAATAGATAGAAGCAGCAGAAACCACATGGGCACAATTTCTTTGGAAACCAAACTGAGAAAGGCAAGATACAGGGGTCCCTGAGTTCCAAAAATCACAGATTTTCTCCATTCAAAGTAGTCTCTTGAGTCCTACAGAGGGGATGACCTAGCTGACTTTTTTTAAATGTTTGAAATGATGAATATATTAAACTTTTTTTTTTTTTTTTACACACAGGTGATCTCTGCAATAAACTCCTCCACCATCCAAAACTCACATTTTTCCTCACATAGGAAAACCTCCTTCATCATTCATGGATTTGGCAGCACTGGAAAAAAAGGCTGGGTGGTAGAAATGTGCTTGGTATGAGAGCATCCTCTGATTTCCATCAGCAATTGTAACTACAATCTGTCAGTATCCTTTAGGTGCTAATGTTCACTTTCCATTTTGCAATTCATTAGGTAGTAGCAGATGCCAGCCAAGAAGCAAACTTCACAAAAGCCATAATATTGCCATTCTGAAAGATGCAGCATAGTCAAGACTTCTTGTTCATGTCTGACATTACGTTTCTGTAGAGAGTTTCTATCCCCAAACTCTGCATCAGATCAAAGCAATAAACTGAACACAGATGTCCCCAGCCTCTACACCAGTGTCAGTATATCGTTATACACACACCGATTCACTGCATCTCCCATTCGGGGCAATTGAACCATCCTTCAGTCAAAAGGCATTCCTGAGTTGTAAAGCACAAGCTTCAGTCTACAAATATTCTGGCTCACCACTCTTCAGTTCTTAAAAAAAAACCCAAATAACAAACAACAACAACAAAAAACCCCCCACACACACACAAAAAAAAAACAAAAAAAAACCCAAAAAAAACAACCACAAAGCACACCAACCCTTTTCATTTAATTACAAAGTGCAATGAAAAAAACATTTTCAAACATGAAATGTGGAAGCTACCACAAAACCAGCAGAGTGTACTGTGTCAGTGACAGCCTTGGCTCTGATAGATAAGCAAAATCTACTCTAGTTTCTGCTTCTTCCATGCTGGCAGGGAAAAGGACAAGCTAGAAGACCACCACTGAATACCAAGTCACAGATCTGCAGCATTATTTGTGTTCATAAATCTACAAAACCTTTTAATCTAGAATACTAAATTTCCAATTTTTTCTGTTGAAAAAAACCAGCAATTCTATCTGCCTCTCCACACTACAGACTTATGGTGCCTACAGGAGAGAAGAGAGTCCAGGATTCAATGTACTATCACTTCAAGCTCCTCTTTTCCTTATCATTCACCTTCAGCTCTTTATCATGGATCAATTTTTGTTGCTACTCCTTGTTCTTTCTCAAACCTTAAGTGAGCCTTAGTCACAGAAAGCTACAGCTTCAGACTGTAACACATGTTTCTTCCAGTGGAAAAATCACTGATCTCTGCAAGAGTGTGACCGCCGCTGGAGTGACCAACACATTAGCTTTCTTTGCTGAAATAGAAACTTCCTAACTCTACTCCAAACCTTTCCAGTCTGACATGACTTTCTCAGTTTTAAAGGCACTTGGTAAACAAGTCTCCTTCCCATGCTGTACAGTTAAACTACCCATGTCCCTCCCAAAAAAGTCACATACTATAGAAACTACTGTGCACTTGTGTGACTTTTCCAAATTAATTATACATGTATACAAGTGGCTTATAACGTAAAGTATTTTTATTACAGTCTTTCAAAATTGATACTTTTTGGATCAATGGTTTGTTCTATTTTGTTTTGTTAGAAGACGCATGTTTCAGTGCAGTACAGGCTACAGTAAAGAGTCCTGTTTAGTAAAGAATGAGAAATTCCATGATTATAGTACCTTTTAATGTTTATTGTAATTTTAGTTGAATCTCTGTTTGTTATTTTGTTTCCTTACATACTTTGCTTTATGTTTTCCCACATCAGCTGTTACTGGAAGTGGAAAATATCAACTGCATTGCTGTCGACTGGGAAGAAGGTGCAAAAGGCACCTACGTCAGTGCAGTGAACAACATCCGCGTGATTGGGGCTGAGGTTGCTTATTTCATAAATACTTTACAGGTAAAAGACACAGCTTTACCGCCTACATTTTTGAAGTGGATATAATGGGGTTATGATGCTGCTGCTTCCATTTTAAACCTTGTCCAGTAGGGTCAGCCAGTGCTTCAGGAAGAACTGTACAATGCACGCAGTTGAGATCCAGCTAATTATACTAATTATCAACTCTGTAAGGACTTCTCACAGCCACAAAAGACGTAAATTAATGTGGTTGGAAAGATGTGCCAATTAATTGAAGACCAGTAGGTGGCAACATTTCCACATAATGATACAGGCAAAAAGGCGTTCAACGGAGATGGGGCAAGGCCTGAGCTCAGCGCTTGTAAGCGGAGTTCTGCCAGCATCACCTACGTGTGCTAGAAGTAAATTAGTGTTTCAGCACAGCACCACTCAAACGAGCAGGAGCTGGATCACTTGATAATGCCATATTTGCTGTCTACAGGCACGATAAACTGTCCAGTTGCCTTCTAGTTGTGAATTTCGTGTTCCTGAAGGCAAGTATCCACGTTTACACATACAGCACAGAACTGCTCGGTTACAAAGTTTAAGAGTATCAGCATTTCCCCGCTGACTTCAGAAATACTCATGAGTACTTAGACTTGCCGAAAATCAGAACCCTGCCTGGCTATAGACTTGATCCCGGTCAGGAGGTGTGAATCCTGGAGTGCTGCACGAGAGAGTTCAGCGCCCGCAGAGCAAAGTGTCAACTTTGCGAGCACCTGAGTAGCAGAGAACAATTCCCCATAATCTGCTGGCGTACAATCTGCTGTTTCTACCCGGGAAAATTACATCTAATCTCACACGTATCTTTCTTCTTTGTGTACAAATCCCAGGTCACTTGAAGATGGGTTCAGTTTCACATCTAATATCTCTATTGCTGCACCATTTGCAGTCTAGGCCTCTCTTTCTTCCATTACAAAAAACGCATAAGTGATCCTTAGACTTTCTTTCCTTTTCCCCAATTTAAAAACTGGATTTTGACTTTAGGAATGGTTAAGCTGCATTGTAAATTGTAAATGGAAGTACTGCAGTAAAACATATTCAGATTAATCTAACAGTAGACAGGCCAATACTACAGATCTGCTTTTATTCTGGTACACACATTACAAAACAAGACTTAGTATAAAACCCTCAAGCAATTAGCAACCAGTCCTTGTTGGTTTTGTTCATTACAAAAGCCAGCAAATCCCCAAATGAAACATGTCCCCTGCGCGCAGCCTACACGCTGATTAATCTCCATTTCAACCTTCAATATATGTGTAATACCTTAGCGGTGCAGGTCTTGTACAGGTGACTCTTGGCAAAGAGGAGAATAAATATCACAACACCTAAGCTTGTCAGCAAAAATATTATTGAGTAATATCACATATTCTAAGTAGGCAGGTGGAGAATAGATGTGTGATAAAAGGGGCTCCATAATACAGCAAATAAAGAAAAAATAAGGTCATTTTGTTGGAAAATTAAATCAAGGGTTGATCCAAATGAGAAAGAAGGTTCATATTTTGTCACCATGGGTAACTGAATGTGATAACCACATGCCAACACTACAACACTGAATCCATCATCACTAGGCATTTAAAATTCTATATTGGATCATTTTATATCATATCAGTTCAGTTTAAAGAATATTTAACTCAAGGAACTCACACCCTTTTTGCTATGTAGGAAGTCAGTATAGATGCTCCTAAAGGTCCACAATGTAAGACACCCTCTTTGCTTGCTATTTAAAGCCTATGTTCTTATCTCCCACCACCACCATCTTAATGATCAGAAACTCTTCAGATACTCCCCTGACGAAATCCATTTAATTGGCCACAGCCTGGGAGCACATACTGCAGGAGAGGCGGGAAGAAGGATCCAAGGCATCAGACGGATAACAGGTAGGCTATTCAACAAGGTGCAGCGCTAACATAGCATGTGTCTAGAGGACAGAAACTTGCAACACACTGGTCTGTAGACTGGAATTAAATTAGTGACAGTGCTGAAGATGCCTTGCGCAACAGTAGGCAAACTTCACGCTTCGCAGAAACAAGGGTAATTATTACACCTTCTCTCTCTAATTAGTTTAAACACTCTTTAGCGGAAGGACAAACAGCTGATATGTTTGTAACATTACCATCAGTCACTGGGTTACATCAAGCCTTACACAAAGACAAAGCAACATATCAAGAACCCTTGGTTTTTCCTATTCTTAAAGATTTACAGGCCAGTAATAAGCTCACACATAATAAAATGTCTCCTTCATAGTAATACAGTGTCTATGGGAAAATATTCGACTTTTGTTGGAGTAAGTTTGCAGAAAAGTTCACAAAACTATATGATTGCATGTGGGTTTTTTTTTTCCAGTTTATCTTAGAATTCACATTATTTTTATTATTCAACATACCTCGTGCAATACTGAATGTCTGATGTTGTAGTTGGCAAGAGACATTAACACATGCAACACTTTTCTCCCTCAACCAACCAATTAATGTGGGGGGTTTTAGGTTTAGACCCTGCCGGGCCCTATTTCGAAGGTACTCCTCCTGAGGTGAGACTGGATCCTTCAGACGCAAACTTTGTCGATGTCATTCACAGTAATGCTGCTCACTTTCCTGCCATAGGTAAGTTTTCATGTGCAAATAAGTATCTGCAGGGACAAGCATGACACTGAGACACTAACATCATCACCTGTGTATCTCAGGGCTTGGAATGTATAACACCACTGGTCACCTGGACTTCTACCCAAACGGAGGAAGTGTGATGCCTGGATGCACTGATTTAATTCCAGAGATGAAACAAAGTGATTTTGAAGTTATGATTGCAGGTAAACATACACTCCCAACATGCATAGTACTTTATTTTTGCTCAATTCTGAAACATGAACTGTGAAAGTAACTCTCCATTAGGGAGAAAACAGCAAAACAAAATTAATTTTTGGCTATTTATTCATAAGTCAGGAAAGGAAATAAGAAACAACAAAGG
This sequence comes from Ibycter americanus, assembly GCA_035590275.1. NCBI lineage: Eukaryota > Metazoa > Chordata > Aves > Falconiformes > Falconidae > Ibycter > Ibycter americanus. The sequence continues at coordinate 17,078,113 of JAVJGI010000065.1, read as the reverse complement.
CTGGATCAGAACAGTGCTCCCCAAGGAACACTGTAGGGAAAGGAGTTCGAATACAGACCTACGCTTTGCTTCTGTAATTTGAACTTGGACCAGCAGAACACAAAACAGCAGGGAACAGGGAGTCTGCAAGTCCAACAACCCAACAACCCCAGCAGGAGGTTTTCCAGGCTGAGACAGGCCAACGTCATGACCAAACCGGCAGCATGACACCACCACATCTGGTTTCTTGCAGATGTTGCAAAGAGCATCTGACGCTTATAAGGCATGAATTAGGCAAAAGCAGTCAGTGTTTCCAGGGACCGTACATGCCCCACCTCTCCACCTGAGACTTCTTCCTTTTCACAGGCTTTGGAGAGGTTCACAAAAGGCTGCTGGGTTCTCCTGGCTCTATTAATCCTTTTAAAACTGTAATTAACATCATGTTGTTGTGACATCTCACATATATGTGGCTGTCTTTTTAAAAGGGACTATTACACCATAACAGATGAATGCATCTCACTTGGAATCTTGTGGTAACCAGCACACAGGTCTCCATATAAAACACAAACAGTAACTTCTACTGCAACTAGAAATGTGTAAATTCAGTAAAAAAAATTTTACAAGACTATGCTGCAGTTCTGTTCTGTACCTGAGTTGTTTCCATAGTGAGGCAAGTGCAACTCTTGTACAGGATAACAGGAGGTTATTTCACAGATGCTCATAAACTTTGTTCCAACAGATGCTACAATCATTGGGGGGTGCCATCACTCACGCAGCCATGAGTTTTATTTTGAAAGTATTCTCTACCCCACTGGATACCTTGGATATCCCTGTGAAACATACAAATCCTTTGAGTCAGTAAGTATACCAGCCCAGGAATGGGTGAGCTGTAAAGAAAATAATCCAGGTGTCTGCACTCATCCTAGGTCCCACTATGTGCACGGAGCACTTGGATGCTTGTGGCTACGCTCTCATGGTGTGCTTTGGTAGGAGGAAGCACACAGTAAGGCACAGCGCACAGTCACTCCACCAACTATTCCAGTCTGGAAAATGAATCCTGAAGCACAGATGATATCACCGAAATGGGGGTGTGGGGGAATTAAACCCTGTGCAATTCTCACCCTAAACCTTTATGCAGCAAGCATGTAGCTTAGATATACCTACCCTACTAATTCCTGGCTGGAAAAAGAGACATTTGGAGCATCCAGAACCCTTGACTGTTCTCTAATTTACACTGGGCACTGATTAGACCACCTGTCTATATGCACTTATGAATGATGCTCCTGGGTTTTTTGCCCCCCATATGGTGTTGCAACGTGAATACAGGCAAGTTCCTTTCCGCTAGGAGGGTAAACCTGGCTTATATTTTGACCTAGACTTTAGCTGAAATATATTTGAACTACAGAGTTTCAGACCATCCTTCACATAGGTATCAAATCTGCTCATTCTACACCATCTTTGTATATGCATGGGTGCATAAACCATTATCTGAAACAAGTTTATCAGGTTTTGGTGGTAAAATGTGACAACATACAGCACTGCCACAGCTTTGAAAGATCAGAACAGCATCTTGAGCCTTAATTTTGACAGAGCTAGGATGAAAAACAATACATATATACTCCTCATTAACTGATGCTCTTATTGTCCCTAGGGAGACTGTTTCCCATGTCCACAGGAGGGATGTCCAATGATGGGGCACTATGCTGATAGATTCCCAGCTAAATTGAATAGAGTAAACCAAAAGTATTTTTTAAATACAGCAGCAGACCCACCTTTCGCTGGTATGTGGAGGTTTGTTACAGTTGTTTACATGCTGTGATTGCCTTGCTGTGATTTACAGCCATGCACTTGTGCTGTTTCCATAAACCACTGCTAACATCTCTGTCAAAAATGCTACATTAGTCATCAAAATTCAAGCTCACTGAGCCATTCATTTGCTAACACAAATTAATTTCAGTTAGGAGAAAAAAGAACTTTCCAGTATACTAGCATCTTTCATATCAATGACAATCTAGTTTTATTTTGCTTTTCTTTATGCAGCTTGGAGACAAAAAGTATTTATCAAACTGTCTGGTGTAAGGAAAACGAGAGGGGACATAAACCTCATTTTCCATGACACAGAGGGGAACACGAAAGAATATGAAATTGCCAGGTAAGTTAAATTAATACTTCCCTGTAGCATTTAATGTTGCTAACATTAATCTGCGCATTTTCCACATATTTAAGCAGTACAAACACTTATTCTGTGTTGCAGACGTTCTGCTTCTCATCAGATATGAAAAAAATTATCACATAGGTAAGACCGATGAGCATGAGGGCAAATAGATGGTTGTAAAAAGGCAATGGAAATCACAAGTTCTGTGTTTCTTGAGTTGGTCTTAAAAAAAAAAAAGAAACAAAAAACAGACAACAAAATGAACTTACACCTCTGGAATACACATAATTCATACAGTGCTCACCTGTTTCATACGCACTTTAGCACAACCGCTTCGCTCCCACACCTTGTGGCAACACACATCAGCATACTCACTCCACGTACTGCCAAGACTCTGCTCTGCCGGTGAGCTGCTGTATGATCTCATTCAAGGAAATTCTATGCCTGAACTTACCAAATTTGCAAAGTGGATACCTCCTTCCTCCCTAGGATATATTAAAAGCCATCACTACTATACAAATGGCATACTTCTATAGTCTGGCCAGTGAGCTTCATTCACCGCTCATATCATCTACCCACTATCAAAATAGCAGTTCCTACTGCCTTCTGTACCTCCTCTGACACAAGCACTTCCACATGTTCCCCCACCATCCTCTCTGTGCACGTGCAGACCAAAGCCCCACAGAACAGAAGTTCCCAGCCCATCTACAAAACCCTCCCCAAGAACCTCTCCTAGAGCTCTCTCTGCAGTGATACCTGCAAACCCAGCAGACACGGGTGCTGGAGGCAGCCCCAGCCTCACCCTTACCTCCCGGCAGTCTCCTGCTACATGCACATTTAAAGTTTCCAGTGTTGTTTTTCATCCTCTCCTGTTCAGGGCATAACGGCAAAAGTGCAAGTTTCTGTTGTAGCAAAGGGGAAAATCCCAATCTTGTGGGGAACATGTTTCAGTCCAGTAAACTTTAAACTGTTAAACTTAGCATTGCTGTCTTCATTCTATTTGCAGTGGAGTCCTCTCTCAAGACCAAGTTTATACAAAATACCTTGATGTTGAAATTAACCCCAAACATACCAAAGAAACTGAATTTCTCTGGAATAAAGCCATATTTACTCTGCTCTGGGCAAGACTAGGGGCAGAAACTATCGATATAATTCATGGAGAAGATGGACATAGGTAAGTAGATTCCTTCTACAGGTCAGAAGAAACGGGAAAGGAGTGCAAAAACTCTGGGAGACAGGATTGAAAATGGTCTTAGTAAACTGGACACATAGTTTTCATTCAACAATGCGAATTTCAATAATTACAAGGACAAGATATTACACTTTGGACAGAAAATCAAACGTTCGAGTACAAACCAGAGAATAACTGTCTGGAAAGGAATACAACAGTGAATAATTTGAAATGCATACTGTTTTGCCAGAGCAAAACCATTACAAACCAAGATAAAGCAGCTTCATTCCCAGGAGTATTGTACAGGAGATGCAGGGAGTAATTATTCTAATTTGAATAATTATTGTAAGACTGTAATCAGAAGCAGGGTCATTTTCAAGTTTGGAGAGTATTCTTCAGGAACAATGCACAGAGACCGAAGTCTGGAAAAATAGCAAAAGACATTTAGAAAACTTGATCTGTGTAGAGCAGCTGAAGGAAACGTGTTTCTCAAGAACGATCTGCCTGGAGAGGAACATAAAGACATAGGCATGTGTCTTTGAAGGGCCACAGTCAACCATTCCACATATCTACTGGGTTTAGGTCAAGGTTTAATTGATGTATTTTACAACAGGAGAAATATTGGTTAGGTATTTGGAAAAAACCTCCCTCATCGTTTCGCATTGGTACGGATTATTTAGAGAAGCTGATGAAATCCCTTTCAGTGTGAGCTCCTAAAAAAAAATGCAAAGCTACGACTGGGGCAATCTAGTTAAGCACCTAGCCTAAATAAAGGGAGCTTAACAAGACACCTTTCTGACTTCTTATCTAGAGCTCTATATGGGTGAATCTAGAGAATGATTGTATTCATGTATTAAAACTCAAGTTTTACAGCTGGTCCCCAAAAGCAGGAAATTTACCTTGTTATTGTTAATATGCAGATGGTCGTATTCTGCACAACAGGCTTTCAGGAAGGCTTAAGTGGGGTTACGGATCAAACTAACAACCCTTAAGGTGGCAGCTAACTTTCATCTTTCTTGGTGGGGGGGAAGAGATAAATAAATCTTGATTCAAGTGTTGTTGTTTTTTTCTCAGGTCAACTTTTTGTGGCCGTGGAACTGTGACATATGGAGTTCCTCAGTTGCTTACGCCTTGCTAGAGGTCACTGAGTACAACTGTTCTTTCTGTACACAGCAGCTGAGCAAACCCTCAGTCCTGCGCACGGGAACATTGGTACACAAGGCTATTAAAGCAAAAATCAAACTGCCTGTTGTTTTCTTTATTTTTTGTTTGCAAACACACTTGTCAATGTTTTTCATGTTTGAACCCATTTTATTGTGCTTGTAACTATGGAAGCACCTGGAAATCATATCGGCTGACGTACATTTATAACACTGCACAGACTTACTTTGCCAGTGCCTCAAGGCAAGAGCTGTTTCCCACCACACTGATAATTTGCCAGATTTTCTTTCTGTCAAACACTCTCAAGGCAGCATGTTACCTCAGCACACCGCTCCGGCTGGGAACGGTCCCAAACACCCCCTTTCTGCAGCCTGTGCTAACGCCCAAAGCTTTCCAGCCCCACACAAGAGCACTGCCCTCAGAAGACACTCTGGGATGAGGCAGGAACAGAACAAGACCAGGATATTTCTTCAGCAGTTCAGAACAGCCCTTTGTACACTGCACCTTTGGGGATGCAACAGATGAAGGCAAACCTCAGGTGTTCCCCACTTTAGAAGAAACTAAACAGCTGAATCGCAGCAGCTGGCTACTGTTTAATTTCAGACACGTACCTTTGCTGTGGCCCCTTAAAATCCTGGAGAGAAACCCTGACTTTGAATAACTCCAGGCTTTGTAAAACCTGGGATTGACTATTTTACATTAAAATTAACACTACTGCCCTGCAAAGAGTGGCATGAGTAAGACACCTGGAGCTTCAAGAGACCAAGACAGTGGATATTTTTCCAAGTATAAAAAACAAACTATAAGTTAATGAATAGGAAGAAAGAGTTAATATACTTCTAAGAAATAGGAGTGAATAACTTATCTGCCCAAGTGCTTGTATGTCAGTTATCAAGCATGGGAAAATGGGAGTAGAAATACAATATTGAAAATGCATTTATAATGACTATAAATATCTGAATGAAATATTTTTTTTTTTAAAAAAAGAGCAACAGTGTTGCATCCTTGACTAAACACTAACCAAGCCTGTATGAAATTAAAATCATAATTAAACACAAGTCTGAGGTTCAGCCAAGACAAACCTGCAGTCCCAAGTACTGCATGTCCCCTGGGGACTTGACAGGTGGCAAGGGAAGCATGAACATTGCCGGGAAGAACCATGCCATGTCCCTGGAGAGAGCCACAGTGTCGTGCAGCACCAGAAATCCAGTCCTCTCCTCTGCCTGCTGCCTTTTACAGACTACAGCTTCTTCAGACTGCAGAAACATAGCTGGGCCTTTATTTATCACCTTCTTTCTCAAGAGCCATCTTTCTTCCAACAGTGCCTGACTGCGAGATCCCAAGGACCAGAATGGCTCCTCCAGGAGCCCACATCCTACTGAGGGACATGCGTCCCAGCCCTACCCAGTCTTCCTGAAGGGGAAGCAAGTAGCTGAAACCCATCTTACCGTGACCTAAGGAATTGTCTAGTTATTCAGTCTGCCCTGCGTTGAATAAGAGCAGCAGACTAAGTACAATAAAACCCTAACTCAAATCTTTTCCATCAGCTCTTAAATAGGAAAGCCTGCTCCCCCCTCATTTTGAACAAGTGTTAAAACTCATCGGTGTACTAGGGCATGTACTGATTCTCCTGTATCACCGATATGAGCTTATTTACAAACTGAAATGTTACTTCAATTAAGGATGGGAGCACTGAGCTGTAAATTAGTATCAAAGGTGATATTTTAGAAAAATTAAAAACTTCACTGCTATTTAAAGAAATAAACCCCACTAGCATGGACAATAGCAGTGTAATACCTATACACACAGCTGGTATCCATTTGGTTGTTCCCAGAGGTAGAGATTAGGCAACGTCAGCTCTGCAAAGATACGTGGCCACAGCCAAAAAGCCAAAAGCTTTCTAGGTGAAGGGTTAGGTCAGGTCTCATTTCGTCTTGAGTTCACTTACAGCCTTCTCCTGGAGATGAACAGGACCAAGGGGTTCCCAAACCTAGTCCTGTTCATTTGCACAGGCTGGTTTTCACTTTTTACAAAGCGGCCACGTCACAATGTCTGGGAGAATTTTGTATGTTATTTGTATATATTTCCAGCATGTTTGATCTTAGCCATTCTCTGAGTGGTGAACTTTCTCAAACCTTGGGTTACATGGGTAGTATAGAAAGGTTTCACAGGGGTAGACAGTTGTCCTTCTACATCTGTTTATTTTAACAAGGAAACTAAAGGAACCCCAGGAGGTCAGACTTTCACTACAAAAAGACATACCAGGCCCACTAAGCAGTTTTCCTAGAGGTATAAGGCTTCACCAAAGTGAGCTGATGTCAGGAAATGGGCACAAAAGACCCAGAAGCACAGGAGCATTCCACATCCAAAGTCATCTGGTACAGAACAAGGGAGGGGTCTTAAAGACTATGTGGTTCCCTGCTAATTCCCCCAGTAGTCCCCTTACATCCCTACTACATAACACTAAGAACAAAATCCTTCCCAGCCCAGAAGATCCCCTAAATGCACTGCCACACAGATGTACATAATTCTCTTTAATATCCCATTTCCAATGCGTTGCTGCCTGGGAATTACCTGATCTCTGGAGGTCCAATCCTATTCTGGGCTCTAGCACACTAATTCAAGAAATCTATGTCCATAGGTTTTGGAGTTCTCAAAGAAACGAACCATTAAAGTTGTTTTGCAGCTTAGCTAGAAACTATAATCTGAAATAAATGTTCCTATCTTTCTGGGAACGTTTCCAAGGATAAAGCAGACTATAAAAAGTAGATGCAAAGTTTGCACATTAGTGCATGGAGCTTCAAGGCTGCACTGTAAGTAGTTCAGATTTTGGGCTTTTTCTCTTACCTCATCAGGTATACAGCTTCCCAAAGTATATAGGGGGATGGTATCCTTAGGTGTCCTTATGTATCCACAGATGTCCTTATGTTAGTTCTAAAGTAGCTACCATACATCTGATAGAAGCGTAGCCTCAACAGGACAAAAATTACGCTGGATTTAAGCTATGCTTTAGTAGATTTAGGAGTCCCACAATTACTAGTGGAGCAAGCAAACATAAAGCTGACTCATATGTGTCACATACACAGCAGTCCTAAAGATATGTCGCAGAGAAGACAGACACAGCACCCTTTTCACCTTGAGGAAATTTAGCACCAGAAAGCTAAGTGCGCTTGCTCAACAAATGGGTTAGCAAATTCAAGCTGCTTCTTTTTCTGCTGTTCTAGATGCTTGGAATTTGGATACCTGCTCTATTTCTGCTCAGCACAGCAGAAGGTAAGCATATGGGGTTAGTCTTTATATAGCCTTTTTATGCTGCTATATTTTGTGAGATATTATTCTACACTATGGTGCCTTAAAACTTACTGATTGAGGTTACATAGTTCACTTTCCTAATCAAGAATGGGAAGACCTCTGTGTGTGTTGGTGTACTCTTCTTTAGTGATGGAAATGGAGGAAAAAGCCGGGGGGTGGGGGTGGGGGGTGGCGGGGGCAGAGGCAGT
>JAVJGI010000065.1:17049745-17070137 GCA_035590275.1 Ibycter americanus | reverse complement strand
TGCTCATCGTGCCGCAGAGCATCCAGGACAACACGATCCAGCGGATCTCCCGCTGATACCGGCAGAACCGCTTCCCTGTTGTGTGCTGGCGAACCTCCCGCACCAACGCCCTGCTGCTGCGCGCAGGGGGGCTGCGGGGCGGGCGGGGGGTGGCGGGGGCAGAGGCAGTCTAATGAAGGTATAGCTTTATATTCAGCAAAAGCCACTGGCTTGTATAGTATAAGACTTCTCATGTCGTCAGCTGTTCAGCACAGTGTCCAGTTATTGCTGATTATTTGCAATATCTTGGCTTGGTATTAGGAGAAACTCATCAGCTGCCTTTGCCTTAGGAAAAACAACAGCTGGGGAAAGATACCCAAGGTATGGTACAGGATACCCACAGAGGAACTGCAGCTAACACTTTGTTGGTGAGCTTCTTTCCTTGGGGTAAACTGTAGCCTTTGAAGATCTGAGAGAGGGCAACTGCTGGGCTTTGCTTTCTGTAAGCCGTAGGATTTTCAAGAAACCAAGAGACCTCCAGAGAAGAGATGGTATGAGTTATGACTAGCCTGCTCCACTTTTTTTCTCATTCACATATTATTGATCTCACCTGTGTGCTACAGGCAAAGAAGTTTGCTATGAAAGGCTTGGATGTTTCTCAGATGATATACCATGGTCTGGGACTGCAGAAAGACCTGTCCATAAGTTACCCTGGGATCCAGAAAAGATAGACATTCACTTTCTCCTATACACAAGAAGAAATCCTAACAGCTTTCAAGTAAGAATTATTGTGGTTTAAGTGTTAGTAAATCACATTCAAAAAGAGTAAATGAGCACAGACTCCAGCTGCATTCCTGGAAAGTGCTAGAAATGGCCAAACCTCCACTTTACTCAGGAGACCACCTATTCCAGCTCCTTGGCAGGGTCTCTGGGGCATAATTCACATCCTTTTCCAGCCCTCACAAAGCAGCACACCCTCATGTTTTCTGAATGGCCACAGAAAAGTACTGGGAAACTGCATTTTTAAAATCATTGGGCAATTTTTTTTCCACAGATAAGATGAAAACACATTAAAAGTAAAGTCTTTACTGCGCTAAGATGTGTCAAAGCCCGCTTTGAATGGAGATACAGACCTTAAGCCACTTGCAAATGAGTTTAATGTTGCATAAATTTTAAACGCCTGTACAGATAAGCATAATTCAGGTCTTTGCAACCCTGATACACTATTTACAGAAAGCAGGTTTAAATGTTTATTAATTTAATATCTGTAACAGGAGATCTCTGCAGTTGATGCCTCAACAATCGACTACTCAAATTTTAACTCAAGTCATATAACCAGATTTATCGTACATGGATTTATAGATAATGGAGAAGAAAACTGGCTGTCAGACATGTGCAAGGTAGGTACCACTGGGAAATCCTATCCCTGTGAAGTTCCCTGGTTTGCATTTATAAACACATTCCTATAAATTGTTTTCTCTATTTCTAACTGATTTCTCTTATGGTACTTGTAGTAATAAGGAGGGGAAAAAAAAGAGGCCACATTTTTGAATTGTTAGCAACTTAAATATGTAGCTCTGCACCTTGAGGAAAAGCATGAGGTAAAATGCATAAATGCATTCAATTCTCTTCAGTGAAGCAAGTGACAACAGGATTTGGCTCAATAAGTGTCCTTTTTCTTGGTAAAAACAACACAAACCCTGGAGCAAGATACTGCTTAGGAACTAGGGCAATTCCAGAAATAGCTGCAGACTCATAACTATTGCATCATATTTCTCCAGACAAGAGACAGGTTTCCAGGTGTGGGAAGTCCAGCACAAAGGTATGGGCTGCCACATGGGTGTCGGAGGCTGAGGACAAGGGCTGACATTAACAGAAGCAGTAAAGCTGTACAAATGTACATCCAGCAGGGACCTCAATGGGATCATTTTGAACAAAGCTTTCCATCTAGGACTTGCTATGAACAGTGAATGAAGTAAAGCACTCTGCTTTATTGATTTTTGTGCTAATTCCCCAGGTTATTTCTTAATCCAGTCCCCAAACAAAGTTGCAATTCCAGCTTGTGGTCTTCTCAAATCCTATAAACATGCTTTTTATTGCAGCTGCAGCTAGCGAAAGCTACTAGTCATACAGCACAGAGTGAAGTACCAGTTGATGGCATATGACACTTTAATGATAAAGCTTTTCAATTAGCTATTCACACAACTACTGTTTTGTTTTAAGTCTATATTCCTATTTTACTTATGAGAACACTATGAGAAACAATATGAAAGTCCACTACAATGAAGGCATTTCACATTTATTGCACCCCCATTACCTCCTTCTCTTTTATACTAGGTCAAAAGATAAATATATTTGGCAGTTTCTCATTGAAAAAAAAATCACTTTATGAACACTGAGGAATGATTGTTGGATTTGTTAGTTAATAATTTGAAGTATCAGAAGCAGATTGATGATTTCATAATTTTCAGTTTCCTATCTTCTACTCTTAAAAGAGATTTTTTCTAGAACCTCACGATCAACAAGATAGCTCACATTTTGCTTCAGCTAGTTCCTTAAATCCTTGTGATCAGTTTCCACAAGGATGTAGAGGCATGAGATAATTCTTTAAATTCTTTCTCTTTTATGGTGGCCTATGTTTTATCACAGCACCTCAACTATATTATTTTTTTTAACTTGGTCTCAGTGAATCTTCCCAGTAAAGAGCGGAACAAATGGGACTGTGAATACACCAGCCTTTGTATGTGTATCTGTTATATACTTTCCTTCACATTAATAATCCTATCTGCACATTTATTTTTACCACTTCTAACATAGCCACAGACACTTCTATTGCCTTTTTTGTCCTTTGCCTGTTGTAACATGTTTTGGATGCTTTATAATGTCTGAACATAAAGCAAAGGAAAATAAGTATACCAAAGCTGTTAAAGCAAAATACATTCAGCTAAACAATCCAGCTTAGAGGGAAAAGCAAAAGCTTCAGATTCTGTGGCAGGCAAAGTATCTGCCTGTATATACATATTCCCAAATAAAACCATAAATCTGAAATGAATATTCACTGACACCAGCAATTTATGCACCCTCTTACAAAAACACAGTTTCTTACAAATCTGTATCAGAAAAACTCTTGATTTTTGTCATCAAAAATATAAGTTCTAACTGGATTTGAATTAAAGAAGTACTTTTAAATTACTTAAGTGAATCAGTACACGAGTAGAGCTCTTATTTAATGTCCCATACAAAGTTTGATTGAAATTAAAAATTAGAATTATCAGTATTGATACTGTTTTCCCTTCTGCAAAAAATACCGCTATGGGTTTTTGAAACGATGGTGTGGCCATGACTACAGCATACAACCCTACTTCAGTACTGTGTCCCCATCAGCATTGTGTGAGCACACCTGTGAGTAGGTATGACCACATATATATGCTAAGGTTTTGGTTCTTAAAATGTTCTCATACAAATTCATGCAACATTTATAAGTTGAGCTGTAATAAGCAACAAGAATCAATTCCAGTCTGTATTTACTGTGAGGCTTTTTGGTTTTTACTTTTGTTTTACAAAACAGAGGATGCTTACTGTGGAAGATGTGAACTGCATTTGCATAAACTGGAAAAGAGGGGCAAGATGTCAGTACACCCAGGCATCAAACAACGTCCGCGTTGTGGGCGCTGAAATAGCTTATTTTATAAATGTTCTCATGGTAAGAATCTTCTGGTTATAAAGCTATAGTTATAATGCTGATTTGAAAGAAATAAGGTTCAGGAAATCTCATGAATGTGAATGTAACCAAGAGAAAACTTGCTTCTACTCAGTGATGATTTTAGAAGTTGTGCAGTAAATAGACTGTCTCTTTTTTTCTTTTTTTTTTTTTTTTTAAGTTAGAGAACTATATCATAACAGCAGCGTTAGCCAGCCTAGGGATATGAAGTTCTACAAGCCATCCCCACAGTACAGCCAAACAGGTATTCTGTAGATGTTAACAGATGTAAAGTGTTGCGTGTCTTTAAATATGCAGAGATAATGGACACAGCAAACTGCCTTTTCACAGAGACAAAACCTACCAAAGTGCTCTTCAGAATGCCAGAAAACCAGCTGGCAGCAGCTGGAGGACCACTGCTCTCTCTTGGTCAGCAACACCACCTGGGCACAAGTAGGATGCACCCAGGCGCCTCAGGGGAAAGCCCTTGTGCACACCACCTACAGCTACAGAGGGTGCCACGTGCCCCATTCCTCTGCCAGCTTCACACGGGAAGCGATGCTTGGTTCGAAGCCTTCTTTTAATCTAGGTGCTTTCAACACACATTTCCCATAAAAGATCTATAAATTACTTAAATGGACAGTACCAGTGTAGAAGTCTAGGATTGCTCCAACCCACGCCTCTCTCTATCCGCACTGCAGCCACTGAAGTACTGTCCAAAAGGCTGAAGGTGTCTCCCCTCTCACGCCCTCCTCCAGCCACACGTGGTGCCTGACCTGCCAGGTGTAACCAAGAGCTCCTGCCTGGCTGAATCCTGCCAGATGAGCATCCTCTGAATCTCAATGGGGCCAGGATGGAAAATGGGTACAAATCCTCTCAGGACTCTGTTGGCAGTCCTGTCTAGAGTTTTAACAGCCTTCAAATGAGGGCAGCACCTTTGAAAAATCTATGTATTGGACATAAGTACCTAAACTGGCAAACATGCTAAAATCCTATAGGAGTTCCCGAGTCTGTAGTCAAAAGCAGTTTTTCAGCCCCTTTTTACTCTTCCCTGTTGCTGATGAAAACAGTTGTAGTAACTTTTTATGTTGGTGTTTTCTCAGCAAAAATATAGATACTCTCCGGCTGACGTTCACATAATTGGCCACAGCCTCGGAGCACACGCGGCAGGTGAGGCTGGCAGGAGGCAGCCAGGGATTGGAAGAATAACCGGTAAGTCTGTGACTTCAGTCACAGCTCATACTAAAGACATCACTCCTTAACAAAATGTTGTATTCATTTTCTTTTACAATTGTATCTGACTGCGAGTTAGCCTCTTCTCACAGTACACCAAGGAGCACGGCCCTGGTAAGCATGGGAAAACAGCATGGTGATTATTTTTCTTGCATATGTTTACACAGCAAAGGCTGTATACAGTTAACAGATGCAACACATCAGATGACTTGCTGTTACACATTAACAGCTGTGGCATCTCTACAGGGCTTGCTTTCTGGTGCTTTACCCTAGCGGTGTCACTGCCCAGACCAGTGCTAGTCTGGAGCAGGACAGGAGTGATGCTGTAACGTGACAACATTCCACTGTTGCTGCTAAAAATGAACTCATAATACCTAATGTACAACCAGAACCGGCTTTAGCTGCCATAGGTTTTTTTCATAATGATTTGTTCAACACTAATGTAATAAAACAGACCAGCAGAGTAATTCCTACCTTCCTCGTCCTAGCAGCCTTTCTCCTGCCATTTTCACCTTTCATTAATCTGGCCTGTTATGTAGCAGCACACCTGATGCACAGCATCACCCACCGTTTGCAGGTCCTTCCAAAGCATGCTAGAAGCAGCACAACAGTGAGCAGTTAGTATTTTGTATTGTAGTTTTGCTAACAAATATCATTTTCCAGCAAAGGATGGATTAAACCTGACATTTCAGAAGCAGTAGGCTAACCTTCCTGATGTGTCACCCATTATCACTTTCCTTTGCTATGTCTACATAAACTTTTCACCTGGCAGAGTACACTAATAGTAATTAATTATTTTATTTCCAGTGAAATTTCTAAAGTTTCATTTCTTCACTTAATTGTTGTTATGCTAAAACTCTTGGAAGCAAAAATTGAATCACATAGGATTATACCATTTGGCCAGATTCAAGTAGACTTACTAAAAAACTGCACTTATACGTAAAGAGACAGTCAGATTTCAGCTTAATCCCCCCCTTTTTTTTTCTGAAGGAGATCACAGGCATTATGTTCATACAACCTGAATTAGTTTGAGCTGCATGAGCCCTCTCTTACTTTCCACATAATGTCAGAGCTGACTGATCAGTGAGTGCTGCCCCCCGCCCCATTTTCACTATATTCCTAAGTAATTGCCTGTCCCTTTTAAATGCTCCCACAACTCTGAGTTTAGACATTTTTAAGGAATATAATGCTGTGCTCTTAATTTTTGGTCAGCTAATTCAGTTTTCACCCCCCCAGCACTGAATTGCTCTGTTGTTTTTCCCTGTTGCAAGTTGCACACACTGTGCTCTGAGAAAGTGAGGAAGCCTCTCGCTACTGCTGAGCCAGGTTTTCCTGCTCAATTCTTTCATAGAAGGCATTTTTGGTTCTGGTTTGTTTTACAGCTGTCCGCATGTCTCTCTGAATACTCAGACTCTGGACATCCTCCAGTGGTCCCATAAATAGTGTCTGTGTCTTGCAAGGTACAACAGATCAAGCCTCTGTGACTATCGGCCAGAAGCATTTTCATCTTATCTTCCCTTTGATCCAACAGCTTGTTTTCATTTTTCAGCATCCTTTGGCTTGTAATCTGCTCTCTACCCACACTAGCTGAGAGCAAATGACTATTGAAGGAACCATTTTACAACACTGTAAGACTTAAATGATGAAAATGCATATGGCCAAGAGGCAAAGCTCCGCTTCGCGGAAGCACAAGCTGCCTCTGCCCGCAGCAGGAGCATCAGTGCAACATAGCCACCACATAACCATCTGCCATACCCCTGTGCTGTTCTTCAGCGGATAGCCCTCATCTTAAATTCTTTAACTGACTCCTTGAAAAAGGAAGTTGCAATCAAATAGGCATATTTATTGCAATATGAAATATTTTCTAAAAAAGGTATTCCAGAGACCCCACAAAGCAGAGTTGCCATTTCAGGTATTCTAAAACCTCCAATACTCTCCCAGAGAGCAAAACTGAAAAGAGATATGATCAGCTAAACTTGCGATCAAACCACTGCTTTTTCAAAATACAGGTAACTCACCCTGCAGTCTGAAATCTTCAGCAATTTTTTAACATGTTCAGCACTTCCAGAGTTTAAAGCTATGGGCTTGATCTCCTTATTCATTATGCAGTCAGTGCCAAGGGCAGCACGCATTAAGCAGAGTGACCTTTCATACACAAAAGACAATTTTGGATATTATTAACACAGTCTTTTCATTTGTTACATTTCCTCAGGGATTTCAGGCTTGGTGAACCTTGGACTAATAGTCTACAAAATTCAGTCTAAAAGCAGAATCAAATCTGCTGCCCAGGGCCAACAAGAGGTGCAAGTATAAGGCAGCAGAAAATGTGCAATTCACAAGACTTTATAAGCTCCTGAAATTGCTGCAGTAATTTAGGAAGCAAATGCACTCCATTTTCTGATCATCACTTCAAAACTAGAAATTTTTTCCAAAATCTGACTGGAGCCAGAAGTAGGCAGGCTGGTTTCAACACTTCCAAGCACATGGGTGCTATCAGCAATTGCTTCTTAAGTGCTTTCAAACAAGGTACTCTAGAACCCATGCAGATAGATCAGTTATATGGGATGCAGACACAGCAACCTCAATTTGAGCAACATTATTAAAGTGAAATTCAATTTTTTTTTTAAAAAAAGAGTTATATCCAAGTGTTGGGATTCAATATTGATTTAAATTAGTAAAATTTAATAGGCTTCACACAGGTCACCCTTTCTCCTTCCTGAGAGAAAAGTCACTTGGTAAGAGAGAACGCACATCACTATTTTATTAATGCCTATATTAGATATAAGGAACCATAGGCAGCTACATATGTGATATTACTTATATACAGTCATAATGTTATGTAAAATGATACATCTATATCTCTTTAGCTATATGTAACACTAGTCTTTTCCCTTCAGGACTAGACCCTGCTCAACCTTATTTTCAAGGCACTTCACCTGAAGTCAGACTGGATAAATCTGATGCAGAGTTTGTCGATGTTATCCACACAGATTCAGCTCCCACAATCCCCTACTTAGGTGGGTATTCAGCTCTGCTGTATTAATACAGAATGATTTATGCCCTGTGGCACTGAACTACCATAGCCGTTCATCACAACCCAGTTGTGCTGTATCATAGACGTAGAACAAATACACCATACCGGTCACTAACAGCTCATACCCTAAAACACGAAGCATAAGCAAGCTTCAAGCCAGCAGCTATAGGTGTGAGACAATATTAATTTAAAACATACTTACCCCTGCTTTAAATGCTTCAGGTTTTGGCATAAGCCCAGCTATAGGACATCTTGACTTCTATCCAAATGGAGGAAAGCAAATGCCAGGGTGTGGGAAGAACCCTGTTTCACAGATTGTAGATCTTGACGGCATCTGGGAAGGTAAGTATGCTGATTACATTACTAATTCAGGGGAAGGTCACCCCTCACAATGTAACGACTTAATTTTTCTTAATTCAGGTGTTTTGCATTAGCTTTTGGTGTGTCCACCAGCAATGGCAGCTGCAGAGTGCAGTGAAACTGTTAATGTGCTCAACAAGCACCATTTTCCAAATCTTAATCAACAATAAACAAGACAAAGGCTTTACCTCTGGAAAATATGCCTCCTCTAAAGTATCTAACAGCAGAAACAAAAGTTACTGAAACTCTGCCAAAAATTTTGAAAGGTCTGTAACAACACATTTAATTTTGTTTCTGTTTAGGTGCCCAGCAGCACTACTGGGCGGAGTAGGGCAATGATGCTCACAGCTACTTCTGTTAGGATATCTTCAGCTGCAATTCTTCTGACATAAGAGCAATTAATTTAATATTTTTTAATTACCTATTCCAATCTGAGTCGCATTAAAGCAATGTCATTGTGTTTATTTTTAGTCAGCTAAAAAAAGATTGGCACATAGCTACTCAAATACGGTCTTTGTTGTTTTACATGCTTCTAAGAAAAGAGCTAAGTATTAGAAAATTTCTTTGTGTCTTTATAAACTGCACATAACATTAAAAATAAAAACAAATCAAGATTTCTGCTGTGGAGATATTTCAGTATATTATCTGAGCTCTTTCTTACATTGTTGCAAACACCTTAAACTCTGGGAATCCATGAACTTATATGTGATAACTAGCTTTTTTCTCCAGGTTTTATTCAATGCAGCTAGAGGCATTACCTTTTTTTTTTTTGTGTGTGTGTGTGTGTGTACACTTGTTATCGATAATGGGGAATTAAAGCACAAAGAAATAACTGTGTTCTATATGATGATCTTTTTAATCTAAAGTCAGGAAAATAAAGGCAACACAAAGGAAAATAATATATTCATTATTTTAATTTTAAGAATCTCCCTTCCTTAAGCACCCCCCAAATAACAATAATTTTGTTTTGAAGTCCTCAGCTGGAGCAAATCACCATTGCCCTAGGAAGTTCACTGTTGAATACTTTTCATTCGGTTTTCTTTTGTTATGGTAATGTAACTGTTGCCTACAAAAGACCTGCTTCATGTAGTTCTCATTTCTATTGTGAAACTCGGTCAGATTGCTTCAATAAGTGTTTGTGAGGGGAGGGGAGGGGCTGGGCTGGGCTGGGCTGAGCTGAGCTGCATAGGCAGTCTCCACAAAGCATTTCAAGTTTGCATTTTATACCTGTTGAGTCGGTGACATTCCTTTGGGCATCAATTCATTACAAAAGCAAGCTTCAAACCTTTTTTTTTGACACTCCAAATTTATTTTTTCTTTTTGATACTCTAAGAATTATGAGGAAGCTTTTGAGAAGGAATGATGCATCCCCATGACGTGGCAAGGCTTATGCCAGTATCTTTCCTCAAACGGTAACAGAAAGGAAGAACTAACCTGGGAATATTTTTTCACAGGAACTCGGGACTTTGTGGCTTGCAATCATTTGCGGAGTTACAAGTATTACTCTGACAGTATTATCTACCCTGATGGATTTCTAGGCTATTCTTGTGCTTCATATGATGTTTTTCAAACCGTGAGTATTTCTCAGAGCCTCAGGATGGACCATATCAAAAATAGTGGCTCTTACATATACATCTGAAATTCAATGTATTTATGATAGCTTGTACCCAACAAGTGCATCTGTAAGACAAGTGTCAGACATCCTAAAGTATTATAGCTCGTGCAGCTGACAGGGGTCAATGTAGGAAAAGGCAACAACAAAACAGGGACTTCCCTGGCTCTGTGCTGGTGTGACAGCCCCGAGGTACTACTGGACCTAGTGTGGCTTCCCCAGGCCTGCTCTGCTGTATTGAACTGAGTTAGAGGTAAGGAGGAGAGCCTGTCCCTGTAATCACCAAATTTATTTCTCAAACAATGAGTGGAATCCCATACTGTAGCAGGTAAGCTTTCAAACACAGCTTAAATGTCTCCTTTTCAAAAGAACAAGAAGTAAAATAACATCTGATGACCTGATGTCAGTCCATGATCAAAGTACTTTGGTGACTGAAGATGGCCTCAGGGACAAAGCACAATGGTTTATGGACCAGGGTTGGGAAGCCTTTCCCTGTCCCAGACCGGGAGATAGGGAAGTACAACCTAAGAGTAGCAGGGAGGTAACGGGCTCATGTCATACCGTGCAGGCAGCCCAGACAGAGGTATAAACTTACACAGTGCTTAGATTTACATATTCTGAGCAGGTGATTGACATCACACTTCTCTCATCACTTCAGTGAGCTTTGTTGTCAAGACAAAGTCTTTCTTAACCCAACCTGAAGGTATAAGGAGACATCGCTCTTTCTCATCAGTTGCTGTGGAGGACACCTCCTCCTCCCTGCTCCAGTTCAAGACTGCTCAAGGATGTCACTGATGCAGCTGGATTGAGCTAAATGGCATGAGAAAAAACACAGAGCCCTGAACAATCAGAGCCTTTGAGAAAGCTGGCTAGCTTATACGATCTTTCTCAAGTCACAGAAAGAGTTACTTGAAATTTGTTGTTGCTGTGATACAGGGCCAGTTAGGTGGGTATGCTAAAAATAAGTCCCATGACTAATTTTTTTCCTTGGCTGGCTGGATAATTTTATTACTAGATATATTTCTTTTCACTAGGAAACCTGTTTCCCGTGCCCGCAAGGGGGATGCCCAAACATGGGTCACTTTGCAGATAAATTCAAAGGGAAATTTAAAAATGATTTCGTGAAATTCTACCTGAACACTGGAGAGGCCAAGGATTTTGCTCGTGAGTTTCAATTGCTTCTATTGCTACCTACTTCTCGTAAACAAGCATTTTTATTTTCCTGTTTTACAATTCATTTTAACAGATAAATAGCAGTCCAATGGCTCTTCAGTCTTTCATGCCTTTTCCTCTTTTGCTTGAATTCTAGTGCCCAGTTTTGGGCCCTCCAGTGCAAGAAAGATGTTGACAAACTGTAGAGTCTAGTGGAGGTCACTGAGATGTTTAATGGACAGCACTATAAGGTGCAGGGAGGACAGGCAATGCACAGAAGTTGCAGCAAAGGAATTTCTTATTAAATAGTATGAAAATTACTGTCACAGTGACAGTGGTTAAATGCAGGAAGAATGGCCCAGAGAAGCTGGGAAATCTCCACCTTTGGAGATGTCCAAAACTCTGTTTGACAAAGGACAAGAACATGCCAGTCTCAGCTGGGCTTGCTTTGAGAAGTGGATGGACCAGATGACTTCCTTTACAACCTAAGTTATCCTAAGTGTCATCTCTCACAAGACAGTTCTTCCTTCACCTTTGCAAGCAAGAACCAGAGGAAGAAGAGCTGCTTTTGTTAACTGAATGCTAAAAGAAAGTTGCCAGCCACACCACAAAAACTATTTCCCTTGAGCCTTAAAATTCTTTTACACTCCTTCTACACTGTTTATATTCTGGTATGTATCAGTATTTATTCCTAACACCTCCTTCTTTCCAACTTGACTACATATGAAAATCTTCATGGTCAAAATGCTGAGGTCTATATTGTGTTTACCATGTTATGGACTAGCTGTTTGGGTTTTTTCCCTCCTAGAGAGTAACACAAATGTCTACCTATTTCTCACATTGATCAAGACATAAAGACAGATCTGACTCACTGGTGTTTTCTATTTGTTTTGCATGGTTATAACCCAAGGAAGAACAGCAAGCATCAAGCTTCATGTGTGACAGCATTATGTTTGAGCCCAGACAGCCTGTAATGTGGCCTTGAGCTGAAAGTGAAGGGCAGCGATAATTTTGTTTTGCTTTCAACTACAGTGTACAGACTGAAAAAAAGCCAACACTTAGTATTTTGGAGACTTTCTCCCTGGGTGCAGTCTAACTTCCTGTATTTCTTCTGTGTAGTTTGGAGGTACAAAGTAACTGTGACCCTCTCTGGAAAGAGTAAAGTAAAAGGATATGTAAACATTGCCCTGTATGGAAGTGGTGGGAACACACGGCAACATCAGATTTTCAAGTAAGTTAAAAATTCAATAGAAAATAAATTTCTCCTCTAGAATGTTTAATTCATATTTTCAATTAATATTTCTGTTTAAATTGGTCTTATTTTAGAGATCAAATTCTACCTCTGATGTAAATGCAGCAACAGTTCGCTCACTCTGGGTTTACATTTGAAGGGAGAAGGTTGGAATATAGGATTTTAAAGTGTTAGAATTTGGTGTCACTTGTTTGTTGTCCCACTGAGGTCTTGCTGGACTTATGCTAGCAGAGTTCTCATCTTTTTGTCTTTCTTAGGGTTGTAAAATGTTGCTGCCACAGCTGGTTACAGCTAAAATTACCTCATGATTTACTATATAAAAATCTACCTTTTGTGGCTCATAACTTTGCCTGCTTACACTGAAGCTGCTTGCTTGCCTCACGTGGTTTTGGTTTTTTGCATTTTTCTTGGTTGTTTCAACTAGAATAGCTGAAATGATGAAAACTAGGGAGAAGGCATTTTAACGTGGGTTTGGGGGTTCATTTTCTGGTTTTGTTTTTTTGTTGATTGACAGCTATGTGGATTCCACTTTTCCAAGAAGGACTTCACACCTTCATGCTTGGCAGCAGGTGTTTGCTGTGAGCTGATCCCAGTTTGCAGGCATCCACACATTGCCCTGAGTTGAGTCTGCCAGCACTGAATGCATTGCAGCACTCCTGAGCTGCCGTTTGCAGGGCCTGTGTCAATTCAGTTGCTGGAAGGGAACACTTTTCCCCCCAGCAAATTTTGCTCTAACCTACCAGGCGCTACTGCAGATCCAGCAAAGAAACAAAAAGGCAAAGGGATTTTGTCCTGTGTCTCATTACTTCCACTACCATAAGCCTTTTAATACAAAGAGTAAAATCATCCTCTGAAGGCTGATGAGTGAGAAAGTGCAAAGCTAGGAGAAGAAATAAAAATCCTGTCTTTCTCATGAAGCTTGTTAAGACCATAGAGATTTCTTCTGAGTGGTTCTGCTGGGTCCTCTGCTTCCCCCCACCCCCCTTCTGTATCTCACAGGTCACATCTACAATAACAGTTGTGCAGCGATAAAGGCTTCACACATTCAAATGTCTCTTGAATTCATACAGCAGGGGTAAATAAGAAAGAAGCTTTTCACCTTCAGAGCATGGGGGTGGGAGGGGGCAAAGGAGAAGCTCAGAGAAGCATTGGCTCGTATTCAGTGAGATGTAGTAGCTGAAGCCGTTACCAGTCTCAAACTGCTGCCGTTTAGGGCTTGCTATGTTGCTGCAACATGAAATAAGTAGCCGGATTATAAGCTATGGTTACCCAAGAGCAGATGCACAATTGACTCATCCAATTGACTTGCAACGGTGCTGCAAGTGTGGGAATCTCTGCTAGGGGGCCAGGCTGAGCAGCTGGTGGATAATCCATCCCAAACAAATCCAACATCTGTATCATAAATTAATTCACATTAAATGAAAATCTCAGTTATGTGCAAAAAAACCCTGCCTACATAAGCAACGGGGAGCAAGATCTCCCTTTTCCACAGGGATTGTCCTGTAACTGGGTCTTTATGGTGAGGTGTGACTGCAGCATATCAGGCCTACCCGCCTTTGCTTCTTCTGACAAACACTGATTTGGGATGAATTACATTGGAAAAATGGCAATAATGTTGTATCTATATTATAAACTAAATATTGTCTCTCTGCTAGCTTTCTACTCACTTGCTACCACAGGCAATCAGTTGACAGGACTGGTAATTAACATTAAATGCTAGCATGCCTCACATCCATAAAATGTTATTTTTCACAGGGGAACCCTCAAACCAGACAACACTTACACAAGCTTCATTGATGCAGAAGTTAACATTGGAACAGTTACAACGGTTAAATTTCTTTGGAACAACAACTGGTTAAATCCAACTTTTCCTAAATTAGGAGCTGCAACTATTACGGTACAATCTGGAGAAACTGGAAAGGAGTAAGTATATCCATTGTAAAAATCTTGAAAGTTACTTGGAAAGATAGGTGACAAAATTATATGTGACATGAAAGCTTTTTCACAAGAAAAGCTATTTAAAGCATTAAAAGAAAAAGACTCTCAAGAAACCCTTTTATTTCCTTCCTTTCAAGAAACTGTTCATCCATAGTTCAATTCACTACTACTTCAACACTTTGCCTTAAATAACTTCAAAGAAAGACTTAAAATATTTCCAGGCTTCAGAAGAACAAACTTCCTGTATGACCCTTTGGGTAAGAAAAATTAGTACTAGCTTGGATTATCAACTTCATTCTTGCTAAGCTCCTACCATCCACAAGAACTGGTATCTGTATCTGAGCTTGTGTTAGGATGTCTGATTTGCTGTCAGCCGGAATCAGCAGAAGTTTTTCCATTGCTATTGATGGCCCCTGAGATCATGATTGACAAAAGAGGACGGTGATACTAAGCCTACCCTTCCAATGAGCAAGACTAGTACAAGGAAGCTGAGATTAAAAGGCTACATATAAAGTTGAGGGAAAGAGGTTAAAACTCATTTCTCTAAGCTTTGTGGAATATGGCTTGGATGTTCAGATTATAGAAGTATGATCTACTGATCCAGTTTTCCTCATTTTCTTGGACTTTTTAAAACAAACTCCCTCATTTGCTTGATTGGTTATTTTATCCATCCCATGACTAGGTACCTAGAAGAGGAGGTACAGTATATGTTTTAGACCTATATACAAATACATAGTTAAGATGCCATCACTTAAAAGAGAACATGGGAGATGGAAGCAGTTACAAGCAAAACAAAAATGATTACAGCCCAGCAGCATTACCTTTCAGCAGAGGCCATAAGTCCAGTTGTAGTTCCTGTTCACCAAAGCACATTGCTGATGCATATTCCTGTAGATAAGCACGCGCTCGTCTATCGACTCATGGCCTTTGCACAAGTAGTTGTGACCATCTACATAGTGATAGTACCACAAAATCTGGGGAGAAAAAAGAAACCGTAAAATTAAAGGAAGGCAGGCAATGAACCAGGATGAATACAGTCCATCAATGCTTTCCCCAGCAGTAATATTTCAAACTTAGGAGCTCAGTGTTCTGTTCAGTTATGTCAAATGACAAAGGTTGACATATTCAAACAAATCCACTTGTATAATCTCAACAAATGTTGAGAACTCAAGGAGCTTGTTTGTTTTTTTTTTTTTTCAGATTCCGTTTCTGTGGTTCTGAGACAGTGAGGGAGGATGTTCTGCAAACTCTTACTGCTTGCTAACAGCACATACAGATGCCCAAAACCTTGCTACCAATAAAAGCTAGTCATGTGTAAAACACTGGAGTCTGAAGCTGTAATACAGGTGATGTGTGTTGGGGATTTTCTGCTGGTTTGGGAGGTGGGGGTTAAGTCGGTGGATACCTCTCCATAGACAGAATTTTTGGAGTAGCTTGGGAGTGAATGAGCCAAAGCCTGTTGAAAAATTCCTCTGATTTCAGCCTGTTTCAAAATGATTTCAGACAAGAGGTGGAAAGGAGACAAGTAACATAATCTAGATAGTGGCTCCTGGGCAGTACCATGAGACAGCAGACCTGCTTGTGAGTAGGAGAGGAGAGGATTAAGGAAGCTGATGTTCTTAATCAAACTGAAGGCTAAGCCCAGAGTTAGTGTGAGATAAAGATGAAACAGAGATAAGAGGGTGACTGGTTACAAAATGAGGACAGAAGGTTAATTTTCATTACCAGTGAGAGATGGAACAATGAATGTGATGGAGAACTGGTAACATGCTCTGATGTGTTAATGCCAAACTCAGCTTCTACCACATGATCTGGACAGAATTAATTTGAGAAAAATACTGGATAGCAAATTTCAAATGTTAATGACATTTCACTAAAATGCTTATAAGCAGAACAATGACCAAAGTGTCCTGAAATCCCATGTGCTGGCCCTCAGCCTTGAACAAAACTGCTAGATGGTGTGGTCAGAAAAGGTAATGCAAAAAGGCAGTTGCTTCTTTCCCTGATTTTTGATAAAACACATTCAGCCGAAGGGTGGGTAGTCCACAAATTCATTTCTGTCCCTACATGATCCTGTCTCAGCTCCACCAGCCTGCTGCTGGAGAAGCAGCCTGCTTCTCCTCTGCTGCCAGAGGAAACCCATCCTCACTGAAAAAAACATGGAACTGCTGGGACCTGGAGATTTACCACTTCTTGGGACCTTTGGTCTTCAACAGTTTCTTCTGAGGTTCCCCACACTGGGGCACTCTGCTCTCCCTGCCTCTCTGGGTGACCTTTCCTCCCGCAGAATGCCTTGTCCTGAAGGACACCAACCCCCTAGCAAGGCCTTAGATTCCCCTTGCAGTGGTGGAGGTTGAAACCAATTTATTCTGTGTTGGAGCACTACTCTCCTAATACGGAAGCAGTTAGTTCAGTGCATTCTGCCAGCTCTCACAGGGTGATGGGAGGGAGAGGGGGCTGTAAAGAGTAGAGAAAGAACCATCAGTACTGGAGATTGGCAACCTGTGGGCATGCTCAGAGCTGGAATAAGTTCCTTATGTTAAAACCAAACTGTTCCTTGGTTTAATCCAACTGAAGAGAATATCCCTCAGCAATTTGTTTTAGTCAGAGATGTGCAAGGCTTGCTTTTGTGTTCAACAACCTTCTAAATTGCGCTTGTGCTTCTTGCCCAGATTACAAGGCACTACCCAATTGTGCTGCTCCAGGAGCACAGTATGAACCAAATTTTGACCTTGAAAATCACTGTTTTCTGAGTCCCTGAAACCTTACCCTAGGGAGGCTAATAGAGAGTAAATATTTGAATTAATAAAGGAGACACCTCTTGCTATGCTGTCATAGATGTGTGGGGCATTAAAATGCTAAGCCAATTTCTTGTCCAACTTCTCTCAAGAGAGAAAACCAGATGTTTTTCATCCTGGTGATATTACTTGTGTCTTCCCCTTGTTACATTTCTTCCCTCCCTGTGCAGCTCCTCATGGCGCAGCAAGTCCAGCAAGCGCACCACGGAGTTTTCCTTGTGTGTTTTCTTCCCAGGCTGCACTGTGCATGAGGGGTATAAGCTAACGCCTATTTTGGCTCCAGTTTTTCCAACCTGTGGTCAGTCTTGTAGTGGTAGAACAAGAGAGTAAGGCTTAAGTTCAAGGATGTGAATTGTCTGACCTGCATCAGGCTGCGGTAAGCCCAGTTTGGGGTTGCTCCTGCAAAGCCTTTCTTGGCTCGCCACAGCTGCACAGCCACAGCTCTGCAGGAGGCAGAGGATCTGGCCACAGGACTCTACACGCTTTCACACTTCATTGGTGTTATCCAGTCCAAGGAGGAACACATATTCCCTCTCCAGGGAGATAAGCAGTTATGGGTTGACTCAGAGGACGCATAGCCACAGACACAGGAGCTGGCACCTGACGCTGGGTTTCCATGTACCCCGCGTCCCTTTGACATCGCCTGCTTCCTTCTGCCCTGACTATTTGTCTCTTCTAGAATTTGGCTTCCTGATCTCAGTGCCTCCTGCTGAGGAAACCTCAACAGGGTTATTAACTTCCTAACACTGCAGAAGAGTTTCTCCTTTGTCTTTTGTTCCTTTACCTTAGTATAAGCAGATTCTTGCCTACACAATTGTTTTGACAGTCATGATATTCTCTGCATTATCCTTTGCCATAGCCACTTCAGCAGCCCATGTAATTTTAACAAACACCTAACAGAATCAAGATGTTAAAGTTGACAATAGCATAATAAAAAAATCTCCTTTTAATAATGAACTGGAGCTGCCGTCATCTTGTTTTAGCAGAGTAAAACCTCTCCCCCCCTCCCGAACACTTTACAAAGCTATTACATAAAATGCAATGTTAAATGAACAACAAATTACTTTTCCTTTAGCTAGCTTTTAATGCTAATGGTGCTATTTATTCCTGACCTTTTGAAATATTAGATTTTTTAGATGACAACATAAAAAGAATTCTTGTTTGAAAACGCAAGCGACTTTAAACCACATATTATTACTTGTAAGTATAGCATGCGCATGCATCATTCATTTCAGCATCCCATTTATGGCTAATTGGTATATATTTCAGTTGACATATATTGTTCTCCTGCAAACGTGTCAAATTCCTTAACGATGTCAGTGACAAAAGCATAGTGCTTGAGATATATAAATTACGCTCTTTACCATATAATCATTCTTATCTATTGGGAATGCTATTTGTGACAAATCATGTTCAAAAATACATACTAAATCGATTATTTTTTTTTAACTTTAATATCATACCATTCATGGCAAGTCTTTGATTGAATCTTTAAATGTAGAAATGTTTTGATTTTTATGTGCATCATTTTGTAGCTTTTGAAAAGCTCACTTTATTTATTAGAGGAAGAGTAGCACAGCACAGATCTTAAAATGTATCTTTTGTTACCAGCATAAGAAAACAAATGGGCTATAATTGTGGATATGGAATGAGTAATTTGGTGAACAACGCTTTGTGCTGTAGTTTAGGTTTTATAATTCCTGCCAGAAATTACTATCATTTTGTTGGTGGGCAGCATTGCAATCAGAATTTTAAATATGGGAGCAACTTGGGCCACGTATTTTCATTACATTTTAGATTGCCGTGTGCAATGTATTTCTCTCCTATATTACAGACCATCTGAGAACAATAAAAAAAATTGAAGATTTCATGTGACTCTAATTATTACTGAGATATAGCAGTGCTCATTGTTGTCTTTAGACAATGCTGTCTATAGTCATTACTTTGCTCCATAAATCAGTAGGATAATGAGGTTCTATCTTCCAAGAAATATTTGAGCGTATCTTAATTTGGCATTGATGAATTCTGCTTCCTGAACCTCTTGAGGGTTTTTTTAATCTAGTTTGTCATATTAGAGCTTTCATCACCTAGCCGCAGCTGACAGTGTTATCCACGCATATTTATCTCCATACCTTTCTGGGATGTGTCCTCAGAGGTTGCAAATAGGAATTTTATTATGTTGTGCCTGAAGGCTATTTTGTTCTTAATTTGAGTGTAAATCACAAGCTATTTTGCCACACCCTCATACTTCAGAAACATATACTCTGTACACTTGTATTTAGCTGTGAAAAAACAAGCCTAAACTTGTTAACATCTTGTTCCTGATAAAAACTGGAAACAGTTTCTTTGACAAAAGAGATATTTACTTGAAGAAAATACCACCTTTTGCCAAAGAAATTATGTAAGTTCAGATATCCATTTTTCCCCCTCTGCAAACCCTCTCAAATTTGAAGATAAGGAAAGCGTAAAATGTATCAGCATTCCTAATCAGTCAAAACAGAAAGCTTCAGTAGTGGGCAGAGGAAGAAAGAAGGTCAATGTGATGCACCCGCTGCCCTAAATGAAAACATACTAATAGTGGCCTACATGCCACTTACTTCTAAATTGTGCCTGTATACAAACAGAAACAAGAAGCAAAGTACTCTTTAAATTAATCTAAATGTTGTATTCAATTACACAATAACAACTGACTGGCTACTACACTTGCTAGCATGTTGAAGATATATATTACATGAGATCCAAAGACAAATTGGTTTCATTCAATTCCCTCTTTTTGCTATGGCCCATGTAATTATTGTTGTACTCTTTGTATGAAAAATCTTACCTTTAATTGCATTAAGTGGATAATTGCTTCACATCAAACCAATTAGCAACAGTCCTGGCAAACTGGAGAGGTCCCAGTGGGCTGGAGGTTAGCCAGTGTGACCCCCATCTACAAGAAGGGCAGGAAGGAGGATCTGGGGCACAACATCCCTGTCAGCCTGACCTTGGTGCCGGGGAAGGTTATGGAGCAGCTCATCCTGAGGGCCATCATGTGGCACGTGCAGGACAACCGAGGGATCAGGCCCAGCCAGCGTGGGCTTGTGAAAGGCAGGTCCTGCTTGAAAACCTGATCTCCTTCTACAACAAGGTGACCCACTTAGTGGATGAGGGAAAGGCTGTGGGTGTTGTCAACCTGGACCTTAGTAAAGCCTTTGACACAATCTCCCACACCATTCTCCTGGAGAAACTGGCTGCTCATGGCTTGGACGGGTGTGCTCTACACTGGGTTAAAAGCTGGCTGGGTCGCTGGGCCTGAAGAGTGGTAGTAAATGCAGTTGCATCTGGCTGGTCA
>JAVJGI010000065.1:16979730-17045838 GCA_035590275.1 Ibycter americanus | reverse complement strand
TTATCAACATTGCTCTCACATCACAGCCAAAACACAGCACAGCACCAACTACTAAGAAGAAAACTAACTCCATCCCAGCTGAAACCACAACAAAAGCACACCCAGCTGATCTAATATTAACTACTGTAACAAGCTCCTAAGGTTTTAGCACGCAGCCTTCAGACTGCACACAAAGGTGGCCTTTAATCAACATTTGCAAAAGTCAAAACCACAATGTTGTGGGATGAGTGATGAACTTCATTCATAAAAGAGAAACAGCAATATGTTTATTAATATAAAACAGCAACTTAACAAAGTTTGATAGTAAAAGTGACAGTGGTTTAACATGATTTGATGGCAATGTACACTTGATTATTTACTGTACAGAGGACAGGGTCAGACAAAACCATCAGGGAGACCCTCCTGTTGAGTCATGAGGTTCAGAAAGGACCCTCTTGCATTCTAAACTCCTCAGAGGGGAGTTTAGGTGTGGCTAGATGCAGACCTAGTCCCAGACTTGGTCAATGGTTTATATCTAAAGGATTATATGTGCACAATCAATCCTTTACACCACTTAGCTAAGATTTCAGAGTTTAGCATGCTATTAATCACATACCAAGAATCAGTTGCAGCAAGGAATCTCTCAGTCTTGAGTAGTAACCTTGAGAGGCGTCCTTACCCAAGGGAGATCCTGGCATGCAGCCCGCTGTCATGCAGGAGAGCTTGACAGACCCTGGGCTGTCCACTAGTTATGCAGTAAGATAATTCACTTATAGTCATATTTGCATACTGACTACAGAAGTTAGTTTCTTTCAAACTTGGCTTGAATCAGACCTTGACCATCACTGTGGTTAGGTGGGTGCATTGCTCCAATTAGCCCTTGGCTATTCTATTGTTACCTGTCACCACTGAATCCACTTTGTCACATACAGCCATCATGACCAGATGCATACATTACAACTGCCGCTGACGGTTATCACTTGAGCAGTGTTAGAGCAATAAAGGTCAGGATGCAGGGGAGCACACAGCCACATACAACATGCTTTAACTACTCACACCACATTTCATTGCTTGGTGATGCTTTGCCAGGGCTTTCTGTTTTGTAGTGGGATGTGCACAACACGTCCATCCTCCATGTGTGCGCACACAGAACGACTTCGGCATCAGTTTCCAAATGTCCTTCCAGCAACGAGATGTTTATCTGCAAGAAAACAGCATCCACTGTCTAATCCTCAAAGCTGCCAACAGAGCTGTAAAAAAGATCACAGGTCTATAAAACCTGACTGAAAGACCTGGGCTTTAATTAGAGAATTAGGTTCAGAGTGAGCATGAAACTAGTCTTCAGATAATGCCAAAAGCTGTCAGAGCAGGAATAGGATGAAATCTTGCTGTGTTCTCCAGGGGTAGGACAGCCACAGAGTCAGAGTTGACATTATGTAAAACTTTAGAAAGGTTATGACAGCAAAACACAAACTGCCCAGGCAGGTAGCACCATTGCAGCATCAGAAGGTTTAAAACCAGATTAAACAAAAGTTGGGAGTAGCTTAGGCAGAACTAACAGTGTTTTGTAATTGGGAGGTGAGATACAGTTGATGTCTGAGGTCCTCTCCAGCTATGTACATCTCCTGTGATGCTCTGACAGATCTGCAATTGCAGTCAGCGAAAATACTGGATGGGTCTGCACAGAGAGAGAGAAGAAAAAGGGAAAAAAATCTAAAGCCAGAATTAATACTATATACTATCTGACTCTGAGGGAGAGAAATGATAAATGCTTCTGTGGGATGTGAGCAGCATATTCTGGCAACATCCCCTCAGACCTGTAGCATGTTTGGTAAGTGTGTGGCACTTTCTGATCTTCAATCTCATGTCCCTCATTCTTAAAGACAAAAGAAAGTAACCACAAAATTAATTTAAATGTGTTTTGGAACACCCTCAATTACATTATCTGATTCTTCAAATACAATTATCAGACCTCAATGTTGACCTTGTTGCCCTGAGCTGACAAAATATCTGTTCTCCTGCCCACCTGTGTACTCTTGCTAAAGACTTTTTGATGGACGAGGCAGCTAGCTGTGTGTTCCCACTACCCTGCAGATATTACTGCCATCTGGGACCTCTGCTTACACAAGGAACACAGGGAGAAAATTATCTGAAGGAGGATGCTGTAACATTGTTCGTGAATAAACACAGTTAAATACAAGATCCCCTGCAGATATCATGCAGGACCAGCATCTTTTCTGCTGGAATCGCTCTTCTCACAGTTAACTTCCTCAACATTTTGAGGCGTCGATAGTCATCTAAAGTGTGTGTCAGGGGGATGGGGGTGGGGGGTGGGGGTGGAATGGGCTGAGAAAATAGATCCACTATGATTGTCACTAGATGAAAAGTAAAAGTTCTGTGAATGCCACATTATCCTGCAGTGCTTTACCTGCAACCTGGCTACCTTAGCAAATACGCAGTGATGGCACATGTACAGCAGGCAGTGTACTTGTGTGCAGGAAGCATCAGGTCAGCGCTGAGGGTTGCTCTTTGTACTGCAAAGGAAGAGGATATGTTCAGTCTGGTGTCTGCCCTTATCAGCTGATGGCAGACGGAAACTCCCACTGAAGATGCAGAGCTTATTCCTCAGAGGAAAGGAAATACTCCTTGTTGTCCTTAGGAAAGGGATGGTCACCTTTCCAACTCCTTAGATTACTATGGTTTAACAAACGCATTCACAGCTGTCAGTCTCACCACCCCTTTCTACTTGGAAACCTCTGATCTTCAGTTATTGCTGGAGCACACCAGTGCCTCTGTCCTCCCTCATCCAAATCCTGGTTACACACCTCTCCAGCCAACTCCTTTGGTTTCCTTACACTCAGTTCAGTATCATCCTCCTTTTACTTGTTGGCTCTGCTGCAGCACACAGTATTCACAGCGTAAGCGTATATTGTATTTTTCGTTTCTCTGTGTTTATGTAAGCTCAGCTGTGGACACTGATAGAAAGATCACAGCAGCTGCAATCTACCAAGCCCTTAAAATGTTTTTTTGCCATCACATGGCAGCAAACACTATGTCCTAGTTTGATGATTTCTGCTTTGAGCACAAAGCCAGCGCTCCTGGGATATAGCATCTAGTAAACTTTCCCCTATTATTACAATCCCTGAAAAATGAGAAAATAGATACTACTTCAAAATTATAGAGAGCAGTCACACAACTGTATGTTAAACAAGATACAGAAAAAATATTTGCAGTTAACCAACTCTACATACTGCATAGTTCCTTAGTATCACTGAGGTATATGCTCAGCTGCTTTGGATATACCCCTTAGTGATGCTGAAATCATCTTTTTTTTATCCTGAGCACATCCACATGTCAAGTCACAGGTATGAAAACAGAATTGTCATGAACTCATATCTCACAAATACACCATGAACATCTTCACCTCCCCAGAGGCTACTCAGCACTCCTGACATTTGCTGTGATGCATTTTCAGGATGGCGTAAGACACTTCTAGCTGCAAGAAATTGATCTTTGCCTCTGTGGAACTGCACAGGCTGTAGTGCAAACTGCTCCCTTTGTTTGAGTACCCACTTTCAGATCTCTAATTTGAAGGAAGGAAAAAAAGCACAAAATTCTGCCTCCCAACACCTTGTTGTGACTCTGCTGCAGTCCCACCACAAAAATGTTTCTGTGTGTTAGAACACAGTGAGGGATGAATGAGAACTAATAAAACAGAATTTATTCCTAAAAAAAGGACGTACAAGTTTTCCAACATTAGTACCTAAGGAGACTGGCAAATCACAGACCTGAATTCCAGTTACACAAAGCATCTGCAGTTCTCACTAATTTACCCAAGATGCAGCTCTTGAAAATCAGGCAGCTCTTGCACTGAGTAAGGGGGCTCGGAATCCATTGTTCTTAACACAGATGTCTGGGTGGTGTTTAACATAGCTGTGTAGGGAACTGAAAGAGGAGAATCTCTTTGGGGAAGTTGGACGCCGCTGTCACGGAGGTTGTTTTATAAATTGTTTTACTGCATGGCTATTGACATGAAAAGAACGCCTGCAAATTTCAGTAAGAATTTATGTGATCTTAGTAGAACCAACAATTTATACAAACTCCTTCCTATCAAGATGGGGCTGTAACTTTAAATATAAACAGACTTATACGATTTAGATTTAAGATTTAGAAAAGTCTACTGAAAGGACCAAATTCTGAATGCACATACATGAAACTCCCCTAGAAATCAGAGCAATGTGCTAGAACACTGAAAGCAAAATTTGCTTCTTAATATGTCCCTGAAGACTGTAACTATATTTCCCATTGTACTAGTAACATTAATTGAATGTTTAGCTGAAATCAAGTTCATTACAAGTTAAATACAGTACCTAGCCTATTAGGATGGTGTTTATAATTATAGTCATAAAGCACTTGTAAAACATCTTCATTGCAGAAAATAGGTGGAAGTTGGGGCGTAGTGGCTGCTATGCAGCTCAGCTCATTCTCTGCATCTTTGCATCTAAGCAGCATTGTAGACTAAGGTCACATACACCACTGAATCGTATCCATAGCTAGTGCCAACACTGCTGAATTTTAGAGGGACATGGCCTGCAACAGTTAGAAGAAAAATATAATATTGCACAAACTGTTATTATGCAAGTTTTTCTCAGTGCAGCTGGACCTTACTAAACATTCCTAGGTCTAGAAACACGCACTAAAGATGTACACTCTCATGCAAATATACCTGGTTATTGGCCAGCTTATTGGCTTGATAATACAATTTTAACAATAAACCAGCCTTTGACAAGGCCTAAGAGACTACAGTGCTCTTTGATATATCAATTTTTATATCTGATTTCTTGGCTTTCTCAGAGCATCATTATAGAAAATACCTAATCTGCTTTTGGTATTGTCCAAAGTCTCTCTGCCTTAACTCCATCAGACACCCTACTCAGAGCTACACCAACTTTCATGGAAGTTGAGTAATCACCAGCAGTAGACTTCTACCATGGGCACATCCAGAGTCCCCCTAGAAAGTACACAAGTGACTTAAAAATGCAACAGCCTCTTGTCAAAGAGTTGCGTGAAAGCCTGTAGGTGTCCACACATCTAAAAGCCTGAAGAAGTCTCACAAGCAGTACACAGTACTTGTTGGTGTCACTTTTGCTCAGTTACACATATGAAGGAGCATCCAAATGCAAGTACAACCACTTAGCCTTTCTCACTTTCATAATAAATCAAGGGGGTTTTAATAGCCATTTTCATAAAATAGTAACACCCAAAAAGAGTAAGTACTTTTACGGTATTTTATTTGACATGATTGAAGACACAAGAACACTCAAGATACAATCCAGACAAGTTGTGAACAGCTCCAAACATCAGTGAAATCTGAATTTATCTTGCACAGAGGTGAACAAGACCACAATGGTTGGTTTTGTAATATAATTTAAGACTATTTCAAGCAGGTGAGTACTGTGACGTTATGCCCAACAACTTTATACTATTCATCCGCTTAAGCCACTTCATATCATAAATATGCAGCTTATCTTGGCGATTACATCTCTGCAATATATAATTAGCCTTCTCATAATAATGCATTAAAACTCCTGTATACAAATATTGGTATTTTCATACCAACATAAACTGTCCTAACCATCACTGCACATTTATCATATTCTAGCACAATTAATCATTCCATCACAATTAACTGCTAACTTTGAGCCTAGAGTTAAGTAACTTGGACCCAAACTTGCAAGTTGCTGCTCAGAGCAAAACTTCTGCCAAGACCTTCCGCCTTCCCTAAGGATAGCAGGCCTTCTCTTTTCAACATTAAGTTGCACAATGTCATCTGAAATCCCTACCAAAAAAATGCTCTGCAGGGATTCTCCTGCAAAGGTATCAGAACAGCTATTCTAAAAATTACTCATTTCCTAATAAATTTCATATTAATTTTACAGCCTAACTTCCTTTATCAAAATGGGCATCCGCATGCCACTTACAATGTAAAGTTGTTTAACTGGGTTATAGACTACAGACCACAGCATAATATTCTACTTACAATTCTAACTCCTTAGAGACAAGCTAATTTTCCATTCTTAGAATTAAAAAGGGCAACAAGGACAGCTGGGAGTTTGTTCAGTAGTTCAGTGCGCTGCAATGATAAGCTTGATAGTGCTCTCATCAGACTGCATGAGGAAGTGCAAAAATACGCAAACCACATTTTACAGTTTCAGTAAAGTAATTTCAACAACAAACCCCTGCTTGGATCCAGATGGGATCTTACAAAAGGTGAATAAGAAAGGGCAGAAATTGCTACTGTGCAGGGAACTATGCTTCAGAAGAGCTGCAGAAAATACCTTGAGCATTCCCTGCAGACAGGCTGAAAACAGCACAAAAATCATGGGCCACCTGATCTTGCAGTTCACCTCCTCTTCAGAGGGGAGAGAGGGAGTTTGCAGCCATTTATTAAACCAAATTCTGTGTTAACTTAAGGCCACCAGAAACAAATCTGTGCAGAATTGGACCGATTCAGTTTAACATAGGATGTAAAGACACTGAAGCCTACTTTTCTTTAAGAATTTTGTCTTTTGGTAGGTGGTAGTGGTAGACGGAGACTGGGTCTTACCTGCAGCTACAATAAATCAGTGTTGCCTGGCTTTGGAAGGTACTTTTGTGTTTGTTTTTTTAAAAACTAGAGAATATCCTTAATAAAACCCCAAACCCTAGTGAAGAAGCTTTACATCCAGATCATTAAATCTATTTTTTAACTTGGAATTACAGGAGGATTCATCCATTATTATGATGAACTGCTGGAGATGGCATGGTCACTGTCTGAAACAAAGAAATGAAATCCGAGCAACATACTACTGCATCTGTGCAATATGCTTAACTGGTATGACTTATGTTGCAGGAAGAACGTTGTATTCTCTGACACACCAACATTTCTTTCCTATTATTATAAGATCAGCCTTTTACATTTCATATCTTACCATCTTTAAAAGCCTATAATTACAGAAGCTGATTGAGAAACTATGTTATTTAAAATTAACAGCTGAATGAAATCAACAGAGGCAAAGAGCATTTTTATACAAGAAAATAGCACTGTAGAAAGAAAGAGTCTGTACAATATTTAAATATTGTATATACATAAAATTATATCATTCATAACTCATCTTAAAGTTTCTCTTGTTTGTAAACCGTGGAAAGCAACACACAAAAAAATCCCGGTATTCAGCTTTTAAAGCATTTAGCAGGCAGCAGGAAACCGAATGCTAGCAAGCACACTTTGTAATTATAGAAAGTATCCAGCCAGATACTGTGACTAGCACTCTCCATAGTCCTTTTTTTTTTCTTTTCTTTTCTTTTTTTTTTAAGCTGAATGCAGAACAGATTTCACATTCAACTAGGGAATTCTGCAGGAGACACAGAAAACTCAATGGCAAAATGCAATAGATCAGTTCTGCAGCTCTTTACTGTGGCAAAACTCCAGGCTAAACACAGAAAGCTTAAGTGCAGGACTGGAACGTAAATTAGTGAAATAATTCATAATGCTTTCATTTCCCAAAAGTGTCAATAATGGATTTAACTTATGCTCAACTTATTAGAAAGGAGGTTTAGTTTAACAATTAACATTGCAAAGTTTCAAAAATGTAATGAATTCCAGCAGGTAATCAGGCAGCTCTGTAAAAATAAATGCTCTGAAAGTGTCAGCATTTTAGGGTGATTCGAAGGTTAGTAT
Source organism: Ibycter americanus (assembly GCA_035590275.1). NCBI lineage: Eukaryota > Metazoa > Chordata > Aves > Falconiformes > Falconidae > Ibycter > Ibycter americanus. The sequence goes on along the minus strand of JAVJGI010000065.1, from coordinate 17,038,139 downwards.
CATTGTGCCAATTTGGAGTGGGGTTTGGATTTGAATCTGAAGTTGTCAGTTCATGGCAGATACAGATTGTAGGTTTCAGAAGTTATCCACCTGTAGCATTTTGCAAAATCAAAACTCTTCCAGTTGCAGAAGAAATTTTCCAGGTGAATGTGGTTAAGAAAACATTTTCAGAAAGTTATTACTTGGCAAATGAGATGCTACTGTGACCATCATTGTATTTCATCTGCATTAGAGTTGTGTGCTTGTAGCCATGTACAGAATACTTTATTTAATGCTATTTGTAGTTTCATTCTCTTGCCTTCCACTTTACCGGCCACTCAACTCAACCCAGAATATATTTCACTCAATTAAATTCTCTGTCATTCAAAACATATTACAGTACTTTTGATCTGGACGTTTTCTCTCTTTTAAGTTGTTTAAATCTTCCTGGACAGCCATCACCTAACTGTACTTCCAAATCTTAACACAGGGATTATCAAGAAAAGAAATATAATCACTTGGAGAAGTGCTTGGTAAACCAGATGGGTCAGAGGGACCTCAACAGGCTGGAGAGATGTGCAGACAGGAACCTCATGAAGTTCAACAAAGACAAGCACAGGATCCTGAACCTGGGGAGGAATAACCCCATGCAGCAGTATATGCTGCCAGCCAACTGGCTGGGAAGCAGCTCGGCAGAAAAAGCCCTCTGGGTCTTGGTAGACACAAAGTTGAGCATGAGCCAGCAATGTGCCCTTGCAACAAAGAGTGCCAATAGCCTCCTATTAGCCCTCCTCATTAGGAAGAGCATTGCCAGCACGTCAAGGAAAGCAATTATTTCCCTTTACTCAGCCCTGGTGAGACCACATCTGGGGTGCCAGGTCGTCTTGTGCTTCTCAGTACAAGAGAGACATGGTCATACTGGACTGAGACCAGCAAAGGGTCATGAAGATGACTGAGAGACTGAGAGAGCTGAGACTGTTAAGACTCGAGAAGGCTCAGGGAATGCTAGGAACGTGTATAAATGCCTGATAGCAGACAGTACAGAAGACGGAGCCAGACTTCTCAGAGGTATCCAGTGGAGAACCAAGAGGCAATGGCCACAAATTGAAACTCGAGAAATTCCTTTTAAACATAAGAAAAAAACTTTCTTGCAGTGAGGGTTGTCAAATACTGGAACAGGCTGCCCCGAGTTTAGGCATCTCCATTGCTGGAGATATTCAAAACTGGACAAAGTACCCTGCTCTAGTTGACACTGCTTAGAGCTGAGAAGTTGGGTCAGACAGTGGGTGTCCCCTCCAACCTCAACTATTCTGTGATTCTATGATTTCAGACGGAGACTAATAAAAGCAAGTTTAGAAGACCCAAAAGGGAAATAGCTTTGTTCTTAATAATTTTCCAAAGCATATTGAGGGTAACACTACCTATTTAATCCAACAGCTCGCTCCGAGAGTTTTGACAATAACGGCCTTGTTTTCAAACTGAAGCAATCAATATTAGGCTCCTAAAATATACATATTTCCTAAATCTAATTTTAAGGATTCCTGAGGATTTTCTTTTCAGTAGGATCTAAGAATTTAAGAAACTCAGTTCCCATTTCTTTAAGTCATTGATTTTCAGCGCTTAAAATTTTGAAAGCACAGGGGAAAAATAAAAGAACAAAATACTATAGACTACTAATTTGTTTCCATTGCCAGAGGATGGTGCTGTTTAAACAAATACCTCACACAGATATGCCCCCTACAACAATGACATGGGTTAATGAGTTTTTCTTGGGAGGAAGAGGAAGAAGAACAAGAACAAGGCAAAGTGACTGCAATTTTATATCTTTTAAGCTAATCTTCAGGTCCCAACAATAATCAGTATTTACTTAATAAAGGTAGATCTTTAAGCATGCTTGAGTAATTTGGGAACTTTTACTACCTCTGGAACTTTTGCTCCCAAAACTTCTTAAGGGTCTTTCAAAATCCAGCCTTTGGTCATCAAAGGCACAAACATGACATACCCCACCTTACCAGCTGTTCTTATATAGCCTGCTGAAATTCAAGGTGATTATGTGATATACGAAAGTCAAAAAATGGAATAGTGGAAGATCAGTCTCACAAACAGGCTGTGGTGGGGAAAATGGACTGTTAGTAGTTTAAGAAATCAATACCAACTTTGACACTTTTAGAGGTGGCAACATCAATGGCCATGGCTTTGATTTCAGTGTCCCCAAACTGCATAAGCGTTTTGATCTCCCGCCGGTTTGGCACCGAAGCATCAGTTCCCGTGAGATCCAAGCGAAGGGTGCCACACTTTTTCACTCCAGATTCGGTGATGAAGCCAACATTATCTTGTTCTGAGCTATAAATATTGATCACTATTACTAACTGAGAAGGTTTGGCAGGTGTGTAACTGCGTGTCACAGTTTCTCCAAGGGCTACAGATTGGTCGGCTGAGATAAACTTGTCAAAGACATCAGTGCACCAGCGTGTGCCATCTTTGATTAGCAGCTTCTCTGGTGGATGCTTCCCTTCCACAAACCGATTGAGCACACCCACACCATAGGTGAGAGGTGAACGCCGCACTTTGATGACAGCAGGGTCTAGACCAAAGAGAACAGCTCCTTTGAGGATAGTGAGCCCCACATCCTGAGGAATGATGACTCGACACCTTGAACCAAAAGCGCTCTGGACAGCTTGTTGGAGTAAGGGGGATTCAGCGAAGCCACCCACCAGGAACAGAAACTTGACATTGGTCACTTCTGGCTTATCAAACACATCACCTAAACAGAAACAGAGCCCATTCAGTAGGGAAAAATCCACTGTGACAAGGCAATGTGGGTGAAACTCCTAATGTCCGAGTGCACTGAATATCCCATGCACACACACAAGATCTGAAACTGCCACACCTATGCCCACACTGCCACTCTCAGCATGCACTAGTTCCACTTCTGTAGTCTCTTCTATATTTCACTGTGAACGGAAACTTATTTCAAAGCATACAGTATTTCTGAAGTGGCATTTAGAACAGAATTTTTATTTACCTCCCACCAGTAAAGGGAGACAGGGATTTCTTGCAAAGAAATCCTGTCAGTCACATTATGGGTAGTAGGGAAACAGACATCATCTTGCCACTTCAGGGATCAGTGAGATATTCCCAAACCTAATTGATTCACATACCGTTCATTGCATTCCAGATAAGTCACCCCATTTAAAATTCAGTTATTATTTCTGACCCTAACATCTTAACCACAATAAGTACCATCTGAAAAATAATACCTCCTTACATTTTTACAGATGTTGTTTCTTAGCTTAAGCCCACATCTCCTACATCCAAGAATATCATACAGTTCAGTTGTAGGCTCACCCTGAGTTCAAATAACTGAGGCAGCATGACTCAGTTATCTGTCACAACTATTGTAATTCTAGGTCTCTCCCTCCCTGCTCCCATATAAGCTGTTCTGTACTAGTTACTAAGCTGTGACCTCTGAAATTTACCTAATAATTGCTCACATATAGTAAGCAAAGCTGGATATTCCATTCCAAATACGATTAAATTAGTGCTTTGTAATGTACAGAACAGCAATACTTTGTTCTGTACATATATTATATTCTACTTGATACAAATACGATCTTCCACCAGGAAGACTTTAAATAATAAATTTCCCAATAAGCTTATTTCACTTCCCATTACTGGATAAATGAATTCTGTGCTGCTTAAGCCATGCCTAGAAGTACTTTTAGCATGATGCATCATTTATTATTTGTGTTTTAGAGATGTGATTTGGATAGTCATGAATAAATGTGACCTTCCACTGAGGAGAACTAAACTATTTTCCTAAACAGCGTACTAGGTGGGTTGTTTGACTTTAATGCCAGTTACTGATTTGAAACGGGTAAGCAAAGCTTCAGTTTCAGCTCAGCCAGAAAGGGGAATTACATGCAGATACGTACTAAGGTGCTGAATGATCTGGTCAATTGTAGGTTTGAAAAGAGCATTCATTGCATCTGGGCTCATCCTCAGCATTCCCTGGGAGGACCACTTCACAAAGTCCACACTGGAAAAGAACAGTTAGAAAGGATATTAAAACATAACAGCTGAGCTGTAAGAAACAGCCAGGCACTCACAAGACACACTAAATAAATAATTGAATGAGTTTACAGAATCTGCATCCGTTTTGCTTGGAAAAAAATGCCTCACCTCACCCTAGCCCCATACTAACTGCAGCAATGCTAAATTTCAAGGGAGAATTGTTATTTTTGCTTGTCTAATTGTTGTTTTATTTGCCTGATTGCCTTCTGTAGCATTACCAATGCTCAGCTGCTTCCTGAAACAGCTGGCAGTCAATCCAATGCTCGTTCATCTGAAACAGCACTGATTCATCCCCAGAAGGGCAGCATTTAGATTATAGCAGCAGCAGGCCAAAGCTGCTGGAAATGCACAAGGAGAACAAGCAAGTAGGGGAAACCTCACGAGGCAGAAGGGAGCAGAGCATTTTTAATGAGGCATAGCGTTTGTTAAGTGAATACAGGCATTATGTTATTCCATCACTGATACAAATCCATATAGCTCGGCAATCTCCTTTTCATTCATGCCCATTATATGTTGCCTTTCCTCTTGTAGAGCTTTATGCAGTAGTGTATGTTTTCACCAGTGATCTCATATTGCTAATAACTCTCCTCAAGCCATGAACATATTTACACATCTCACTCCAGATCCTGGATTCGTTCCAGGGCCCAGGCCTCCAAAAATTAAGGTTCTAGGTAAGTAACTTTTAGACATCAAATTCTGTATCGGATCTAACGTTCCTAATTAACACATAAGGGACTCAAAATATGTGGTCCAATTTAGAAAATGATGCAGTGATGGCCTAATGAAAGACACAGAAATCAATTTCAGAAGAGTGCAAGTCTTGTATAGAAATGCTTTTTCAAGAGATTGGTCAAAACTTTTCATTCTGGAAACTGTACTTCAGGCAATCCCATTTTCTCATCCTTACATTACATTTTTACATTATTATCTTCCAGTCCACATGAAATTAGGATATCTTATTATTTGTCTTTGCTACCAGTAGTTAATTCTGCATCCATTTGAGTTCAGTCATCTACTCACTTGCTTTTCCTCAAGGCATGTTCCACACTGTGACCTCGAAACTTCTTGTAATAGTCAATGAAGGAGAAAGGCAGAGTGATGTTTAGTGGATTGGTTCTGTCTGGAGCTGCTGCCCGTTTACGGGACTCAAATGCTATCATCAGATCTACCCAGGCAGCAGGACGCTTGATTTTAAACTGCTCAATAAAATCTTCTCCAAATATTTTACACAGGAGCTTTTCAAATTCATAGTCCACACCTAGAGAACCATATGGCCCACCTGCATTACAAACAAAACACAGCTTTAATATTCTTAACTGCTTATTAGATTTCAAGTTGACCAAATACACATCAGATTGACACTACTAGGACTGTCATGGGAGAAGGTCTACAGAAAAAGATATATTTCCTAAATGTAACAGTTGGTCTAATACAGAACATCATCTTTTGCCTCACTTTTACAATCATAGCAACTGTAATGCTACCACTACAAAACAGAAACGTTTTTATTGGAAGCAGAGGAAAGTGTCTCATTATCCACACATGAGAAGGTGTGCATTAGTCATATTTAGGAGTAGACAAACTTGATGTACACTGTCCTGTTTGCTCTTACTAGGTTGTTTCCTGAGTTAGTCTTACTGCCAGCAAGACTGAGAAGGCTCAGTGATGAACCGTACAGATTAAGATTAACTTGGTATAGAGACACAGCAACAAATAATAGGCTGACTCATGTGCTTAACAGCTTAGCCACAGGACAAAGTCAAAGGGGATCTGGAGTTCAGGAAGCGAACAGCATTCAAGGAATTGTACTTTCTATCGTTGTTAGGAACTAATTGTGCATTTTTCCCAGCGGATGGCAGATCCTCCTTGTTACGCTGCCTGTGAAATTACTGGAATATGTAAGATTCCCCTTAAATCTAGGGAAACTTTTGTTCTGCCAACAGTCACTTTACAAGGATCTTCCTGTGACACTTAGCTATTCATATCTCCACAGTACATCTCTGAATACCTGGACAGGGCAGCAACACAGAGGTGACCTCTCAAAGGACAGGAAGATGACAACTCCACTAGCAGAAGCCAGACCAGGACCACGCAGGAGGTCATGGCCTGAATGGGAGTGAATAACACAGGAGATGGCAGTTTCTTACCCTCCCAATGTGAGGTTTACCATGCAAAAGCATCAGAAGCATTAAGTGATTTAGCCATGTCTGCTGACCAGCAGCTAGGTTATACTAATTTTGAATGCTTGTCTTAATTCAGGAAGAACTGTTAATGAAATGTAGGAATAATGAAGCATACATTTTCTTCACGGACAAGTCAAAATATTACATAAATAAAACAAGCAGTGAAAGTGACATTACCTGTTGCCTTGTATAGCTCCTTCAGATGTCCTTCAGGGAGCCTAATCTGATGGACAGTCATATCTACTGTGCCTCCTCCACTGTCAACAACGATGTAACGGTCACCTAGTTTGCCAAGGAATAGGCAAACGGTATTTACATTGGCATTATCACAACAGCATACTGCAATGAAAGCTTGTCAGGGGCATTATCACCATGAAAGATAATGACTTACAGAAAATCATGAACATCTACGCTGAAGACTTGATCTTTATTAGAAATTATAACGCAATGATTGATAACAAATATGAAATTCAGATGTCAAAAGCTATTCATTTAGCACACATGAAAAGTAGATTAGTGGAATTGCTCATGCTGCTGGTGTGCATTCTAGTGGGCTACCAAATTAATACTATGGCAAGATCTATTCTGAGGAAAATATTCTGGTTGCATTTTAAAATCTAGATTGCTTTCTACCATCTCCCTAATAAACCATGTTTTGCTAGAGCATACAGAATTTCAGTTCAGCCTTAGTAACTAAAAGTAGCTCATGAACTTGTATTTTTTTTTTCTTTTCCTATTTATAATCACTGTGAGAACAATGCAGTGAACAGCACATTTGTGAGAAACACAATGTTTGCCCACAATATAATACCAGTGAGAGCGAAGTTTATTCAGCAAAGGACACTACCTTCCTCCAGTTCGGACCAGATCTCTCCTATGACATTTTCCACCAAAAAGGTACGACTCTGTCGATTACGACGGACATGTTCCTTAGCTAGTCATTGACAGAGAAAAAAAATCACTAAGTATAAGAAAGCATGAAGAAGTTGGTATCGTAAGCTCAGGAAACAAGTGCAAGCAGGCCAACAGATCTGTATGTGTCACTTCTTAACAAAACAAACAAAAATTATTGCACGAGAAGCAGGAAGATTCTAACGTTGTTTCTAGAAAGAAGGGAAAATGCTTGTCACACTGATCCTCCTTGATACTAACTGGATTAAACCCCATAACCTAATATGAAAACTATAAGCCGGTCTGATGTGTTTTTTGGTTTTTTTTAATCTGTTCTGGTTTTTAAAGCGCTGCCTGGAAGCGGGCAGGCTCGCAGCCAGCTGTGCTCGGCGCAGCATCTGCCACCAGGCGGCATCCCCAGCCCACTGCCAGACCAACCCGAGCTGCCTGGGGCTCGCCAGAGAACCCCCACATTTCCAAAAGCCACTGATGATTTTGGGTGCTCAGGCAGACACCTCCCGAGCCTTTCAGTGCGTTGGTCTGTCTCAAAACAGGCAGCCAAAAACACTGCTGCTGAGATTTAGAACTCCTTAAGGCCACAGTGATCACCAAGTCTGACCCCATCATATTTTAAATATGCACCAATTAAAAATTCTAGCCATCTAGCAATACTATCAGAAGGATCAGTTAACTTACAAGATTTAATTGCTACTTACACATTTAAAAGATGCAGAACAGTCAAGCAGAGTAGTGAAAGCCTTTACTATTAAGCTTCTAAATAAACCTCTACAACAATATCAGGATGCAAATCACTGAATGCTTCTGGCTTTTCATTTCTGTAGTGCCTATCATCAGAAAAAGACCAGTGGCCCCACCTGCACCCTCCCCCTCCCCATGAAGACCCTGCGATGCAGACCAGCTGCATCAGCCTCGCTGCTTAGCAGCACAGCAACAGCTTCAACCACAAAGCGTTCAATGGCAGAACAAGCACCAGGTCCAAGCAAGGGCCTGACACAGAGCCCGCAGGAGTCAATGGGAGCCCTTTCATTCACTCCTGTGGGCTAGAAGTGAACACAAGGGCCAGTCTTTAACTACAGCTGAAGTATGCTTATCCTGGTTATTACTAACAGTAAAATTTTTGTTTTGACTTCACAGCAATAATATGCTCCTTGGAGTGCTTCTCTCTGTTTATATTCAAAGAGTTTTTCTCCTTAATCTGTTCTCAGCTTGTCTTCGGTGCCTGCCATGCCCTTATGAAATTTCACTTCGAACTCCAAATTAATTCACTCCAAACTTTGTTTTCATTAATTTTGACATGAAACCTTTCTCATCCACAATAGCTTTTACCATACAAAGTCATGAAGGAGAATAGCACCCCCCACCCCAAAAAAAGCCCGTCAGCAGAAATCCATGATCTGCCAGATTCTGCCCAGCGTCAAAACCTTAACCAATGAAACCTATTTCTTTTATTATTTACCCAAGGGCAAACCCTTGTGTAGCCTGAGAGTGAGTTCATGTAAAATCACATGGAACTGGAACAGTTCAGGACATGAACGAGGGGGTACAAAGGCCCCTGGAGGGACTGTGTCCTGAAAAGGGATTGTGCCCTGTGCTCTGCATGGACCTCTGTAACACTGAACACATCTGACAAGCGCTGGCTGGGAGAGGCATGGATTTGAGAGAATGATGTAGTGGCTCCGCCTACCTATAAAAAATACCCTCCAGTAAGTACAAGAATAGCTTTACTAGCTTATTCTTCCATTTGCCTGTACTGTTTTGATCTAGTAAATGTGATAAAATACAAATTCTTCTCAAAAATTCCTTCTGGGATAGACTGGCACACTACCATCGATACCAGTGCAACTGTTACAATTCACACAAACGGGAAATCTGTGCATTATGTAGTAATCATATCTTATTGCTGCTTTGTTTACTTGGGTTTTTTTTCTCTCTCCTGTTTTTCTCCAATCTCAGGTAGGATACCAAGCTAAAAAATCTTGGTGACAAAGGACCTTTTGATGAGTGACTTACACTATAGTCCAACCTATGTCCCTCATTCTAAGTCAGTCTTCAGACACTGATACTAGCAACAGATCCCAGGTCAATAAATCAGAAGTGCCATATCTAGTTGCTCTTCTGTGTGCAGATAAATTCACTGCTATATTCCAAAACTGTGTTGAAATTAATTAATGATATTTCATAAAGGTAACATCAAAAAGCATTTGCCAAATCTCTGGAACACCTCAGCCTAAGAGTCTCATTGCAGATCCAGTTATTCAACACTGCTTCAATAATGCAGCTAATCAAACACATAATTGTTTCCAACAAATGAAATTTAAAAAATGATCCAACATGAAGTATTGATTTTAATTACAGCAGAAAAATACTGTGGTGAAAATACTAAAAGACTCCCACAACATCCCAGTAAAGGCAAGGCAATGAAGCTACCTGCATGCTAAAATTTAAGTGCATGCAAACATGTCTGATGGATCAATGCCTAAACTAGCCTAACTACAGTAAACAGTGAAACAGTTACAAAAGCAAACTGATGCTAGTCTGAAACATTTAAGAAAGCAAAGACAACGAGAAACAATAAAAAAACAGCCCTCACAGACAAAGCAAACTTAGGCATAAGAATCTAAAGAAGCGAGGTAAGGTAATAGAAGAAGTACCCTGTGTAAATCCAGTTCCAATAGTGTCACTTGGGCTATAACCATTGACAGGCGCCCTACTACTCAGGTCTATCATCTGGTGCAGGCGGAGCTTTCGGCAGTAGATAGAGGCAGCCTCGGGTTCCAGGGCAATGATCAACTGCTCAGGGTTTTCAGGAGATGCCATTCCTGCCTGCGAGAGAGAATCGATCAGAGAGGTGGGGTAGGAAACACTGCAGCCTAGCAGACCCTTTCCAGCAAGTGAACAAGCCTTTCCCCAGCTCGCGGTTTCAGTTAGGACAGCCCTGACTTCAACACGCAAAAGGAGCTACTGCCACGGGCTGAAGGTCTTGATCTGGGAACCGTCCTGCCCACAACGTATAGCACAACTTCACAGGCTGTAACAGGGAAGTATGCATGCACTTACCACGCTGTCTAACCGAGCAGCTGAGCACCTGACAGGCGGAGAAAGGAAGAAAGTTGTTTTGAAACCTGTAATGAATGGCCTAAAGCCTGAACTCCTAATTAACCCGTGAATCTGCTTGCTAAGAGGGGCCCCAGCCTCCTTTAACAAATGAAGGAATACTTCTGGCTTCTTCTCCCCACAGCAATATTTAAAGTATGCCTGCCTTTATGTCCCAGATATACATAGTCCTTGCTGAAATGGACTCCATGCACTGCGTTGCTTACTAGGAATATACAATATGCTTTGCCAGTAATGCATCTTCTGACTTACAACCAACATTTTCTGTTTCAAAATCCATTGCTTTTAAGCACATTCACTTTTATAACATCTCCAAAATGCCCAGTATATTCAAGGACTCAAAATACAATAGGGCAGGTTCTCTAAAATGTAGTGAGAATAAGTCTAAAAATAATGCCACATTATAAAGTCAACATTTGCCATTCTTTCTATTTTTCTTCTGGATTTTCAGCCTCCAGACACACAGATTTCCAAGAAGCCACAAGTTCTCATGTAACAACATCACTCTGAGAGGTGGGCTTAGAGAAAAATACCAGAGCAATTGACAAGATTGTGTTTTCATTTCTTTTCTCCTATACTTCTCCCTACTGAATGATTATCTGTTAAAATAGGTAACATTACCTTTCAACTATTTCTGCCCAACTTTTGGTTTACCTGCTTTAACTGTTTTTCAGTTAAACGCCTGAGTACTAAAGCATGCTAGCAAATGAATACATGTATGAACATTTTTCTGCTTCCACAGTCAGCCTTCCAGCAAGCCTTCACCTGAATTCATACACACGCACTGTGGTGGCTCCAGAGCATCCCCAAAAGAAGGCAGAATCACATGGAAAGACTGCAGGACCTGGACTGGAATTTGGGTTCTTTCATACAGCTACACCGTGGGCTATGGGAATTGCTGGCTAGTTTATACCCACAGCTAGCAACTCAAAATAAAACTTGTTCAAAAAGCAATACTGGGGTAAAACTTGGCGACATAAAATGGTCCTTCACATTTATGGACTCATTTTACCCTCTTCATCTTAATAAAAAAGATAAACAGATCTTTATAGAAAGCATCTTTCTCATTGTTGATAATAAAAAAGAAAAAACAACAACAAATAAATTCCACAATAAGAAAGTAAGGGTTAAACTAATCATGGTTGCTCATTATTTTAAAGCACATCTCAATGATGGGGATTATGGTCACTTTACATCCTTTATTGCTGTTGGGCAAAACCTTCTGTTTTGGTTACATCCACTGGACTCGACAGCATGACCTAAAATTAGCGAAACTGTCTGGGAAGGAGAATGCTGTGCAAATACCACAGAATATCAAACCTTGCCAGTTATATGGCAGCACATATTGAAAAAATATTATATTGAAAAGAATGTTTGCAATCAAACTCCACAATTTGGAAAATGCAGATTTACAGCAGCTAGAGTAACCCTCAAAGATATAAAAAGACTGTCAATCAAGCACGGGTCCAAGCCAGACTCTCCTGCCATCACTTGGATACAAGCATGCTGGCAGGCACAGGCCGCAGGCTTAGATAAAAGTTCTGGAGCTGTACTGGGCGTGAAGATGAAGTTCTTGCATTGTGCCTTAGTGTAAGCCCAATCTTTCCTCCAACTGATCTCCATGTTCTAGGCACAAGCAGGGCTGGTTTCATGCCAGCTCACTTCAACATCACTTATCTCCAGCTGAACTCTTCCACACACAAAGCTTTAATTTGTTGCTTTGGGAAGGGCAGCACTCAAGATATGAATCAGTACTTGGTCCCTGAAAGATATTTATCTAATGTGCTAAAGAATTCCAAAAATGTATGGTCTCTGCATACAAACTCAGCCCTTTACTGTCTTTGCCTTTGGAAAGTCTTCCTAAAAGCCTAATCTGAATCTTTCTTGCTACAGTTTTAAGGCCAGCACTTCTAGCCCTGTTCAATAAGGGCATCGAGAACAGAGTTCCCTACTACCCTGCTGCAGTTTTCACATATGTTAAACCCATTATCACGTCTTGCAAGAGCTCTGAATCTGACCACCAAGTGTTTCTTTTTAATATCCAGCAATGTGGATGAACTTGTGTGCTCAGCCTGGTCCATGTACTGGGCATATGTTAGTAGCACAGACAAAGCAATTCTTAGTCTTGTGTCTAACCCATGCACTAAAAGAGAAAATTATATTTTAGGGAAATATAGTTTGCTGCTGAGGATATTCAAAATCCAAATGCTATATCATAAAGCATTTGCAGAAGTGACAAGAACTGAGCTGCACACACAGGGAATGCACTGGTATTTCTTAACTTGAGGGGTGAAAAACCAGATTGTATTAATTGCAAAGTCATCTGTTCTAGGGGGGATTTTGGTACAAATTTCCAAGACTGGTTCTGCTAAAATAAAACAGTAAACCATTAACAATAACATTTGCCTCTTCCCCTCCTCCAGCGGTAGTCTGTACCATGAACTTTTCACATTGCAGCCTGCACGTCAGGAGAGGAAGGCAGTGACCTGCAGCAGATGGACTCAGATCCATGTTCTCAGACCCTCCAAGTATAGCAGATGCTATTCTTGCTACTTTTTCTCTCTAGATATTATTTTAGCATGCTTAAAATATCTCCTGAGGAAAACATTCAATAGAAATTACAGTTTTTAACAGTTCAAAGCACAGCTGATCCTAACAGAATTTAATGAAAAAAATGTTGGGTTTTTTTGTTAAAAAGCTTTCCTTACAGAGTTCGAAGGGCCAGTTACAATGAAGAATGTGTTATTTCACATCATAAAAAGACCATACAAAGAATCTTATACACTGAAAGGTACTAGGCATCCAGTATATATATATTTTTATAGGTACACACACAAATATATGTAGATATATATAGATTAATATTGACTCTATTTCATACCTTGTGTACGTAGTATTTCTACTTAGATCACCAGAGATAGCACATTACTGTACATATATCTATACACAGCACAGAGAATGGGGGAAGGGGAGATGAGAAAGAAACATGAACACATACGTACTGCTAGGGAGGAATGGAGCAATGAGGTTGCTTTAATACAAGCTCTGAGAAGATGAAAACTTAGGAGGCAGTACCTCTGTCCCATCATTACAGCCAAGGAGAAAGGGACAGAAGGGAGAAAAACATCGAGCACGCAGAGAAAGAGGAGTGAAAACAACAGGCAGTCAATACAAACAAACAGTGATGCATTTGTTAAAAATACTAACTGTAGACATTTGGGAATTTGTATATTTTACATTTGTTCCTTTCTATCTGCCTCACTCCATACCCCTACCCACTGCTGCCCAAGTACTACTGTAACTAAGAACAGAGACTCACAAGTTAACAGGCTTGAACAGGACAGATCTGAACAATGTCTCAATATTCAACATTATATAATCATTCTGGCAGTGGGATAGATGCACCGCGCTGCTTTCGCCTAGGGTAGCTCACAGCAGACTTTATAACAGAGCCATGTCTTGACTCGTCTGCTAAGGAGATTTTCTTTCTCCCATTATACTCACTAGCAGCCTAAACTCAGTCATCACTTATGAAACATGAAGGAAACAGACAGCAGTTTTCCCAAAAATGCAAATGTGGAAAACCCATCATGGAATTACAAAAATCCTTTGTTCCAGAAAGTTCTTAAAAACGAGTTTATTTGCAGGATGTTGCTGCATTTATACATCTGGAAGAAGCAAAGAACACTATGAAAAGAACTACTTTACAGTACTGCCCCAAACTCACTTCACTCATACACCTGAGAATGAGGATTTCATGCTTTGAGAACTCCCAGATTTTCACTCACTCCAGTAAAACAAGTCTGTGAGCTGGTACCAGTGCATTGCTGTTCATTCACCAAGATGCATCATCAATAGCAAACTCCAAAGTGCTTCAAAGCCTCATATACTTGAGCACAAATAACTTTACCATCCAGATGCAGGTGAATTCTCAACTCAGTGCACTAGCTCTCTTCTAGCCAGAGGTGTGTCACCAGACGAGAGCCACAGCTGACCACAAATACATTCTGGATTCCTTGAACAGCATCAGCTGCCAAGTGTTAAACTAATTCATCATTAGCAAACATTGAGGTCTGGACTGAAGCTCAGTATAAGCAGGCCAAGCACTTCCAGAGAACTAAATAATATTCACTCATTCCACATGCAGAATCTTCATTACTACAGATTAAAAGATGCTACGTTTAAAACCCAGTCTCACATGCCATGAAGCACAATGAAAAAAGAAATGCACATTGATTTTGTTTTTTTAAATATTGTCATGTATATGGCCTTAAAGACACCATTATGGTAGAGTATTACATGTAATTTGAGCCTTTTTAGAAGGCAATGAAAGCCACGAGGTAGGCTAGATAAAAAGCTCCTATCTCTGAAAGCTGCCATAATTAGAAGCATCAGCATTTAGCTGGAGTATTTCCTGTATTTCATAACACAGCCAGGCAAAACACTGTTCTCTGGCAGGCTTTATTTATTATAGCACAGTGACCTGAAAAGAAATAGCATATTAGGAAATCCACCATCATTGACAAGATACACACTTCCTATTACTATCCTTTCAAACTATTGAAAGCAACAGTTAGATTTCCATTTCCTTTTTCACTTTTTCAGAGAGATACATCAGACTGACATAACACCAGGAACATGCCTTGCATGGAGTACACCCATATCTTTGAGTTATAAAACTGATTAAAAGGACTGATACTAAGGTCTTAAATACTGAAAAAAAACCAACCCACTTATCCATCTGTTGAATTTAAGATGTTGGTTTATTATTAGAATTGTATGTTAAGTGGAGTCAGTCCCATGCATTTTGTATTCACCTCTACTTCCTTGAGCTTGACCTGTCTGGAAATCTCTCCAACTGAAAAATTCAAGTCAACCTGTTTTCTGAATATTAAACATTCTGAAATTTCATGGCTGACTGCCACGAGGACTGGGAGGCTCCAGGCTCACACTGCAGCTTTTTCCATTGTCAGGGAACACATAACCATGCTTTCCTGCACACAGCAGCCTTTATTCAACCATTTCTGAAGCTTCTGCCCTTCCATCAACACTGGGTGATAACATAGGCAGCCACACACACTTTCGCAAGATCACTGCATAGATCTAGCTTACTTTTGGAACCAGATCATTAAAAAGGGACAGACCTGCAGAATGGAACTACACTAGGGGCACAACAGCAATGACCAAAACACTGCCCTGTCTCACGCAGACTTTCCAAGAACTTTCCTCTGACCAAAAGAAAAATACTTGTGTTAAGTTTGTATGTACAATAACTAAACTTTTATGTCCCTGAGGTTGTGTGGAGGAAGAATAGTCAATAGCACGGCTGTCAAACCCGACTGAAGCTGTGGGCAAGCCCCTAGGCTGCTCCACAGGCCCACGGTGCTACCCTGCAAAGCTAGGAGAGAAAGCAGCAGCTCACAGGACTAAGCTGGCCCCATGCAGGCAGGCTCTGAGGAGACTGACAACAGAGGGATGTGCCTTAATGTTGTTCTGCAGCATGGGGGGTTGGGAAGATGAAAACATTAAAGAAATAAAGTAAGTGACAAGGTGCATTTTACCCCACACTTATACAGGACTAGATTCAGACGGTTCTTGCACCTCAGTGTTATGGTAACATAGGCAGAAAAGCCTCAAACTGTTAAGATGCAGTTGTATTTAATATTATAAAATCAGCATCTTCCTTAAGGAAAAAATATGGTGAAAATATATATTAATCTTAACACAGCCTCTGAAGAAGGTCCAAAAAGTAAAAAAATGGTTAAAAGTCAGTACATATAGGAAATAATGGAGGTACAAAGGAGCACTACACAGATTTAGGATTAGTCAGATCTGTGCAGGCAATCGGGTCTTGACCCCTATTTCACTAGAATGTAGAGTCAGGGCCAGAGCAAAATACAGCTGGGTTTACTTCAGTGCTAACACATTAACTTGCAGAGTGGTGGTCTTCATCGCTGCAAGAGGAGCACAGAGACCACTCTGACCCCTTGATTCCCCTTTGGTCCAGGGAGTAGTTCAGGCAAATTCTCTGAACTAGAGAAAAAAATCTGATCAAGACCCATTTTTTACCCATTTAGTAACATTTGATACATCACTTTCAGGGTCAAATGGAATAAGTAAATTATTCCAACATATATTCACAAATGTTAAAAAAAAGTGCATTTTCTCTGGATAAGAACCGTGCTTATAGTCAGGAAAAGCGAATTTTACTTTCTTTGCACTACTAACCAGTGAGATGATCCTGGCAGACTCTGTACGCCTTACTAGCTCAGATTACCTATCTGTTAAAATATGTATACTACTGCCTTTGTCCTCTTTGCATGGAAAGCCACTAAAAGAAAACATTTTGTAAGCTAATTATAGAGTAATATAGTGTATTACTTTCATGGCAGTTAAATTCAATCTTTCAGAAAGAGAAACAAAGAATGAGGTCTGATTGGATGAATTCTAATTTTCTGCTTTGATCAGTTTTGTAGTCATCTAAGACCCGATTCAGTACTGCGTCAGTGCCATAGGCACTGCATTCACAATTCATAAGACGTTTCCAGATATAAAAATGTAGCACAAATAGACTAAACAGATGAAAATGTGCAAGAGAAGAACCACCCTCGTTAGACAGTTGGAAAAACAAGGCACGGAGACTAAAAGCCTTGGTCAATGTTGCGCAGGAACCCATAAATAGGTGGGACTTCACAACAGCCAAACTCCAGTTCAGTGTCCCAGGCACAAGCTACTTTTTGCCAAACAGCAAGCTTCAGTTTCTGCATGTGACATGAAGCACGTGTAGAGCTGCAAGGACAGCTACATCACAGCTCCACCACAGCCTTGCGTCCCCATCCTGCTTTCATAGTTTGCCACCTCCACCAACTGTATTACTTTACTACTTCTGAAGTAACGCTGCAGACCGGATGAGTGTAATGATCCTTTCTTCTGTGAAGAACCTTTTAAACCTCTTTTACCACTAAAGCCACATTTATAGGCACCGGAGATAAAATTTAAAAGTTGGATCCCACAAAACAGCTCCGTAAAGATAATGTGGTTCATTAGGAAATGAAACTCTGCAGGACAACATCATTCAGCCAAAAAAAAAGCAGCTGTGAATTAACATCAACATTTTTCTATTTTCCAAGATATTTATTATAATTAGTAACAATAGGAAAGCCATGATTGCAAGTTAAGCACCGCGCAGCCCGCATGAAGAAAGTATTGTGTGCCTGAATCAAGGCAACACAAAACAGCAGTTGGAAATTAAGTGCCTTGTGAAATTTACACTGTTTAAACTAATCAGTTCATTGTGTTAACGGATTCATGATAACACCATCCACTTAGTGCCTTGGTAAGTGAGCTCCTCTAATCCTCCTCCTTTTTCACTAGCTAGCACTTTCTCCAGTTCTATGGCATCAAACTGGGATGTCACAAATAAACGACTGAGATCTAATTACAGAGGCAGAGCATGCCAGGAAAGAAGATGAGCAACATGGGAAAAGACTGTCAGCACTATCACAAAGAGGCACGTAACAGGGAGCTGGGTTGGCAGGGAGTGGGGCTAGTGGATATCACAAAGCTGCTTGAAAAGCACAACACATCCAGTTTTGCTAAATCTTCAGCCTTGAGACTTAAGAAGCCTTCACAAGAAATGTTTGAAAATCACTATGCCATCATATACACCAAAGCCCTGTCATTAGTCTTCAGAGTGATGAAGAATATTGCAGTACATTAGGTATCATGAATAAATACAACGGAGTGAAGTCAGACAGCCCATTTAGCTCAGTCCACTTACCTGTTCAAAGACAGATTCTTAAAATTGCTCAATAGCCACAAAACAAACAGGATTTTCAAAGGCACCCAGATCCCTCTTAGTGATGACAGCAAAGAGGCTGCATTTGCCAAAGGCAGGAGGAATTGCTGCTGGGTGCTCCCCTCCTTTCAAAACCTCATCCTCAGAATTTAAGAGCCAAGATGAAAACTGAGAATTAACATCCGTCTCTTTTTTTAAATCCAGTCAACACAATGTTTGGGTGGTGGTTGATTCTGGAAAGATCTAACATCTACAGTGTCACAGAGGCACTTCTTGCTTTACAGAACCAAGAGCTTTTTGCTTTCTCTTAAACAACATTTGCTATACATAACAGATACACATAAATGCGTACATTTTCACACTATTGTTGCCCATTGAGCTAAAATTAGATTTGTGGCACAGGCTGTCCTTCATCCTATTCTGATTAGGTGCCACTGATATTTTGCATTTCACAAGTGAGAACATAGTGGATAATTATCACAGCTACAGAATTTCTTCAGTGTCAGCTTCCCCATCTGTACAGTTAAGTGACAGGACAAAGACACTCGTCTACTCTGTGAAAAAGCTGCTTGAGAGAGCATAAATGAAAATCGCAGGCTATGGTAAAATCGTAGTAACTTCATTTTGCAGACAAGGGAAATATGGATTGTGAAAGATGAAAAGTAGAAAAGCCACTGGTTTAATGGAGGGGGCAAAAAACTAGAAGTTGCGAGACCCCTGTAATAGTTTTTATTTATTCACTTTGCATTAGCACACGCGAGTAAGTAACGTGAAAGACATAGGATGAACCCCAATGTAAAAACTGGCCTTTAAACTGTCCTTTGGATTTTGGGATTATCCTGAGACATCTCTTTGGGACCCCAGATTATCTTCGCTTCTACCATGATGAAGTAGATACTGTTACTATGTATTTATACATTTTTTCCTTGCTTTTAAAATACTAGAGCTTAGGTTTTGTAGTGCCTTTTGAATTTCCAGGGCTTGCCCATATCAGAAGCTCATACAAAGTAACTAACCCACAGAATATTCACAGCCGTCCTACAAGCCTTCAGGTAGGCTGAATTTACTGCTCACAGCTGCTCACACTTCCAAGGCAGAACTCACAAGCTATGAATTCCTGTGCAGGGAGTTTTCAGGTGAAATCCTCTAGGCTACAGGAAATCAGGATAGGTGATGATAATAAGGTACCTCGCACTTGCACACATATAGCTGGTGTGGTGAACATCATCAGACAAGATATAAATGAATTTCAGTTAATAGCAACACTACTC
This sequence comes from Ibycter americanus, assembly GCA_035590275.1. Classification (NCBI taxonomy): domain Eukaryota; kingdom Metazoa; phylum Chordata; class Aves; order Falconiformes; family Falconidae; genus Ibycter; species Ibycter americanus. The sequence continues at coordinate 17,018,808 of JAVJGI010000065.1, read as the reverse complement.
CCCATTTAAGAGTTTATACATGAATATACATGTTGAAGGGGTAAGAGGTTTAGATTAACATTTCATTTATAATTAGACTTAGTTTTATGGTGGAAGAAACTCTTGGATACCAACTTCAAAAAGCTGGGATGAAAATGTGTAATCATTGTGTAAACTAGTATTATTATTAATAATAATAATAATAATTCCAAAGAAACCACTAGAATCACTTACAGGTCTCTACTACAGCACTTAACTTCCTTGCTATTTCTTGGTATAAGTATTCATGACTGATAATTTCCATGAGTAATGACTACAGAATGAGCTCTGTAAAGGTTATCAACAGAACACTTTTGCACTTCTCAGTTCAAGACAGACATGGAGAAAGTGGAGAAGGTTCAAGGAGGGCTCTAGAGAACACATTCTGTAAGGAGACTGAGGGAGCTGGGTTTGTTTAGTCTGGTAAAGAGGTGGCCAAGGAGCAATCTAATAGCTGCCTGCAGCTATCTGAAGGGCAGTTATAAAGACAGCAGAACACAACTATCCTCAGTCTTGCCAGGGGATATAACAAGGGGCAACAGTCACATACTGCAGCTTGTAGAATTCAAATTGGGTATTACAACAACCCCTTTTTACTAGAAAGGTGATGCAGCACTAGAACTGCTGCCCAGAGAGGCATCTCTGCCCTTGCAGATTTTTAAAACTTAGCTAAACAAAGCTGACATGGTGTTGGCAATAACCCTGCTTCAAATGGAAGGTCAGACTAGACGGATCTTCAACAAACACTTCCAATGAACACTTCCATGATTCTAAAATGGTGCAGGTATTATACACTGAGAAAAACCAGAACTGCTGGTAAGAATCTTTCCCAAATGCCAAAGACCTACTCACTTCCTCATTCTTTGTCTTTGTGCATGCCATGTTGAATCCTTGCCTGTAGCAGCAAGAGGCAGCCCATCATGCCTGACAGTATGACTGCAGTACCACACTCACTGTAACAAGCCTGCAGCTATTCACGGCCTCACGGTTTCTGTATGGAGTTCAGTCATCGTTGCAATTAGAATTTCTATTTAAATATCTTGAGATCAAAAGGAAACATTTGTCATAGTACACTTTTTTTTTTTAAACCTGAAAGCTACACTTTTAAAATCTGAAAATATAAAGAGCACAACAGTCCTAAGAAGTCCTTTAGTCTTAAACATCAGCCACTTTTAAAAGTGATTCAGTATAGGGAAAGCAGTTAGTTTAATGCAACAAGGATGCACAGGTTAAGTTTAAAAATCTGCACCAAAGGAAAAAAAAAAATCTGCTCCTCAGTCCAGTGTGTTGTCAGAGAGGAACTTCAATCGCTAATGAATTAATTTTCCTGTATTTGATTGTAGAGAAGAAACAGTCTTGTGCTTAAAAGCATGAGAATACAAACAGCAGGCCTGGACTTGAAGGTCACTTCTTTTGCATTCAGCTCTGCTACAAGCATCCCATGTAACATTTTGCGAGTCACTTAGACCAAACTTTGTGAAACAATCCAGTAAAGCAAATGCATCAATTTCTGAGTATCCAACTCAATACCAAGGTTTACGATGGAGCTATTGCTGAAGCTTGTTGGAATGGGGGGTACTTCGACTCTGAATAATAAAGCTGGCTATCCATCACACACATAGCTGATCGTGCTACTTAGCACGCTGGTTTGGACCAAAGCAGAATCCATTTGATTCTTCATTTCTCTTTACTAACCTATCAGTAAAGTTCCTCCTATGATAAGAAATAAAGTGCAGCCTGTAACATTGCTCCCTCTTAATGGCTGTTTAGAAACCAAGCCATTATCCCATTCTGAATAGCAAGACCACGAATGCGGCACCTGGAACTGTAATGAAGTGTGACTTTTACTTTCAGCACACTCTGAATAATGAATTTTGTGGAGTTGCGTTGCCTACAGTCAGAACTGCTGCATTTGTGTGGTCACTGGTTAGATGAACTAATTTGTTATAGATGGCTAGGCTGACAATCACTGAGACAAATGCCTTTTCTAAGCATGGTCAGACTGCCTCAATTTATTTTTCCTGGGGTTGCTGTTACTGACCTAAGACTACAGATTGCTTTACCTGGACATTTCTATACTTTGTATTTTATACATTATTTTTATAATCTATTCTTTGTATTTTCAATCTGAACTTGGAATTCTTTGGGACTGTAAACACTGTTTGATTCTATTATTTAAATCCATACTCATCAGGTCTTCTGGATTTTGTATAATAATTTCCCTTTTTTAAGTTATGAAACGATAAAATTTACTAAACATAGGATATAATACAAACTTTTGAAACTCCTAAAATACATAACAGAAGCCAGAGAAGAAAAAGAAGCAGATAATCAAGACCTCCTGTGCTCTATGAAGTATTTATTAGTCAGGGAAATATGAAGTTGTCCTGGGCAGTAGGAGCCACGAGAGGACAGAGAACAGGAAATATTGTCAAATCTCTGTATGTGACACTAGCAGAATTGCAGAATATTGAAAGGATACAGTATTTGCTATGTATACGTTACAAGGATGAAGATTACACTTCTAGTCCACATGCTTCTTGCAGAAAACAGCAATGGTGACAAAAAGGGGTCCTCTCTGTCAAGCCTTCCAGAATGTCATCCTCCTCTCACAGAGGAAGTCCTTTAACTGGTCTGTCTTAATTCAAAAACCTGAGGAAATTTGTAATTTAAAACCATACTGTGACAACTCTGACAGGGGAATGTCACCCTACTCCAAAATTAACAGACATCTTCCATGACTCAAAGAAAAAGGTCTATGGGACAATCATGAGCTATTTTATACCTATCAGATATCACCCAGAAAAGTGCACAAGTTGTTCATTCTAAAGATATGCTTTCACTGAAAAAAACACACCTTTAATTTCTGAAGGGCTGTTGGTCGTTTGTTAACTTCTCAAAGGAAAAGACTGTTCATGCTGAACTCTCCATGGAGGTGATTTCAGGGTTTTACAGAGCCTCACAGAGCTGAGAGCTAACATGGAATTCTGTCCTGGCAAAGGTGAGAGATGGAAATCAAAGAGCAGGAAATCAAGAGGAGGAAAATGCATGTGCTGCACCTGTGGGAGGGGCTGGGAAGAGAGCCAGGAGGAACTGCTACATATCCCTGCCTGTTCTACCCCTCAGCCTTTGACTGCCCTCTTCATGCACGTACTCCGGCAAGCTTGTGAGCTTGGCCTCAGATCTGGACCAGGCACAGCCACAGGAGCGCTGTGGGTTCACTGAGAGTTTGCATCTGGTTTGAACAGGCTGTGCAGAGATGGGAAAGGGCTGCCACATCTCCCAGCAGCATAAGACAGCACCCAAAACTCCACACATGCTGCTGTCTGAATGCTTTCTGATGCAGCCACAGAGCCTATAGCCCTGTCATAAGCCTCCTGCTTTCCCTTTTCTCCCCTGTACTGGAACCTGCATCACCAGCAGACGCATCCATGAACACTTTCAGCAGAAACAAAGTATTTCGGCTGCCTTTTGCCAGCCACTGGGAGGAATGGTGTGAAAATTCAGTTGCCATTTTGCACTGTATGGCAGTCTGCTCCAAACCTCTTTCAGTGTAAAAAAGATTCTGCTGCCCTTATTAAGACAGAAAATGAGGGCTGACATACCCCCAGGAGGGATGTCTGTTCTTCACTGCCTTTAGAAGATGCCCGCTGGAACTGAATTTCTACAAGTGGCTGCTTTCCAGACAGAAACAGAGATACAGAAGTACCACTTCCTCTTTATGGCATGATGAGAGGATTATTCCAGTTGCTATCTTAAATCAAAAAATGTCCTCTTCCAATTACACTTTACTTTTCTAGGGAAGAGCTCTGTAGTTTGTGGAGAAATGACACAGGTTGTAACAGTGAGATGGATGAATCCAAGAGCAGATATCTGAGCAGAGTGGATTGCTAGTATTGTAGCATTTGCTGATGAGCAGGCCTTGAGGAAGCGAAGTGGAACATAAGGAAGGAAGTATCTGAATTACAACCAGTGGCTACTAGTCATGAAGCAGCATTAAAACCACTTTTGCTTACAATGCACGGAAAAGGTTCTGCAGTTTACCTGTGTCTATTCCTCAAAAAGCTTCTGTGAACCAACGATAAGAAAGAAAGGTAATTTCTTGCTACACACAGGCAAGGCACAAGGCTTTCTGCATCACTGTGAGAGAGAAAAGGATTTCTCGTATTTGTGAGACAGAAAAGAATAACAATAATTGCAGCAGACCTTACTTGGGACATCACATCTAGTCTATCACATTTTGGTCTTAGAAGTAATCCCAGATATGTAGACACAGTTTTCTAAGGGAAAGAATCTTGGAAACCTTACAAGGCAAGGAACAGCCAGAAGACTCTGAAATCACCAACTTTTTCTTTGCACAACACGCTACAAAAAAGCTCCAAATTGCTTGTTTTGTTGTGTCCCTGCCCTTTCATTCCTCCAACATTTTCACGGGTATTGGGACCACAAATAAATCCAAATTAGCATTACTAAAGCTAGCTAACTCACATATTGCTAAATGATAACGTGCTAAGGAAGAGGTTGTGTTTGTTGACAGGTTGATGGCAAATTGGACCACAGTGGCATTGAGTCTGTATTTCCACTAGCACGATGCTGCTGCAGCTCACTCCCAAGTGACTGTTGCCACAGATCACATTTGTGCAGTAAATGAAAGCTTAGCTCCAAGTGGCATTACTAAGAATTTTTTGCTGCATTACATTATATCCCCCAAGGTGCAGGAAGACATTAGTTGCAAGTTTTATGAGTAGTGTGCATTAGAAAAATTAAGCCATTAAATTCTCATAAGCTTTTCAATTTTTCATGTTATATTATTCTAGAAATGCTTTTTGTACCATGGGCATGCACCAGTTACCGCAACAGCAAAGCCTGACTCTCTTCCTATTTAAGTAACATCCTAGTGTCTCAGGCTTCTCCCCTTTGTTTCAAAATACCCTCATTATAGGGCCTTGTGGCTCAGGCTGATTTTATTCAAGAGACACAAGTGGCCCTGGCTGAGAGCAGTTTTGCTGAGAAAACTATATGGTTGCTGTTTTCTGTTACTTGCATCTTATTGTGTACCTTGGGCCTTCTGATTTTGCCTTAATATTCTTCACTACAGTTCCACTTTCAGCTTGTATTTCTTTCCTCTTTGTAATTGAATACTGGCATCTAAGATGTCTTTTAGGCTGATCTATTATCCTCCTTCATCGTCCTTTCTATGAACTTATTACAAACAATCCTACGTACTAGTTTTAGTTCTTGTCCACACTGCTTTATATTTGTTTGTGGACCTTTATCACTCCCCCCACTTCTGATTGTAATTCAAAGCTTTTCTAACTATTGTTTTCTTCTCTTGGCTGGAAAACCCATCTAGCACAGTCTTTCTGCCAGGCAGAGGGAAGATTCTGATTTTTGGCTATTTCTGTGCGTTCTGGTGACCTTTCAGGCAATTTCTAAGATCCTGAGAAACAGGTTCCACAGCTTTGTAAGACAGGCACAGATCCATCTACCTACTCTTACCCAGAATGCTATGAAAATCTCCTATTTTATTTGCTTAGCAAAATAAAAAGAAAACCTTCAAATACTCCAACTAGTGCTGCAGAAGTGGACAAACAGAAATGTACAGAACTGGATGAGCAGATGGCTTTGCCAAATGCCTCTGCTTTCATGTGAGCCTGCCTGGGTAATTAAAATGTGTAAACCGAGATCAATTAGTACACGTTCCCCACTGTGCTGAGTTCCCTCTCTGTAATCTTCACTCCTCAGTTAGTTATCCTTTCCTAATTAAACATAGCTACAACACGCAGAATACTCCCTAACATATCACTTAATAAATGTTTTAATCCTTATGATTAAAAAGATCCTAATATCACAAAAGTGAAAGCATGGACCCAAGAGAACCCCAGAAGCTACAAATTTTCAGGAAGGTTGATTCATTAGCGCACTTCTGCCTCATCTGCCTCCACTAACAAGTACTGTTTCAAAGAAATCACCAGCTTCCCAGTGCTCCTTATGGCTGAACATTGTTGACTTTGTATGTAGTTTATAGCATGTCTGCTACACTGTGCCTAGACAAATAAATTTTGGTTGTGTGTGTTTTATGTATCAAAATTACTTACAAAGGAATAAGTTTAGCTCAGCTTCACAGATATCAATCTGGTTAAGTCTCTCTAGTCATCTTTTTAAAAATCAAACATACTTCACCTCACATTTTTATTAGCAAGGAACATTATGTGTTGTCACATTATTCTTTCACCAAATGTGTTTACTTTTCTCCGAAGGTTTCTACAGAGCATTGTAATGTAATGTAACCCTGGAACGCAATGTGTTAAATAACTCTCATCATGCACATTCCATGATGTGAAGACATTTATAAATATTCAGCATAGGAGCTGGTTAAAAAAAGTTTCTGGAATTCCTGCATCACATGCTTAATCCTATAACCTAGACCTCCTCTGTTTATTTATATGAGCTTATCATAAAACTTATTTTATTTGCTATTCGTAATTGAAAAATAGATCTACTTCAGAGCTCTAGAACTCCATTTCAAAATCAACAGTTCATATTAAAAAGAAAATAGCCCTCAATATCTCTAAGCAGTCAAGCTAACTGATGTTTGTAAGCCTACAGAATATTTTGGGCAAGCTTATGAAAATGCACTATCCTTCCCTTTCCTTTGCTCTGCCCTGAGTACATTTGGTATGCCATGTTTTATTTTCTTATTTTATAGCTTCTGCATTCACATACTCCTGTCACACTCCAAACTCTTCCTTAAAACCTTATTCCTATTGGCATGTTCAAGGAATTCCAGCCTGCAGATTCTGCTCTGCGCTTACTGTGCCCAACGAATGTGTATTGAAAGATGAGCTGGAAAAATGCCTTTACTATGAAGAAACACTCTGCCAAGAATATTGGATCCTGTGTTCCTCTAATAAACAATCTACAGTGCCTGAATTTCATTTGGATAAGGGATTAAAAGTGCTGCTCATAGTAATATATTAAGATAGCAAAGTGCTGTTAAGACTGAACCAAGTATTCACACCTACCTAGATTCAATGGATTCCTACACAAATGGTCTTGAATACTTTTAGAGTTTCATCTTTCCATTAGTGGACACACACTTTTTTTTTTTTTTTTTTTCCTCATCAGTAATGCAAGACTAACAAAACACTTTCTTGTGTCAGCAGGACCTCAGACGACACGGAGTTGGGACCCTGGTTTTGTGTCCACGTTCACACGCCATTCTGATGAGGCGGTAAGTGCCAGGCCATGTTCACGAGCAGGAACTGGCTTGCCTCCACACCTAAGCCATCTGTTCATGTTGGGGTCTACACCTCAGGACCAGTACAGGTAGCTGCATTTGGCTGCTTCTGCTACAACAAGAATAAGGGCAGGTCCCACCCGCATGAGTGGGATGGAGTCCTCCCACACGCTGTCCAACCAGACCATGCTGCCCAGGTCTCCAGAATAAGCAAATATATGAGCAATTTGAATTCATTACTCACGATGCAAGTTCTTCATAAGAATGGGATTCCTTCTAATACTGGTAAATACAGCACTTCTGACAGAACTATACCAAAGCAAAGAATTTGAAACGGAACAACTAGGACACAGAAACAAGAAAAGTTAATGCTGTTTACGATGCCTTATATCTTACTGGTGTGGACAGCCGCAAACCTGACTAATGCACCCTCAGAGTCATTATTCAGGATGTAATGAACACAAACACAATGCACACTTAATTCCAGCAGACATGCTTTGGGAAAGGAAACTTAAACCAAAGTCGATCCTACTGAGATGACACTCTGCTCTCATCACAGAGCTCTCTCCAAGTGTCACACAGCTTTAGAACTACCTTTGGACACATAGAAATTAAGCATGAGAGACAGGAAGAAGTGTCTGTGAACTGTTATTCAGGAATAAAGCAATTATGATTCAGCAAAGCAAAGCTGTAAAGACACGCGGTTCTCTACAGCCTACCAAACTGAGTGCTTCAGGAGGTCCCAGGAAGCAAGGCAAATGAGAATAAACAAATACCTGCTTCAAAGAGGTAGCAGCTCAAGTATAACAAGAATTAAGGATACAACAAGCACAACACATGAATACAACTGGGGCAGGCAGGATAACAGCAAGAAGCAATGAGGAGCAGTTTTCACATATCAGTATGTTAATCACAGTCAAGTTTTTATAGGCATGAAAAAAACCAGCATTTTAGAGAGGGCTTCAGAGGAAGAAAATGAGTTAGCATTACAGATGTTCATGTCCAGGACATGCAGCTTATGTCTGAGACGACACCAATGAAAGAGTCCAGTGTAGGTTGATTTTCTGTCAAACGCGAGGATACAAAATCCTTTAGCAGCAATGTTCTGAAGAGACACAAAACAGGCCAGATTACAGTTGCCAAAGCCAAGGAAATGATGTTGCAGTAACAAAGATGCAAAACCAGCTACAGCTTTGATGAAAGCTCAGCGGTATGTACAGACAGGAAAAGCTGTCATGCAGACAGAATTAGCAGGATTTGGATAGGCTGGATGGAAAGAGAGAGGAAGAACTGTGGGCTGAAGGGAACACCCAGATTACTCATTCAAATGAGAAAGCAGCACAGCAGCTGGAAGGGGCTGTCACAGGAGCCCTCGGGCAGATAAGAGTTCCAGGTTAGCAATGTTTTGTTTAAGGCAAGACAGATATGAGAGGATGTCAGAGATGCACTGAGATTGCAGACTGTACAGAAGCTGATTGATGTTGAGTGCAGAAGCAGATCTACAACACTTCTTACTCGTCTTTATTAATTCCGTGCAGTATTTAGCTTTGCCTAGGCAACTACTTAACCATGCCAGAAAGGCTGGGCTTCACATTGTGAACCAGTGGCTGAAGCCATTAGTATTTCTGTTCTCATAGAGATATGTCACTTGCCACAGATTACTCAAGCAGATTTCCACAGCTCGTTAACATTTCCCACTAGTTAACTCTCAGACTAGTGGTTGTACTTCAGTGTGTTTCCTGTAACAAAGTTTCTACCACTGCCTTTTCACACATTTCTCTACTCAATGCCTCGATTACTCTTACAACAACAAGCTCTTCTTTTCAAGATGCTTGCATATTCCAATAGCTAGCACCAAGAGCTGCAACTTCTGATCCATCTGTACACACCAGTCTGAGGAACATGTTGGATCCAGCAATAGGAATCTGAAAGACTGAATGGCAGTGCTGAATTCACAGTTTTCTGCACTTCTTTCTTCATTCCCATTACTTTAAAATCAACCATGTGTCAAGTAAACATCAATTATTTCCCTAAACTCTTAAGTTTTCCTGTAATTGATCACACACCCCAAGTTAAAAGCCTTGTCAGTCCTTGCTGTTTATCAAGCTTGCTGATAAAGGTACACAACCACAGACACAACCACAGACACAGACACTAATTAACAACATTCCATTGCGCCACAAATGAGAAATGCCAAGAGATCTACCTTTCCCTGCCCTGCTCCTTACAATGCTCCCAGTTCACGAGCACACATGCACACAGACAGCAGGCAGACAACAATATACAAAGATAATGAATGGGTCTCTAGTGTTTCAGATTTACCTACAACAGTGTCCTTCCATCAGAACTTTAAGAGTGTTTTGCTTCTGGCACTAGCATTAGCAATCCCACAACAAAGACTGTTAAGAAAAATGTTGCTCAACATTAGAGATAGTTAGAAACAGAGTCAGAAAAAACTGGGTACTTCCCAGGAGCACTCTGCAAATTACTCATGAACTACTAGATATTTTACAAACTGCCTCGCATAGCTGCTGCCAATGGGTTACGCAAGTCTCTGACCAAAAATTTAAAAAAAAAAAAACAACCAATGGAAAATGGATATCTTGATGAAAAGAAGAATGTGTACATCTCATGTATTAAAGACGCAAACTGAATTTGAAATAAAGGGCAGGCATATGGAAAGAACACATACTTGGGGGAGTTTCAGGGGAAAGAGTTAAATGCAGATAAACCCCTTACTGGTGAAAATAACATTTGAATTTAATTTTATATCCAGACTATCCAAGTTCACAGTCCTTTCATTCCTACTGTGGGAAAATGGGAACTGGAAAAAAAGTCCCACCGAGGAGGCTCTTTGCTTTCCTTTCTCTTCCTCTTATTTTTATTTTTTTTTTACTTTAAAAGTCTGTGATGACCTAAAGAAAATAAAAAAACAAAACAAAACTGTGTCCAATATTTTAAAATCAGCTTTCCCTTGGGTCTCAAAACTGCATCTGTTCCATGTGCACTGAATTCAGCAGGAATACAGCATACAAGATGACTAAACCATCACAGTCTGCAGTGAGGGACACCAATATATAAAAGCGAACAGAAAGAAAAAGGCATTTAAGAAGTGAATATGTATGACTTAAAGCTACTGCTTGGTAAAGCTAACTCCTCTTTCAGTGTTTCTAGTCTGACTCTTTTCTAGACCATTTCTATACAGTTTATAGTAGAGCTAATTGTCCCAAATACAGTTTATCATTTAGCCTATCAGCTAGGACTTTAAAGGGGCATTTCTACATTCAGCCTGCAATCTTACCTTGTAGGCAGCTTGTCTCATAAACTGTTTTGCAGGCTGCTTCCAAATAGCAGGCACTGTAATGACCCATCTTACTTCCGTGTTTTCAAAGTCTGAGCCTCCTTGGTCACTGAGCTCCTAAATAAAAGGAAAAATAGAGGTGAATCCAAAATGATGGGCGTCAACTTTAGAAGAAAGCATTATTTTCTGCTGGCTCTAATAACAGTAACTTTCCCTTTTCAATTTTTTTTCCTGTTACATCTATGCTACAAATCAGAACTATTGCCAACCTGTCAACAATGCTTTACTGTGCCAAAAGCTGGGATTAGGGTTGATGCTTTCTCATGGAGGCCTATAGAAAAGTTTACTGGTTAACATGAAGTAGAAAAGTTAGTTTTTCCAAAAACAGCTCATGCACCGCTGAATATTACAGAACATTTATGTACATTCTTAGTCAATGTGGGATTTGCTGTTAGCTTGAAGAATTCACACTTGCATCTTGATTAATACACAGAAAAATATTTGAGGTATCACTGATGAACATTATGTTTTACAATCTGGATTTTTCAATGACGTCTTTATACACCATTTACCTTTAAATCAAATTTTTACAACTCGGTTAACAAGGGAAAGTTAAACCCTTTCAAAAAAAATGACTGATTGCTCCTTGAAAATTTTGCTTTAAGCAAACATTCAAGACCAGTTTAGCTCTTTTATTGTCCTTTTTTTTCCCCTTACAAAGAGGAAAGTCTGTACTGCATTTGCAAATTAGGTGATATACTGACATGTTTTGGGAAAGGTTCCAAGTAAAATGTCATTACCATATGTCCTATCTAAATCTCCATCCAAACAGGCAAAGGTTCAGAAAGGTGAACAACAGGCCTTTAGAATGTAAAAAAATGTTCCTGCATGTGCTGTGCCAAGGTGTTGTGTTTGTTTAGCTATGCCGCAGTTCAAAAAATCCATGCTAGAAAAGTAGTACCTTTATACTGCACATATGGCACTAGGAATGGATAGATTATAGTCCAAAGTAATAGTTTATTTACAGTGCTTGTCTAATTAATTTCAGGAAACACTCAGAAATCTCAAGGATTTATTTATTAACATCAAGAAAGGATGTAGCCCCGAACAGGCAACACAGCAAATATACAGGATTCATATTCACCAAGAATTTCCCCAAACTATGCACAGGTTCAAGTCTGTGACTGCACAATCAGCCCCAAAATCTAGTTAAAGAAGCCTCTGACAAGATGAGAAATTTGACTTGTAATGGTAGGATTATTTCTCTGTAGCCATAAAAAATAGACTGAGATCGTACAGAGACTAAATTAACCCCATTCAAAAAAGTAAGTTAGTTTTTAACAATAAGGCTATTTTAAACAATGCTTGCTTGGATGAATATTCTGATTTGACCAAGCAACTGTTATGCTTACGTTGACAATACAGTGGTGCGTTTGAAGCCAATGGTACTTAGCTCACATTTGACTGTTTACATGAGATTTTAAATATCAAAAACTGTTTACTGGAGACAAGTATTTCACATGAGAATACAAAAAACAATCGTGTGACCCAAGAAGAACATTACAAGAAATGAGCATTGCAACATTTCAAATGGACAATAAAATGTATTTTCCCTACTAACATTAGCCACAGAAGGAAAAAAAAAAAGCAAAAAAAAAAAGCAACATAAATGGAGGTAGTCCATCAGAACATCAGAACAACATTAAACCCCTTACAGACGTCTGTCTTACTTTTTGGTTCTCCCTAATGCTTGTTAGATTTTCTCCATAAACATGCATTCAGGATGAGGGCAACCAAATAACACAGATGACACCAAGTTGGGGGCAGTGCTGACCTGCTGGAGGGCAGGAGGCTCTGCAGAGGGACCTGGGCAGGCCGGGCCCATGGGCCGGGGCCAATTGCATGAGGTTCAACCAGGCTCAGTGCCGGGCCCGGCCCGTGGGTCACACCAGCCCCAGGCAGCGCTGCGGGCTGGGGGCAGGGGGCTGGGAACTGCCCGGTGGGGAAGGGCCTGGGGGGGATGGTCAGTGGCTGAGTCGTCAACGTGCCCAGGTGGCCAAGAAGGTCAACAGCATCCTGACCTGCATCCAAAACAGTGTGCCCAGCAGGACCAGGGCAGTGACCGTCCCCCTGTACTCGGCACTGGTGAGGCCGCACCTGGAACCCTGGACTCAGTTCAGGGCCCCTCACCACAAGAGGGACACAGAGGTGCTGGAGTGTGTCCAGAGACGGGCAACGGAGCTGGGGAAGGGTCTGGAGAACAAGCTTGATGGGGAGCGGCTGAGGGGACTGGAGTGGTTCAGCCTGGAGAAAAGGAGGCTCAAGGGGGACACTGCTGGTCTCTGCAGCTCCCTGAAAGGAGGCTGTAGCAAGGTCCGGGTCGGCCTCTTCTCCCAGATAACAAACGACAGGACAAGAGGAAATGGGCTCAGGTTGTGCCAGAGATTTAGATCGGGTATTAGGAAAAATTTCTTCACCTAGAGGGTTATCAGGCATTGGACCAGGCTGCCCAGGGAAGTGGTTGAGTCACCATCCCTGGAGGTACTTAAAAGACAAGCAGGTGTGGCACTTGGACATAGTTTAGCAATGGACTTGGCAGTGCTGGGTTAATGGTTGGACTCAATGATCTTAAAGGTCTTTTCCAATCTAAGTGATTTAATGATTCTATCTCACAGAATAACAACATGAAATTCACCCCTGCAAAGGGTCAGCACAGGGCCAAAATACCACAGTCTAATTGCGGCTCTTTGGCACATACACTATAGTTTAACTGTGTAAAACAGAATAAAGGGGTCTTATGCAAAATATTCCTGTGTTGGTTTGGGTAATGGAGGCCATATATCTGCCCTGGTGCGGAATGCCACACAGGCTAACATACTGAATCTCTCAATGCAATCAAGCAGCCTGCACAGATCAATGCACTGGCATAATTACACTATTTCCACCAGGTTAGCCAGCTTGTACCCCTCAGCAGGGCATCTTTGTACAGACTTACAGTGAAATGCAAGTCACTGAATTATAAATGAGCTTCTAATACTCTTTTTATTACAAAATAAATCCAGCTCATCTAACTCTGCTTTGCTTCATCAGTGAAGACAAAGTTACATTGGGCCAGGAGACGTCAGTAGGTGCTCATCCTATTGCATTTCACAGCACTAACTCTTGAACAAGAGAGACAACCTTGTGTGAACACAGAACAATGCATCGTCCTAGCTGCAGCAGTGTAGGGGATGAGGACAGGACCCAGTCTCAAATTTAATTCCTGAGTTTCAGCTCCTGCACTTTTAAATTTTCCTTTCAAATCAACATTTTTTTTCATTAAAAAAGCAGTAGAAAATACTTAGGCTGGTAAGAAGATATTCAGAACTCTGCATCACAGTGATACTTACTGTTAGTGAATCAAGCTTCCCCTGTGCGGTGGTAAATCACTTCAGGCTGTTGTGAGCTCTCCAGAATCCACAGACTGCCTAGCGTTTCTACAGCTGCCTTGCTTTGTTTACATCAAATACTACCGAGGTCAAAGCTTGGCAAGGTTAGAAGTGTTAAGCTCACATTTATACCAGTTATAAATCAGAAAATCTAGATAAAGAAGCATTAGCCTACCTTTAATGCCTGTTCCTTAAAGAACTGCAGAGCGTAAGCAAATATCTCAAGTGCCTTGACTTTTTTGCCATTTGCAGCTGTCAGGTCTGTCTCCATAGTAAGATTCTACATGAAAGAAAATAACTGGAGGTTATTAAAACAAAAAGGTAAACATTAAATTAATTCCCACTGCTTGAGGAAAGGGAACTCTTCATTATCCACCTGGTTAGGAAAAAGTGACAAAATTGTTCTGAAGAGGATCTAACTCATCACTTGAATTTCCTGGAGCATGACATTTGCTGCTTATTTTAGACTGTTTTAAACACCTACCATGTCTACAGATAACTGCAGGCAAAAAGCAGTATGGACTAAATATTAAATAATTACAATAGAAGTATCCGTAATTAATTGCAACAAAGCTGTATATACAAGATATTTAATCCAAGTTAAGAGTTAAAAGCATAGATTTCTGGCTTTCCACCAACACAGGAAACCAGAAAACACCTCAATACAGAAAGTACTGGCCAAGTCCCAAAACTCTAGAAAGGATTAAAGACAAAAATATCATCAGTAGGAATAATGTCAAATTAACAACATGATTTGCACTTGCAGTTTTGACAATATCTCTGGGTAAATTTGCTCCTCTGTGCTAGAGTTCAGTATGGCTCCTATATTCCATTTCTGCTTTCTAATTAGATTTATAGAACAAACCAGTCTCATACGGATTCCCCAGCCAGTTGTGAATTTCAAACAGGAAAATTAGGACATGTAGATCTAAGCAAATGTGATGGTTTTGGCTGGGGTAGAGTTAATCTTCTTCATAGCAGCTGGAATGGGGCTGTGTTTTGGATTTGTGTTGGAAACAGTGTTGATAATTCAGGGATGTTTTTGTTATCGCTGAGCAGCGCTTACACAGAGCCAAGGCCTTTTCTGCCTCTCACCCCACCAGCAAGTAGGTTGCGGGGCACAAGAGGTCAGGAGGGGACACAGCTGGGACAGCTGACCCTGACTGACCCAAGGGATATTCCCATACCATATGATGTCATGCTCAGCATATAAACTAGGGGGGAGGAGAAGGAAGGGGGGGACATTCGGAGTGATGGCATTTGTCTTCCGAAGTAACCATTACCTGTGATGAAGCCCTGCCTCCCTGGGGATGGCTGAACATCTGTCTGCTGATGGGAAGTGGTGAATTAATTCCTTGTTTTGCTTTGCTATGCTTGCACACGTGGCTTTTGCTTTACCTATTAAACTGTATCTCAACCCACGTGTCTTCTCGCTTTTATTCTTCTGATTCTCTCCCCCATCCCACCAGGGTGAGTCAGCGAGCAGCTGTGTGGGGCTTAGTTGCTGGCTGGGGTTAAATGACGACAGCAAAGCAGATACTGAACTTCTAAGATCTAGAAAGAAGGCTGGCAAAATACACTTGCCAAATGCAGTGAGAAGCAAACCAAATCACAGTGTTAACTGAAGAGTTCAATTTACTTTATTTACTCTCTAAACTTAGAAATAGAGCTGCTTCATATCTATTTGACAATCCTTAGGCAAAAATGTAGTACTGTCCACAGGAAGATAATTCAAGTAGCAAATGCACAATTATCCACGTAAATTGGTTATTACTTACACCAGTGGTATGGAGCTTCATCTTAAACTTTTCAAAATACAACCAGTGCTTTGATTCAGTGGGATCCAAGTCATGGTAGAAATCTCTTGCTGCATACCCAAAGCTATGAAACTTTCTCTCTGGTGTTAGGAGGATAGTGGTTGGTGTCTTCTGGTTGGATACGCCTGGATCTCCACCTTCCCACCGTCTATCCAACAAGTGAAACAGCTTCAGTAAGTGATACTAATGTTTAGAGCAGCAGATAAAAATAGCATATTGTGAGAAAAACAATGTGGTGGCAGATTGCACAGACTGCTTTCCCCTCCAAAGATACTAATTTCAATCCTTCTATACCAAAATCAAGTGGTTTTATTCACATCAAAGAAATGAGAACTGTAATTTTCATTTCAGATAACTCAATACATTTTGCAGTTAGTTGTATAATTTTTAAGGACATAATCATACTCTGTCTTTGGTAAGAATACAGGTTCCCTGAAGCCATACACAATTAACAAGGAAACAGTTTTGCACTTGAATTTGCAGACTAAGTGTGTGCATGTAATAAATACTGTACGGAAAAAAAAATATCAGGTAATCATCCAAGAACACTACTCATGAAAACCCAAATCTTCAAAATGAGTGCCCTATCCAATTGTCAGTCCGACTCCATGAATGCTTACTTGTACAGGATATTTTCCCCATTTAGATTTAGGGATCTATTTAAGTAATCTGAACACTACTCCGAAGAAGTCGATTAAATCCCTCTTTTTGTCACAGAATGCTCTCTGAAGCAAGAAAAGCCAGTTCAACCAACATCTGATCGTGTGCCTGCGTCTTCACCTGAAACTCTGAAGACATGTCTGCAGCTGTTGAACTCTCTGCATTCCACTCTCTGCTCACCTGAATTTGAAGGATTTTGTGTTTGAAATGACCAAAATGCTGTAAAAATTTTAGTATCTCAAAAACGAAGCAGACTCCCCCAATCCCAAAGTACCTTACAAGTACCAAAACATTCCCCTCTCTACCATCCATTAAAACAGGGAACAAAGCTATCCTATCTTATCAAGACTGTGAAGGTATCTTCAGGAAGACACAAGAAGCACAAAAGTGTTAAGATGAAAGGAAACCAAAACTTCTTGCCCAGAATGGATAAGAAAATCAATAACAACATCAAATATGAGAACACCCAGAAGCAGGAATTGGAGAGGGGAGCACAGGGCATGGTGAGACGAAAGTAGAAAGTTGTCAGACAGTACACAGTTGTACCACAGTGAGCATTCTTGTCTTCTCCTCACTTTTCAATCACAAAAAAAGTGGAATGGAAGAACAAGAAACCTGCATTAATGTTCCACCTCACCCTATATACAAATACTTTCAGCATGGGAAACAAACAATTACCAGAAAACATTTTCTTTAAGAAGGCATCGGTGGAAAAATCTGTTTATGCTATCAAACATAATCATAACACAGCTCAGAGAGGAGCCAAGTTAAGATCACACGGGCAACTGCATTCATTCATTATTAAACCACATGTTGATTGCTTTCTTCTAAAGATAGCAAAACACACTTATACTACTGCCAAAGTCCTTGTTCTGAAGCACAAAAAAGTTGCCTTGTTCTGTGGTACTTGTTTATGTGACATAGGAAGTTTACATGGGGAAAAAAAAACCTTTTCCATTCACTCTCAGAAACAGTTGAAGCAACTCACCTCCAGACCAAGGCAGGAAACTGACATGGAAAACTGCAATCTAAGGGGTTAATACTTGGCAAAGTAACAAGGAACAGGATCTTCTAAAATGCTGGGAGCCCTTCAGACCATTCAACTAGATCAAACAGCACAAAATCCACCCTTTTTTGCACCAGCAGCAGCAGCAACGGCAGGGAATCACATATCCATGAATTTACTTCAGTGTAGAGGACAATTCCACTGCTCTGAAAGCAGAAACAGCATGAGAAGTGGAATGATTTCCACCTTCAGCCACTCGGAAAAAACTTTCCTAAAACTCCCTAGTACCACTGCTCAGCCCCCAAGCTATTATCAGCTGGCAAGGGCTCTGCTCCAGATCATTTCTTCTAACCTGCTGCTAGAAATGTATTTGGTCAACTTCAAAATCTTTCGAGTAGGTGTTACAGCGAGCATATGGTTCCAATGTGAAGAAGTTGGGATCTCACAGCCCATGAGCAGAAAACACTGCCTATTTCACCAGACTGTTAAATCCCACACACCTGCTGCAAGCAGAGAGGAGACAGACTGGTATCATTTTCGCTTGGAATCATTAATTATTCATTGTGAGTCACTGGTGGGAAATTCCATAAATAGGACATGGCTAATAACAATACTTCTTTATTTTTCATTATGGCCAGGCACATTTTCTCTTTCCGGAATAAGTACACTTAAGGTGCAGTTTAAATGAAGAGAAATTGATGCTCAGTGGTATGGGCTGAAATTTTCAAAGCCACCTAGAGAATTGGATTATTTACTTCCTGATGAGTTTCTGACTGAAACTAGATACGGTAATTGCTCAGCACGTTCTAACATTCTCAGCCTGTAATACTGTTCGGTCACAGAAAGAGCAATAAAGAAACAGAAGGGGAAGTCCAACTTTACCATTTGCAATCAGAGATTTAAAAATATTCCTGTGTGACATCTCTTCTAGAAAGAAGCAGCTGCAAAGGCATGTGCATGATAACTCCAAACTGCAACACTCTTCTCAGGTGGAGCCCTGGCCTCACTCCACTTAGTGGAGGCTTCTAGTCAGTAAGGCTAGGATTTCAACACCTTCATTTGCAGTTTTTGTTCATGGTCCCAATGCAGGCAAAACAATGATAATCATCTCTCAGGAAAAAAAAACCAAAATATGGAAATGCCTAGAAAGAGCATGGACTAATACAAGCCAGAAGTACTCTGGCATGTGGGGGATATCTTCTCAAAGCAAAGTCAGAACTAAAAATCTATTCAAGCAAAACCCAAGGTAGATTTCTGCTCAAATTCAGACATATGAGACTAGTTCCTAGGCTGGTAGAAAGTGGAGTAGCTGAACAGAGCAGCATAGACCAGTTCATAGCCACAGATGATCTGAATATATATATGAAAAGTGAAAACAGAGACAAGAGAAAAGTTAGCGTGGAAAGGATCACAAGGTTATACTAAGGTTAGAGAAATGCCCTTCCTTCCACATGAATCTGGGTAACAGAGTAAAGAGTGATCCTTGCAGAGTGATGAGAATTTGATCCAGAGCTGCAGCATAACAGTCAAGGAAACGAAGCAGTGGGATCATCAAAATGTACCCAAATGCCACTGCAAGCGTGTATGCCGAAGAAAGGCAAGCATGTGTCTGCCAGAAAGGGAAGAGAAGGATAAAAAAAACCCTGAAGGTTGAAGTAAAGTTACACTGAAAAAAGACCACATTCTTCCCCCTTCCAAAGACAGGCTGAGATTTGTTTCATAATCACATGTGTTTTTCCCATTTATTTTTCTCCATTTGTGAAATACTCACTTTCAGTTTGTTGCTATTTAACCAGCAGCTGAAACATTTATAACTTCACATAAGTGCATATAAATCAATAGGAGTTTTTCAAAACTCTGTAAGGCCTTGCACATTCCCTCCACAGGAGATGTTATTAACCCATTCTACAGCACCAAACGGTCTTTCATTATGGCTCTGGCACTGCCCTGCCTGCTGAAGTGCTTGCTGAACTCATGGCCAGGCTGTTCCTATGCATTTACTCAGCCTCAAGGTAAGCAGAAAATAGCATTCGTTCTAACATATACTTCTACTCTGAAACAAGAGCCTGAAGGTAACCACAACTACCTTTACAGAAGCCGTCAGGAACTAGCAAGAGTTTACAGGCGGGAAGTATTACCTAAAATTGATAAAACAGTAACTAACGTTATGCAATCAAAGTGAAGTCAATCATCACTCATCTAGAAACATACGCCCAACTCCAAACATGTGCTTTAGCCTACCAACATGAGTGAGAATACTCATACATTTAAAGCAAAGTATACGCTTAAAGAGCTCTGCTTATAAATTCTTTTCTTTTTTTTTAGTACTGGGTATTACAGCAAATAAACAGTCAAAAACATGACTCTGTCTACTAACCACACAACTAGAATCATGACTTTGCTGACTCTACATTCACACTTGGTACTAAAGCCCTGTGTGTTCACTCTTATCTGAAGTAGGACCTTCTAAATAAACCCATCTTACCCTTCATTGAGATATTTATAAAAAAGCAGCTTTGTTAAAAGGCAGTCAGAAATGTAAATGTCTGGAAAGGATCAACACTAACAAGGAAAAAATGTTAGGAAGCAAAGAGGACCATGCATCACTGGAATGCTTTATTTTAATGTAAA
Source organism: Ibycter americanus (assembly GCA_035590275.1). Classification (NCBI taxonomy): domain Eukaryota; kingdom Metazoa; phylum Chordata; class Aves; order Falconiformes; family Falconidae; genus Ibycter; species Ibycter americanus. The sequence goes on along the minus strand of JAVJGI010000065.1, from coordinate 16,998,707 downwards.
CATTCTCGAGTGCAGGCGGGAAATTACATTTACTCTGCTGAAATATTTGTAGATTATCCTTCATGTAAGCCTCATTATATACAGAGTATGAACCTCTTAATACCTTCTGAACTACTGAAGCCTTGTTTTGATACATATACCACTGAATTTCATGATTTCATGAGTTTTTTTATTGTTATATTTCATATATATATATATGCATATATATATATGCAATATATATATGCATATATATATATGCAATATATAATTATTATATATATTTTATATATAATAAAATATTATATATTTTATATAATATATATAAAAATATGATATACATTATTTCATAACTCAGTTTCAGCTATATCTTTCCCAAAATCCTTCCCTGTCAGCAATATTTATTTAAAATATATAATAAAAAAATACCATTCTTTGTATTAAAATGTTTTCCATTGTTTGAAATACCTGTTGGAAATCTGAATACATTTCCCCCTCAAAGATGTTCCTCCCTTCTGGTTGGAAATATATATGAATGAATAGATTTCATTTCTTTTTATATTAGTATCTCATATAATATCTACACAGGTCTGAAATCACAATCATGGTACCATTATTGCATAAGGAAGAAAATACGGTGTTTTGAACCATAAGTAGTAAAACGTCAATTAAGATTTGGAATCTCTTAACTGGCCACACAGCACCTAGACTTCGATGTCCCAGGGATCTACAGCAAGAGGCCAGATACCTTGAAAGGAGAATCTAGTCTGTAATTCACTACAGGATAGTGTGAACCCAATGGCAAAATCAGGTCCTAAGGTAAAATTTTGAGTTCAAAGCGCTGAAAGGACTTCCCTAGAAACAGTAGTGATTTCGCCTAGGAAAATCTCCACAGAGGTTATAGGAACAACACAGTATACAGGACTTAGGCTTGCTCAGGCACAGCTTCAGAGATGTCTTCCCGTATTTCATTAACTTCTTTAAGAAATCTGATTAATTAATTGCCATCCAAAGAGAACAGAAATTGATAAATACAGGTTCCAACTCAGCAAGCCTGTAACCTGTCTGAGCCAGAAACATGGCCTGTCCTTTGACTTCTGGCCTCATGCAGCTTCCTGTGCTGTTCAGAGAACAATAGATGGATGAGATGCATAAAACACCTTGCAGCATTACTTGTCCATACTGAAAGTGGTAGGTATCTTTGCAACTGGATGGCATAATATCACTCCAAAATTTACCGCCCTTCAGCTGGTATTGCAGATCAGTTGCATTCGACCTCTGAAATACTTTGCAACTCTATACAAACCAAACGTACATGCTGACTGCATGATTAACACTGTCTGCTGAGATTTAGAGAGCTGCCTTCAGCTAGCATCTTTGCTTAGAAAAATTACAGTAAATCACACTGGACTGCAACAAGTTAGTCTTTTTGCCCTTTTGTTCTCAGTATTACAGTGCTGGAAACAGTACATCATCTACTGCTATAATAGCAGCTTTGTTTAGAAGAACTTGCATGGCTATGCTTTTTACACATACTTTGTTTATGTCTGAAATTAGCTATATCTTGGCCTTGTTATAATATAGTAGTTTTCAAGATACTTTAATAAGAATTGTACAGGGGTTTAGTTATAAAAAAAACTTTTCAAAAAGACTATAAAACACTATAAAAATGGTTTGTAGGGCAATTCTTTCAGGTACCTGCCATAATAGGTTTTGCATTTGTGATTGCATTAGATTTATATGCATAGATTCATATTGTGTTGATTTAGTCATGAAATAAAAAAATAAAAACCCCTACATAACAGCATCGAAAGTCTGTCCCTTACATACATATGATACAGTACAGGTTTCACATCAAACCTTAATTTTCAAATTTATGCCTTTTGCTTGCTTTTTTCCCAGTATCACTGGTTCATTACTAGAGATTTTATTCCAATTTAATGCTAAAAAGCTTAAATTAGCCAAATGAACTACCAGTTTCTGGGTGCAAGTAACTAAGCATTGTACAGACAATTGTATACAGGCAAGATTCCAGAGGACAGGCAGCTCCTGGGAAATGCTGTGACCCTTAATAAACGTGTAGTTTCTCTCAATCTCTGAGATAAGCGCATCCAGATTTAATAATTAGCACTGCTCCCTGAACAGCTCTAATCACTGATCCCTCCTTTTACTCATGTCATCTTGTAAACTCAGAATAGAGAGGACATGTTCACATTGATTATATTAAAGCAAATCACAATACAGTAAAATGCAACAAAAAACCTGTAACTGTGAGAAAGGTGTGCACTGTGGCAATGCTAGACAAATCTAGACACTTCAGACTCCTGCAGAAAATATCTAGAGCTACTGCAGACAATCCATGTTATCACGATCGAAAACTAAATGCTGCATTGCAGCCCTTACCTCATTACATGAATACATTCTGGTTCCTTGGTGAAGCTGTAGGCGTAGCCACTGGATGTTGTGCCAAAATCAATAGCCACAACAACAAGAAATAACTGTTCTACAGCATCCTCTGCATCAGAGTCCTTCTGTTAAATAGCAGAAGCAAAATAGACACTGAGTCACTGATTAGAATAACTGTAACCTGTCGTACCCTTCGGTATTTCTGCTCCCTGAGACATGCATATCTCTTCAGTGGAAATAAGGACCTCCTTAAGCTGCAGTTGTGACCGAAGTTGATATCAGATAGCTGCACATTCCAATGGAAGTGGAAATTCCATATACAACGCAGCATATTTGCTGGAGCCTTTTATACATAACCTTCTGAATCAAAATTTTCCTTCACGTTCACTTTTTTGGAATAGCTATTATCCTGTATCATTAAAACTTATGGCTGAACATTAGGTTATTGGTTTGGGGCCTGGGTTTTGTGTTTTGGTTTGGTTTTTTTCTTAAACTGATCAACTGAAGAATGTGTTTATATTTGTCAATGTGGTGTATTTGGGACTTATTCGCTGTTTTTAGGAGTTAACTACGTCATAACCTTGAACATGAGGTACTGCCATTTAAAACTAGTGGAGACAGAACAACCCCAAATACAGCAATAAGCTTTTTATCCCATGATAATTATTTATTTGTGAAGAGTTTACATAACACTTGTTTTGTAAGCACTATATACACTATATATACTATATACATTCTTTCCTCCTGCCTGTACTAGAATGTGGAGAGCTGTTCAGCTGCTTATAGTGAATTTGAATCCTTCTCCCTGCCTTTTACCTGTAAATCCTGCAACCCCTAAAAAGCACCATCAAGGGCAACATGGGAATGTTAATTAGAAGAGGTGGAAGGGTTATGGCCCAAATCATAACAACATGATATAAAGCTTGATGTGAAGAAACAGGGAATTGCACTGCTCCCCAGTATGCTGTTGCCTAACATAAATCCTGTATAATGGAGGAATAAGTAATGAACAGCAAGGAACTACTCTTCACATGCCGGTGGTGGTTAAAGCACTAACAGTTTAGCAAGACAGGAAGAGAACAAGGTGGAAATGCTGGTGAAAGGGCTGTGCGCTACAGGCAGGTAGATAATGAAGGAAGGCGATACACCTGTCTGCACACACACCTTTTTGGCAAAACCACCAAGGAGCAGACTTGTCAACTTAATACTATACGGGCCTTGTCTGAATCCTCCACCACGGTTCCTCAGCCTGTACTCTCAATAACATTTTGAAGCAATTGTTATCTTTTACAGAGGAACTGCCAAATGTCCTCACTTTATAAGCAGTGTTCCACCATCTTCCTCACCTATCTCCATGCCTGCTATTTCCAGCACCTTTCTGTTGTACCCTTACATTTCCCAAGATCATCCCATAGGCCTGCTACTTAAAATGGAGAAACAAAAGTAATAAAATTTGGTCTCAAGTAATGAAAGACTTGCTTGGATTCTCCCAATAAAAAAGCTTTTCAACTAGGGCAATATGTTATTTATATGTCTTTCTCAAAGAGTTTATGGAGCAAATCTAACTGAAAGAGGACATAAATTCATCAGTAGACAGAAATAAAAGCTCTGGAGTATATGGAGAAAGAAGGGAATAAAAGCAAAAATTTATGAGAGAACTCTGGAAATCCTGAAGAGGGATGTTGCACAACTCTGAACTTGATTCAGAAAGCCAAGGAAGAAATCCAACAAGGGTAGCAATGTGTTCTGAACATGATTCCTTGCAGTATCAAGACATACACTGTGCATATACTGTGTTACAGATGATGCAGATGATCTTAAAAACAGATGGGACTTGGTTTTAATGGGAGTTTACCAACAAAATGAGCATGATGTACAAGAGATTAAAACATACTACATTTATGGGACATTTGCTTGCTTCTAAAAGCTTAGAGTGGCTATTTTCCTTAAGAAACTAAAGCGGTTCTATTTTGAGTCTCTCTCTCTGTTGGAAGAGAACCTTTTCTCTGGAATTTTGAATTTTATAGTTGAGTACCATATATCTCCTTTTTTTTTCTGAACAGAATGAGACTTTTCAGGGGCTGTCTAAACAAATCACTGATAAAGACAGGGACAGAACTTGGGAACCCTGAGGATCAAGAAGCCCCTGCATTTGATATAAAAATATGCAGAGCAAATCTATCAGCTCAGCAAGTAGACAAAAAAAAAAGCAAAACCAGGACCCCAATGAAATGAATGAGATCTCTGCCACCAACCCCAGTGTGACCAAAGTTTCACTTAAGACTATGGATAGCATGAAAGGGATCATTATGTGAGGAAATTAAACTTTTTTAAAAAATTACGTTCCACTAAACTGGCAGGAGCAAGTAATGTCAACATACAGTATATGTTAAGAGTGCATTTCTTACCACAATATGTGATGGAGACAGTGGAGTTATTCCAGGGTCTCCCAAACTTTTGGCTGGTGATGAGTAAGCAGATGTGGAAACTGCATCTGAAAGGAAACAAAAAGTCTTCAGTCTCAGTAAGCAGAATGAGTACGACAGGGCAGTTGCTTTGCATACTGCTACACTATTTTCCTGTTGTAACAAATCTACTAAAAAAGAAAATTAATTCCACAGCCGCCACACAAAATATATTTTTTGCCCTTACAACATGCTAAGACTCAGCAATTGCAGGTTTGGTTTTAAAATATTTATCTGACTTTCATGACTAATTTCCATTCTTTTGCCTATTACATTACCATGTATAATTTTAAGTCTTCCTAAATATATTCAGAAGTCATAGTTGATACAACCAGCGTGAACACTATACACTCACGCTAATGGCCTAAGATTTAAATGTATGAATGCAGAGACTAAACACAAGTTGTGAGATCAAAAAAGTCATTTTAAGAGAAAAAGAGGAGATAATATTGATTTGACAACACAGTGAGAATAAGCTGCAATGATCCCATCATGAGCCTTTATTCTGAAACTTTCCCAATACTGTCTCTGTTTTTATTCTTCAATACACTCTGTACTGAAATATCTTGCAGCTGTTAATATTACTGCAGGACAGAATCCAGCTGGGAAAAAGGAAAGTATTATTAACGAATCATCAAAGAAATATTTCTACCCTGCCTACAATACTGGAATTTCATTTAAAGGAACGTACCAAGTGAGTGACAAATACTGTAAAATGCACTATTTGTGTTTTTCCTTCTTGTGTTTACCCCATTGATAACAGAAAAGGAAATGGCTTATTAAAATAATTAAGCACTGATGACTTGGATGGATGTATATATATTATCTTATGAACACTGCAACAGTTTATCAAAATGGAACACAGAAAAGGTAGCACATGCCCTGTCCATGCTCATACCTCCCTGCCCCCAAATTTAAGCCTTGAGTTTACTGAATTCTCTTCTGTAGAATATAAGCTAGTTAGATATAATGCAGAATTATTTAAGGTCTCTAAAGATTAATAACCATAATAAATATTAAATAATACATTTCAATGTATTTTTATCACCTACTTGGATGCACCACACAATAAAATGCATATTTATGCCTAGCATGTAATTCCTAGACATGACTGACAAGTCAGAGCATTATTCTTTCTAAGATGACACAGGAGCTGCTGTCCAAGAGAAGACCTTACAACCACTTAATGAAGAATCCTGTCGCTCCTAGTAATCAAATATGTGTTGTTTTCCAGGGAAGATGCAAAAATTCTGCAGTAGCCAACTACGGGATAATCTGACCACAGGAAAAAAATCTTCCTCCATAGCTTTTGTAACAATGTTTATTTGTATTCAAGTTATAATATGCATCTTCAGCCTGATCTTCAGACGCATTTGCAGAACCAAAATATTCACACTTCCTGTACAAGTTCTTCAGGAATATATTATGTTACTACTCTTGTGGTGAAGTACAAAAAGCCACAGGTCAAATGTGACAAACTCAGAATCTGTTCAGTTTCTTAAGATATATCTGGATCAGATGCTGTTATCAGCCTCAGATGCCGTTATCAACCTCCTTTGTGCCATTTCTTCCTCTTTTCAAAACAGATTAGTTTTGGTACCATTGATATGGCATTTTTTGTAGAACTGAAGAGCAATATTTCAGCACAGGAGAAAAAAAGAACTAATAACAAAACATGTTCCTTGCATCCTGCTGCCATTCCTGACTGGACCTGAACTAATACATCCTGAGCAGTCCAGGACATCACAATACTGACTCAACTTCTTTGGAAACCAGTACCTTTCCCCCAGTTGGGATGCTGGCTTTGCAGCACAAAAATGTAGACATCAAATCACTATCTGTGTGTTTTGCAGTGTTTCTCTTTGTTACTAATCCTTTTCACTACCTGTTTCAGCACTCATGTTTCAGCAATCTATTTTCCAGCCTGCCTTCACTTATCAGCCTGGGTGTACCTTGAGAAGTTATTCATAGCTCTACACGCAACTCAGAAAATCCTGTGTGACAACATACACATATTTTTTGTCTCTCAGAGAGCAGTGATAAAATAACCAGTGCAATATTCACATTCATCCAATGAAACTGTGCTAACTTGGGTAGTGTTCTATCAAGAATTTATTCAACCCAACTAACTTGTTACAATCCAGGGATGTAAAATGTCTACAAGGACACTCACTGTGTCCACAGGCATAAAAACATTTGCTAACAAACAAAAAACGTTAAGCAGAAATCAGAGGTCTGTCTTAGCTACCTGTAGATAACACGGCTTAAAACAGAAAACAGACGTAGATATTTTCATCAAAAATCTTCAAAATAAATTGTCCATTTCAGTTTCAGAATGTTCTTGAAAACTTAAGCATAAAGGCTGGATTTGCGGCAGGGCTAACTTTTTCTAATTCTTATCAGCTGCTCAACTGTGCTGAAAGGTTATTTGTGATTTATCAATATTTTTGACCTGAGGAAAAAATCCTTCCAAAACCCATGACCATTCTGCACTGTATTCACTGCGGCTCCTGCAAATACCCAGCTAAACAAATTAATTCTACAATGAGTCCTACATTCCAACAGCCTACAGTTCTGCTGGATCAAGAAAGGAAAATCATGGAAGGCAATGCTACAACCTCTTAACTAGCAAACCAAAATTTTAACCAAAATGTACTGTTACAGTGCTTCTGTAGAGTTGCCATCATGTTGACACAAGCAGCCGTTGCATGACATTGCAACTCATTTCGTGAGACTACTAACTAATCATGTGCAATAATCAGGGCAGCCATAATTGTTATATTCTAACTGTTAAAAGAGGCCCGGACACTATCAGAAAGTTTGCAGAGCTGACAAATGAGTAAGTGCCGTTCAGAATACTGGGAAGTTAAAAAGGTCATTTTATCAGGGCAGTTGGCGTTTACAGAAAATGACTTGCAAGCCAGTCACCCTGGATTTAATGCCGAGTTCTTCTAACAAGTAGCGGAACAGTTGTTAAAAGCACGTGAAATTAGGAAATTTGTAACATTATACTATCTACCCGATCTAAACTGAAAGGTGTTAAAATAGACTTGTCCATGTGGGAGCTTTAATATTTTGCTGAGTTAGTGATTGCTTGTGGGAAAAAAACTGCACGCATCATGATTTTTACAACCGTGTTCTGAACAGCAGTAAATGCATAGATATTCCAGGATATTTAAAAATCTCCTGTTTCTAAAGGAGTGTGACTAGTTGATGTGAAAGGAAAAAAAAGCATCTGTTCCAAGCCAGAGAATGGAAAAAAGTTTGCAAGGAACCTGATTTGCGATCATGCAACAAAAAAAAAGGATGCCTAGCCTTTATGAGTAAATTCCTCCTCTTAACAATTGGAAAAGATGTCCTGCATAGTATCACAGTATTTGGAACCGTTCTTACAAGCAGGATGACTTCTTAAGGCTTCTGTAATGAAAAAACACAACTAGTGTCCCACATAGCTCATGTTCCAGCTTTATCTCCCATGTTTACTAAAGATCTCTGTGTCAAGCAACACACTATGAAAAAAACATATAGCTAAACAGCAAGCATTAAACAAACATTTAATTCTTGACAATTTGCACACCAAAATAAATGGAGGGATCTGATTTAGAATGCAAATTAAAGTCTTCAAACAAACCAATATTTAAAATAATCTCTTCCTAAATATTATGCAAACTTCTTGAACAGAAATTCTTTAATTTACTTATGAAAGAATAATATGAACTTTAGCCTGAAATATGACTGTCTATATCAGGGGGTTGGATAATTTAACTAAACGTGTATAGAATTTGACCACATCATTACAATTTCTGACTTTTGTCCTAACCTAAGCAATTGCCAAAGAACACCTTGTGCATTTTCAAGGTGACCAGAAGGGGAAGCAAGAACAGAGAAGACTTCCATTTTCAGCATTTTTTTTTTTTTTTTACATTCAAAGGGTACTATCTGATTTGCAAATCCCCAAAGAATTACAGAATTGGTCAAATTATGAGATCAGCAGATACTGTATTAATAACGAATCATGTCCATTATCATATTAGCTGCATTTGCTGGTTTAGCAGATTTAATTTAAATTATTCCTTCTTTTCATCTAAACTCATGCAAGAGTTTATTTTCTGTGGTTTCCTGCAACAGCTAATCAGTTTAGCTTTTTCTGGTTTTCGGTAAATGATCAGCCACATGCTAGATTTCAACAAAATGCAATGCAACTGATGACAAAATGCAATGAAGGATTAACCTTTAAGTGTCACAGAACACAGAGTAAAATCAAAGTCCACAGCATTTCTAAAAACTTAGCTGATGCAGTGTGAACATTTCACTGACAGCATGTTCAGCTGAATCTGATCTTCTAATAGATCGAGAGAGCAGGACCAAGCTCAATATTTAATTAGAAAGATCAGTTAATAGCAGCTGATATCCTCTGTAAGACTATCAGTCTGCTCTGAATATTTGGGAGCCCCTGCCATGCACTGCTATTCAGGATTGAATAAATGAGTTTTAGTGAACCACTGACAGTACCAGGCATGGACCACTACAGTCCCAGATAATCCGTTTCCAGCCAGCAAGCTGAGCCCTGCTTTAAGAAAGGTGACTGCTAAACCTCACAGTCACAGGTCGCTAAGGCGGTACTAAAACAATTTTATTTTTTTTCCAGCAGCTAACCAAAATCTTTTCTTTCCTATTAAATTTAGGTTTTATTAAGTATTTTGCTTTATATAATTCAGCTACACCAGACTTGAGCAAAATAGTCTGCTTCACATATTAAGGAAATTGTGCATTTGAACAGCAAAGCAGCATGCCGTAGCAGTGGATTCTCTGCTAACAGAAAGTTCCCTGCAATCCAAGTAACACAGACAACATAAGCTAGTGTGCATCGTCTCTAAGTAACAATTTACCAAGACAAGTAAAAGCAAGAATTCAGGAAGCAGAGTATGCTGCTCAATGGCATAAAGCACACAAATGCAGTCAGATCAGGGAATGGGGGAAATTTCTGAGTATGTGTCACTTTTCAGGCACATTCTGCAGTACTTTAGAGTCATGCCTACAAAAGAGAAGGCTCGGTCAGGACAGAACTGCACTTCTCAAACCTTTGCAGGCCTCCCCTCCAAGTGATGGTGAAAGGGACTCATCATGGTCTGGATCTCCTACATCTGTTTTGTAAACCAGAAAATAGGCAGCATCACTATGGTATCATCTCTCTGTAGAAGCATGCCTGAACACCAGTGTGTATGTATGTTATATCCCAAGCAATGTATCTTAAGTTCATTTCTATTTCTACCCTGCCAGAGTGGCCACAAACCCAACACTTGCTAATTAAAACTCTTCTTGTGATTTGTTGAATCAGCAATAGGATCAATACTATTCCCTATTTCAGATCATACTTCTAGCATTTGAAGAAGTGCTTTCACAATAAGAAGTCATTTTTCTTCAATCCATAACGTACAATGCAATGAATTCCATTCATTGTGCAGATCTAAGCCTCTGGCTGAGCTTAAGGACCCACTGGAAAGACCGAGATATCACACTCTTTTCCAGGCTTTCCCAGACTCCCAACTGGGAATGTCTGCAGTACACCACCCTGCCTCAAAAGGAAAGCTGCAGTAACTCTTTTTGATGTGTCTAATGTATATCCACTGTTCCATATGTGAAACCCGTTCAGCCTCTCAGTGATTTGCAGGCTGATGAACCACATGCACACGGTAAGTCAGGATGCATTAGACCTACTAAAAACGCCACTATTGCAGCTGATCTTTATGGCTCCAAAAACCCAAGTTCACTGAATTTACTCTGTAGATGCTGATCATTTTCACAGATCAAACATTTGCACATATCTGAGGGCTGTTTTTCTGGAATTTCCAGCCATTCAGCAGCTGGTGAGAGTAACTGCTATATGTAGCTATGATCTCAGTCAGGTTGCTGGCCATACCAAAATCTTAGCCACATTCTTCTTTTCCACTCAGACAACATCTCTGGATTGAACAACAAAAACCAAAAAGGATATACTAAATCAAATCTGGGTATAGGGTAGCCATCAGGCAATAAAAGAATGACATTAAAAACATCATTTTTCATTCAAAACACGCATATAATTTTGAGCATCAATAATAACTGTGCCCCAAGGAATGCTTGTTAATGATATTTGCACAACAGGAAAAGAAGGGTTTTACCATATTGCTATTAGCTGGCAACTACTGCATCGATGAAGAAAATCTTATTCAGCTTTTCCTATTGCTGAGATTTTGCTTTGCATTAAGCACAAAATGTCACAGCTTCCAAATGTGACATGACAACCTAGAGCATTTCACTGTAAATACAAAGATGGCCTTTGAAAATAATTATAGAACAAAAAAAAAAAAAAGAGACTGAGAGAAGCAAATAAAAAAAACACTTAAAATATTCTTATGCATAATAAAAAGATCCCGTATTTCATATTAGAAGAACCTTCTGTTTTACTGAAACCAATGACACCAGTGTTATTGCCATCAATGGAATCAGAGTTCTTTGTTTTAAAATGCCGGTAGGCATCCAGCTGGTTTGTTGAAGACTGCAATATACTTCCCTTCTATGAATACGGTCATAGCCAATCTCTGATACAAATCCAAGTTTCCTGATACCCTTTCATAATAATTGGTCACCCAAAGAGCTGGTATTCATTGCATTGATACCAATTAGAGCACAGTGATTTCCTAGGTAAAAATCTCCCAATTCTTTGGGTAAAATTCTAAAAATAAGACATGTTCCTCATCATAACTTTGACCTTTTTCATTTATGCTTTTACATTGCCTCCCATTATGATTACAGTTTGACTGCAGGAATTACTCTTCCACTATGCTATCAAGCTAAGATAATTTAAGTTTTTAATATTATGGTTAAAAGTATCAAAAAACAACCCCAGGTTCATCCCACCACTCTGGATAATATTAATTTTCCTGAACCTCCAGCAAAGGAAAACCAAAAGACACTACCTATTTTCTGTGAACTTAATTTAAGATGAAATAAACACACAAGAACTTTCAATAACCTTCTGAAAATGCCACATGGGTTATATTCATTTCTCTTTTTGACAAGACATAGGCTAAACTATTTTACCTAGATTTGATCTGACCTCGTCAATGCTTGGTAAGCTTGACCAAAGCAGAACCATCACACTCCTGTGCACACTTCACAGCTGGGTCTGTAAAGCCTCAGCCAGGTCTTTATCAATAGTTAAGTCTGCCCTTAACGCTGCCTTAAACTCAAACCTATTCACCATCTACACTGTAAAGTCTTAAATCCAGCTCCACCTTGAACGACCTGAGAGCTTGCCAGCTTCTGAAACCAGTCAGCTCCCTTATCCATCCCAGTGCTGATGTAGTGCCAGCTTGCTCAGAACCTGCTCGGACCCCAGAACCTGGGGGTTTGGGGAACTCACCAGCGGTGCCTTGCAGTGATTGCTCTCGTCCTAGATTCCAGTTCTTTCAGCGCTCATGTACTACTGCCAGGACAGACAGAACAGACCCTGGTTTACATGTTGGAGAGAGCAGGCTGCATGTCGTGATAAAGGTGGGTTAAGAACCGATTTTGCAGTTCAGAGTGGTAGAAGAAAACTCTCCGGGATCTTTCTAAATATTCCACAGATATAGTTCTGTAATAGATGCCTTTAATACACGCTAACTAACCTTCTCTTCCTTCAGCAAGCTCTTCTATGAACTTGCTTCCTTCAGGCTTCCTTGCACTATTTGCCTCTGTGCAAGCACTGGTTTCCTGAATGTCTCATCTCCTCCCTCCTTGCTTCCAAACAGAAAGACATAACGAACACAAAACAAAACACAGATGTACAGAACCTACGTTCTGTGAAAAGATACCTTCCTCGAAAAGGTTTCCTGCTGCTTCTCCTTCATCATCATGTCTGTCATCATCTACCTCACCTACCTGGTTCACTGCAAGGTTGTCAGGAATGGCACTAGTAAGATTATGCGCTAATTCTCAGGACCACACTCATAACAGAACATTTGTGATGCTCATCACTTTCTTTGGGAAAAACACCATTTACCAGCTAAGGGAGGGCTGGTTAGTTGTTTTTCCTTTTTAAAAAGCAAGATCAAAATATTACAGAGTTATAAAATCCCTGTTTGACCACAAATTCTATTTAAGAACCTCCTCAAGACACAGTTGTATCCTGAAAGCAATGCAATCCTAGATTAAGATATTCAAAGGAATATTATCCAAAGACTGAACAAGAATTACTGTTCAGCTTTTCTGGACCATGTAACCAGCAAACAAGAATAAGAACACTTTTGGAGGTAATTGTTTACTTAGAAGGCAAAAAGGTTATTTAGTTATCGAGAATTCCTAGATTCATTAAGTACCTTGCAAAGTCTCAAACCGGATGAATGCAGTGACTTCTTTTTCTTAAAACATGGACTGGAAACAGTACTTGAAAAAGTCTGTCTTCATTTTGACACTCTTCAAGAATGTCAAACATGACCCATATAGGTATACAGTCTTGACGACAGAAAACAAACCTCTCTCCCTCCCTACCCCAACTCAAAAAAAACACCAAAAACAAACAAACAAAAAAGCCCCAAACAAAGAAAAAAAACCTCAAACCAAACCAAACCAACAAAAAGAAAACAAAACCAAAGAAAGAGGAAGACAGGGTAACAAGAAGAGCCAAACTAGAATAACCATTACTTGTCATGGTAGTCAGCATGAGTGATGCTATATATAAATCCCTTGATATTCTGCAAAGCTATTAAACCAGATTTTGTTCAAAGATGGGAAAATAAGAGAGTATTAGTTGTTGTGAAACTGCAAAATTGGTATCACATTTGACAATTCATTAGCAGAGTCATTTGTGACTATGGCTATTGATTTAGCTTCTGAGTGACACTATAGCTAAATCAAAAGTAAGTCTTTATTTCTTTATTCTTTTTATTTTACAGTCTTGAAAACAGATCAGCTATCAGGCTTAAAGGAAAATACCTTATGAGAAGAGAAGCCATGGACAGAAGAAAGCACATGTTTAAGGGTTTGTAGAGCAGATCACAAAATCCTGCATTCACCAACCAAAATTCATTTCCAGAGCTTTTTACAGTAGCATCCATCGAGCCTACATTCAAGTACCATGACTGTGCATACAGATCACACAGCCAGAGACCAACACTGACCAGCTGGAAAGTTACACTGTCACAGTGGCAAGCCAATGGTACAGCCTGCAAAGGAGTTCCTATGGCTAAAACCATAACTGGAACATAGCTGAGTAAGCAAGAGAGCTACTACAAAAGGTTTGATTTTTGAATGCAGCAGTTCCATAATGACAATACCGAAAGCTTTTGTAAATGGCATGCCCTGCTGTTCTGATTACAGCGTGTGCTCTGCTAAGGTATCCATGGAAACTTGAGAAAGAGATGTTAAATTTGTGGGATCTGTTTGGCAGCAGGGAATGGGGCTAGTTGCCAGTCAGCCTAGTATGACCGCAGGTATTTTGATCTTTAAGCATGGAGAAAGCATCAAGAGTCCTCAAACAATGATGAAATCCATAAGACCAAATTGTCAGACGAATGCATTTCCCAGACAATGACAAGAAGGTGGCAAGGACATAGTAAAGAAACTGTGATTTTAATGTTGTTATTACCTCTTAACACAGAAAAATAGCCCAATCACTGTAACAAGGAGAGACACACCCAAACACTTACTCTTCAGACCTCACAGGAAACAGGAAAAAAGCGTGAAGCCCAACACACAGAGCCTCACGAGCGAAGGCTGCGTGGGGCAGGCAGGCATTGAGTGCTCAAGACTGTAAAACCCTTTGAGAGAAACTGCTTCAACCCTAGAGAGTAGTCCTGAACAGCACTAAGAACATAACATGTATCCAGAAATGGACAAATCAAAACAGTGTTCCCAGATTATTCCCTATGGGAGAAAGAAGTAGCATAAGGAGAATATTCATCTCTGCCTCCTTCCCCAAGGAAACCAAGGCAGGTTGGGTAGGCTCCTACAATAGAGGCAGTTTTTCTTCAGAGAAAGGTAAGTGAATAAACTCCCTCAGATGACTTGAAATTGCTATTATGAAACTCCATTCACATACACATTTCTTTTTGGACTCCAATTGATAAAAATTACTAGAAATCTCTCTCAACATTCCTCAGAAACTGCATCTGCAGAGCACAGTCTAAGAGTGTTGACTCAGGCACTGAGGAACTACTGAGAGAACAAACAGCTATAAGAAAAACCCTCTCCAGATCCCCTGTTGTTGTAAATTAAGATGCCTTTAGAACTGGTCCATGTGCCCAGAGTCCTGCAAATCAATCACGATAGAGCTACTGCTTTGGGCCAGCGAGCGCCAAATGGCTCTCGCACACGACCAGACCACAGCAGTGTGCTGATGACGGGGCACAGCAACGCGGTTCATAAAGCTGCTCTCTGATGTCCTTGACACACCCTGATGCAGTCCTGACTAAGGACATTTATTCAAGTCCTCAGTAAAGAACAAAGGCTTTCTAGCTTGAGTGCTGGCCTCCACATTCTGAGTATTTTGGATTATTTATTTGCTTTCTTTATTAGAACTGACTGCATTTTCCTTTTCATTTACATGAAAACCTTTCTCAGATCCCCCTGAGACAGACTTTGAAGGAATTTCCTGTTTTAATACCAATTACTTACACAGTTCACCACTGCCATCCTAATTTTAAAATACTGCAAAGTCACTGCTTTGTGTCACTAGTTATGGCAAAATTTAAAACTTGCATTTGTTAATTTTAAATGCATATCACTATGGTTCTTAACAGCACAGCACATGGGCCATAGCTGGCATACTCAGAGTAATGAGAGCTATGCAATCTTCTTTTGAAGATCAAAAATGTGCCTGGTCACTGAGAAGTGGCAGTTTCAGTTAAATGACCCAGGAGCCAGGACACTTGTCACAGCAAAGAAGATGAAGTCTGCAGGTATGTTACAGGCATTTTGGATCGCTGATGTTCATACTTGGCAGCAGCATTCCCTCAGTGCAGCACCAACATCTGTGACCTTACATCATCAAACAGCTGCACACTCTTCAGCAAAACATCTGTGAAGCCAGCATACCATTTACAGTCACGACCGATGGACTTCAGAGCTCATTCCTGAAACAGATTCCAAGTCTTCCCCGTACCTCTCTCTTTCACCGTCGGAGAAATACAGCTGAACAAGCCTGTGCGACAGTGATGCAGCCTGGAGTTTCACCCATTTCTGTTTTCATCTAGCAAGGCTGTTTGATAGAAAAGTGACAAGTGCCGTACAGAAGCTGAATAAGTAAGCAACTGAAGTCATCTATGGATAGACAAAATGCTCTAAAGATTTCACTAAGCTGCATGTAGAAAATGTTAACATCTACTTTACTTAAAAAAATAATAGATCCAAACTCCCCAAAAAGGTCATGGTGCTTCATACCTAATTAAGGTCATGACTGTTCTTGTTCTCCTACTCCAAAGCAGCATCATTTGGGTGAAATGTTTCTTATTGCTTTCATATTTTCCCTTATCATTTACTGAGCGCAAGCGCAGCTTTTTTAAATACACAAAAAAGACAATTTGCTGCTTTGCCATACCTACAAACTAAAACAGCCACAGGGAGAAGTTTCTAAAACCATAAATGGTATGCTCTTTGAAGTCAAACGCTTCTGAAATCCCATCTGACACCCCATCAAAAGGCAGAACAATTCAGGTACAGGAAGTGGAGGTGATGGGATCCTTTGGATGTTAGCGTTTCAAAATAAAAAGTGTATTTTTAAGACTATTTTTATAAAGAAAGGGATGGTTGTTTGGTGCGATTATAGATAACTGAAATCATAGTAGAGGACTGCAAAAAGGGAACTAGTCACCTAGAACAGCTTAGAAGAATAAGGAACTGAAAATTTTAGAATATTTGACCAGACCTGTAGCTTTAACAAAAAAAAAAAAAAGGGGGGAAAAAAAATCCAGAATTAATTGCAACAGCAGATATGACGTCCAGAAAGGGGCTCAATAATTTCAACAGCATTCCCATGAAAGTGGGAGAAGTTGGCCATGGCAGGTCACATCAACTCAACAAACAAACAAAAAAGAAAAAAAAAAAAAGAAAAAAAAGAACATTTGGCAGAGAAGAATACAAGATGAGACACCAGTCAGCTCACATATAACCCCTATCACCAGCGACAGAGTCAAAAAGCAAACCATATCCTGAATATTGACATTTACATGCAGGGATCAGGTCTTTTGTAGGTGAGGCAACATTCTGGTCTTCCTGCACAGAACTGGCCTCCCGAAGGCTGCTCTAACTTGAGCTGACATCCGAGGCCTCAGCAGCCTCTTCTAGCTCCCAGTGATGGTTGTATTTGAGAGACACCCTGGTCCTTCCCTCTAGACTAGGATAAAGCCCCCTTACACCATACATGCATCAGCTAAATCAGCCTCTGGACAGAACAGATGCCCTGGGGCCTCGCTACAGCTGACTGCAGCTTTGGGGAAACTTCGCAGGTACAGAGCAGGGCAGCTCTATTGAACACCAACTGCTGTCCCAGTGGGAATGAACTAAATACTCAGACTGAAAGCTTACAGGGTGACAGTACCATAAAGAAAAACTTGTCGGCTGAATCAGCATCACCCAATTATGAGCCAATGGCTTTAAAAATGCCAAAAGTCAGTATAATTAGAAGCTTTAAATGCAACAGCTCCTGGGTATGAACAATTTCATCCAGGCTCTTACTAACCAAGCTGCAGATACCGCAATGCTGTGCTAACTGAAGCTATAAAAATGATTGGCAGGCACTGCATACAACACTTGGCTATTTTATGTATAGACTTTTTTTTTTTTACGGATTGTACTATGCTGCAATAAGTGACTGCAGCTTCAATACTGTCAATACAACACTCACTAAATCACATTCTATCCCTCAAGGCTTTTTTTCCTCTGACAGCTTCAGCATTCCAGTGCGTGGAAAGAACATAAGGACTTCTGGCATAACGAATCATTGCTTCACTATATGGTCTTCTGTCTCCTAACAAAATCCCTCCTGCACAGGTTCTCCCTATGTCACAGGTTACTTAATTGCAGTATTGCACTGCACCAACCTTGCAGCTTTACAGAAGGAAAAACACACGATACCCTATCACCTAAAAGACAAATGAATCTGTCAATCTGTTCTCCCCTTTGTCAGTTGTGTTCCAGAAAACTGTTACAGGTTACTTCAAACCGATATTAGAGACTTTATTTAGGAAGCACTGAAAGAACATTTAGAAGTCGAGGGGCGGGGGGGGGGGTGGGGTGTACGGGAAGGGAATCCAGTAGAGCAGGTCATCTTGAAGATTCAACTACTTTCTAAGTACTGTTCCCTGGGTTTTTTCAAATGGATACTTTCTGATTCTTTTATTCCACTTGCACTGCAATTAAGCTATTTTATTCAAAATATTCCCCAAATCTCATTATGATCAGTACAAACTCAACATTGTAAGCTTCTCCATACATAACTGCCAGCACCTTAGGCTCAACATTACAGTTTCCTCAAATCTTTGCAGTATACAGTAAGGAAGAAGGGATGGAGAGACTGAATGAAATGAGGCAGAGTCTGCATTTCCCTTAGGGTTATTCACCCATATCATTTGTATCCTAGGAACCCTCCTCCCTCCCCCAGTTCCCTTCCCACACAGGGAGAGACCACCCCTGTCCTGCAGAGGCTTGTGTTATTTTATCCGGCACAGTGCAATCGCAAACGGACCAAAACCACAGAATCTTGGTTTCAGGCAAAACAAGATTCAGATCGCCTCAGCTCACATGCCGAGTTTGCAAAGTCAAAGACCAGCGGACCCGTTGAGGTGGGAAAACGGACCCGCTCGGGTTCTATCCCACCCCTACACCTCGCTGGGCGCTCCCCGGCTCCCGAGGCTGCGCCAGGATGCTGAGGCTCTCATCCCAGGCAGCGTTGCCTCTGCCACCCACCTGCCCGGTCCTTCTGTTTCAGTGCATCAGGCTACTCACTAAGGGTGCCTGCCTTCATTTCAGCAGCAGCCCCTGATTTCCAGTCCAAGTCCCCCCCCCTCTCTCCCAGGCCGTTGCTGGGAAAGGGAGACCCCGACCCGGCGGAAGACGGAGCCGCAAAGCCCCACACACACACACACACACACTGGGAGGGATGCTGCG
>JAVJGI010000065.1:16932298-16978896 GCA_035590275.1 Ibycter americanus | reverse complement strand
CTGCAGAAGCAGAAACCCCCCGCGGTGCTGGCTATGGAGAGCGGCACCCTGGGTGCGCCAGGACGAGGGTGCGGGAATGCTGGTGGCACAGGCTGCGCTGGCTGCCGTCGGGTTGTCAGGGGTGTGTAGGTACAGCGAACCTCAACAGTCAGCAGTCATTAACGGGGCCCCCGAAATCATGAATTACAGGGTGACTTTTACGGCATGGGATTCTTTTCTTTTGCCTTTGGGGAGAACTCTCTCCCATGCGGATCTGCAGTGACATCAGGGCCGGAATCCCTTGTTCCCAGTGATTTTTACCGAGTTAACTTGTCCTCAGGACCTGGGAGAGAGACACACACCCCTATTGTCACTCGACCCACCACTAAGTTTTAAGAGGTTGCCAAACTAAGAAAGAAGCCATTGCAAACATGAGAATAAAAATAAGGCTGGTAACCTGCCATGAACAATCCTGAAGCCAAAGAAAGTGTTCTCCTGTTTTCCTCCCATGCTTCATGGTCTAATTCTCCTTTACCTTCTCCTGAGTCCTCTCACCAAAGCTGCTGCTCACACAAGGCAGGATCCCTGTGAAACCCCCGAGGACTAGGGAATTTTGAAACAAAACCCTAGACACTGCAGGTGCTTACTCAGCACCTGCCTTTATTTGCTCCCTGATCTCCTACTCTCACAGCATTAGCCCTGTGTCCTGTAAGTTGCGTTGCCTCTGAGGACAGCAAGTGTGGCACAAAAGTTAAAATTAAAGCAGTAAACTGCATCACATCTACACACCTGACTCATCTCACAGGCCTTCACCAATCCTGTGCACACTACAAAGATGACCTCTTCCCAAAATCCACTGTCTTGTCCAGGGAAAAAGCTGAACTCAGTTCTCCACCTCACAAAATCAGCTGCACAAAGGAGAAGAGAGGGAAGGAGCACACAGAGATAGAAGAACAGCACCTCGCTCCACTGTTCACATCAGCTGTAAGCTTATGTTCTCAAGGATACTCAGTAACACGAGGATCACTCACACACCCTGCCTAAACCTGAGGAGAACGTGCACTGGGACAGCGTGCACTGGGACTGCTTCCTCTTCTTCCCTCCGCTCCACACCAGGCAACAAAGGGGAACACCTGGCCAAGAGTTGGCTTTAGTTACCTATTTAGAGTCAGGCTGAATATTTATGCTGTCAGTAAACAGCCTCAGAAATAAGAAACCAAACAACTCTAATACTTGGTTTCCTGACAAGAGACTTAAATAGCAGAAACTTTTGCTTCAAATTAAATGTGCTTCAATGGCAATTAATCTTAGGCTTTAAAAATATGTATTGAGATAATTAACAAATGCAGACGGAAAAGAAAAGAAACAATCAAGGAAAACACAAACACATATCCAAATCGTATACTTTCAGGAAAAAATATTGCATGCAGGCTAATTTTCCATGATCCCTCAAGCAACAAGACAACACACATAAAAATAGCATTTGCTGGGTACAGACATCTTTCTGAATGTCAGTGCAGTGACTACATTATTCAGTATCAAGCCAGGTTGCCTAAGTTACACACTCAGCTGTAGGTGTTTTGAATAATGCAGAAGGAGAATATTTGAACACATGTGACTGCTGGTTTCAGAAACCAGACCCTTTCCCAGAGAGCTTAGTATGTCCTTTTAAAAATCTAATGAGAGGAACCAAGTAAAAAAAAATGCATTTGAGGTAAAATTAGATTGACAATTTGAAATATAAAATTAAGAACTAAGGTCCCTTAAATTTTGTTTTGTTTTATATAGATCAAAATTAATTATATAACTAAAAATAAATTATAGAATAATAAAATAACGCATTATTTTTCCCTTGCCATCTCTCTCCCTTGGAAACAAATACAAAAGTACATTTCATATGAAAGAAAAAACTTTTTGAAAAGGTCACTGTATTAAATGAGCCTGCTCTGGGGCTGAAGAGACTTCATTTTTGTTACTTATTCCATAGGAAGTTTGTAATTTTTATGGTCATTTTGACAGACTGTTTGGAATTTGTGGTTTTAATGGTTTATTATTTTATAAGCATAACAGGAAATGAGTCTAAATAAAATTATTAAAATGTAAAAATACTGTGGATGACTAGAATTTGAAAAGAATGGCACAAGTCAAGTCATCTACATTCTCTGAACACCTGTTCTTACAAGCACCTAGGTGAGCTCATTAACTTCTCCCTAATACAAGATTCAGTTTTAGTGTGGGTCTGGAAAGAATTTTTTTTTCCTTCTCAGTGAACTAACATCAGCTGGCTTAGTACATTGCAAGGGAGTAGCAGCAGAAAGGAAGAACCTTTTTCTGACTCTGCAACATTGAAGTGTTATTCCATCAGACAACCAAGGCACCCATCACTGTTACGTTCAAGCACCAGACCCAGTAGTTGTTACTGGTATTACTCTGACTGGGGAGAAGCCTGATTTCTGCAGTAGCCTGGGGCAGATGTTTGCTTTAAGTTACCTCTCAAGCATCTACTTGGGACTGAACACCTCTCCAGCACAATCAAGACCCGTGATTTAATATACTGTATTTTGCATCTGCAGAACACTTCTTATCCTAGGTGATCCCCAGAAAGCTGCAGGCTCAAACCATTCAATTAATCACAGAAAGGGTTCAGATACACTGGCGTTAACTGACAGTACAAGAATAGTAGCTGTCTAACCTAGCTCAGATTTTATCAGAACTACTACATATATGTTATCCATTAGCATCAATCAAAATTTCATAAGAAAACTGAAGACCACCACAACGCCCTTTCAGGGCCATATTCACATGTTGTGAGAGCTACACAAAACTGTGGCCAGTCAGTGAAAAGAGTTATGTGCTTCTCACACATGATTACAAGGGTCTAAGTGAGGCACTGAGAATCAGTGAGCTGTAAACACTAGACACAGAGATCTGGAAGGAATACAGGCATTTGAATATTGCTTTCAATGCACCTGACAGCAAGATGTACAGACATTATTACAGACACAGAGATCAGTGTACCACTGAAGCCCAGCACCCAGCCCAATACCAGGCAGAGCTGTATCTTTAAAAACCACACCATATTATAAATATAAGAATAGAAAGCATGCAAGCATGCCTTGTATCTTGGTAGCTCAGGAATCCCTCATCAAGCACAGTGTCCATCTGCTCAATTAAAATTCCTTGGACAATGGTTTCATACTTCAGAGTTTCCTCTTACGTACTTTCTGGAGCATCGTTAAACATACAATACCTGATTTTTGTTTGCCACCTGCATAACTGTTATTGCAGTCTCCTCCTTCATTCCAGAGGTATAGTTTTCAGCTTACAGCACATTAACGTCTCCCATTTGCTTATTGCTTCATGTACTAAAAGCTTGGAAATTATTTTTATTGTGAGTCAACTAGCAATATGTATCCCTAGATGAAGTTTTTATCTTGCCCTTTCCTAAAAACAGCCTTTTATATTAATACTCAAGAAATCCCTGTAAAGACAGAACAAAAAAGTATTCATTGCTGTTACAGCATTTCTGTAAAGAAGCTTATTGAGCACATAAGGATATGAAGGGTTTGTTCAAAAGGAACAGATCATATAGTTTTCACCTCTTTCATACATTTCTCGTTCCTGGTATCCCAGCATCTGTCGGAAGTGCATCACTCTGGAACAGAGCCTGCATAGAATTCTCCAGCATTTCACAGCAGGATGTTTTTTTCAGCAGATCTGCTAGGCTGTACACAAAGTCTGGTTCTGGTGCTCACAAATCTCCGGCAACACACTCACTTGAAGAGTACTTTCAAATGCAGATATGGGAGCCCTCACCACTGCTTACACTGGGTTTTTTCACCTCTTTTACAAACTATACTACGCAGATACGTTGAACACTGAACCATGTGTCCAGTGGCCCCATCACAGTAATGTTCAATAGCCTCCTTGTGGATCTCAATGCACAGATCTCAAATAGGACAGCAGTGCTAGCTGCTGTGTGCGCAGAACTGAAAGATCAGCTCAGTCCCAAAAAGTTTCCAGTCATACTGTATGTCCTGAACACCTTTTTTCCATAAATTTATTGCCCCTCCTCTACCCTGGATGTATTAAAAACAAAACAAAACAAACCAACAAAAAAAAAAAAACACACACAAAAAAAACAAACCAGAAGAAACAGATTTATCATATGACTTCATGTGATCATACCGTCATCTGAGTATTACTCTCCAAATATGCACCCATCTATCTACAGTAAAAAAATGCTATTCTGTCCAGGCATTTTTAAAATATCAATCAGATTGTGCATCCATAGTGGTTTGTTTTACCACACATTTCTTATCACTCCAAAAGAAACAAAGCTGCATATGCTTCAAACAATAAACTTAGGTTTTTTCCACGGTTCCTATGAACATATACACTGCTTCTGCAAGTGATGAGCATGTTGGCTCCCACTGAAGTCAATAAAAGTGCAAATGGCTCAGCCACCTCTAAAACCAACTACAGTTAGGAAGGACAAAATTCTGCCTCCCTTATTTCTTATGATTCAGAAAATAAATTGTACCCCCTAGATGGCATGTTCAGGTATTATTATTGTTCATACCTTTGCTTTGCAGACTGTTTCACTGAATTAAATAGCATCACCAGAATTGCAATGCTTTTTGCAGTGCAAGTAATAATTCCATCCCTTCAAAATATCCTGTACCAGCCTGAGTATACTGAATTTGACAACGTAAAGGGGAAAGAACTCAGATGATATCAGACTCAACAAGTGACATAGAAGTACATTCTGTCACTGTGCACCTGTGATATATAGATATCATATAAATACATAGAACATATGACAATTACCAGGCTTCTACCTAACTGATTTCTGAAACTTCCTGTGGTCCAATTAAATACTAGAAAGAAAAGGCAGCATGCTGAAAGATAAGCAACACATGATTGACATGATACTCAAAACAAATTGCATCCAAGAGGAAAATCTGAATCTAGAATTACATGCAGTTTCCACAGATCGATTACTTAAAAGGAACAGACATTTAGGTTTCATGTAGACACATGTCAGCTTAAGGGTTGGTTTTATTTTTTCTTAAGACATTTGAGAAACTGTTTGGAGAACATACAAATGTAATAAAAATGTCAACCCAGATCCTCCAGATTGGTACAGAATGAACTGGAAGAGTGGGCACTATAATGCACATTAGATTTCATCCATCTCACCTGCTGTCTAGGAGGTAGAAGCAGTCACACTGAGGCACACACATGTACTGAGAAATGAAAGAATTTTAAAGGCCAACTGAAGAAATGCAGGCTTGCAAAGTCATAGAGTAAACAAGAGAAATAACATGATCGGTTTTACAAGAAACTACTTGCAGTATACAGATTTATCTATACCACCACCTAAACTGATTACTTACTGGAGTAAATCTTAATGGATTCCACTGACCTCCAGCTTCCATTTGACATTTAACAATGCAGCAAGACTGGGACATTTTAGATTTTGAAGAGAAATGAAAAATAACCAAAAGTCCTCTGACACTCTTAAGAAGTGCCTGGTGAATACTGAAAATGTTTTTAACATTTTAAACATATTTTGATAGGGTTTATAACCTTTAACATTTCATGTATATGAACATTACGTGATTTGATTTATACTTCTAAGAAAAAAAAAGGCTAAATTGTTGTAAAAGATGTTTTACAAAGATATGCCTTAGAAATGCTCATGAAACTTAAATCTGCAAATATTATTGATGCTGGATTTTTTTCAGAGCATTATTTTTTTAAAAAAAAGAATATTCAATATAAAATTATACTTAGAACATCAAATGGTACCACTTACTCAATCATGAGTAGACAAAGCATACTAAATCACACAGATGATGAAAAAAATATAAATACTCCTAGACATAGCAGAAGTAGATATTTTAGCATGAATCCACTGGTTGAAATACGTTCTTACAAAACATTTAAGAAAATTCCAATAACTAACACATTTACAAAAATTAAAAGCCTAAATCATCAGTCAATCACCACTATGAGTCATTTATTTACTTTTGGTTAAAATGTGTGAAATGAATGGTGTCTTGAGCATCACCAATATTTTCTCAAAACCTTGATGTGCCACTTTGTACATTCTTTGTTAACCACCACATACTTCTATTTTTGGAATCTTTAATGAGGGCACACACATATAAATGAAAGTCATAAGATCCCAAATGAACAGAGTGAGATTTTCCACTCAATAGCTAATTTATCTCACCACAGGTTACACAAGAACTCTGATCATTTTTTGTCTCCCTAATCACTAAGGGGATGCCAATTCCATAAGGTTACACCACACTTATCACTTGCTGTAAAATCTTTCTGAAGACAGACATCCATACCAGTTTTTGACAATTTCTAAACATGGAGTCTAGTATGCTAAAATAAAGGCTATGAATCAGTAAGTCATATTATTCCTGAAAAGGTGAGGAATTACCATGAGCAGTAGCAAGTAATTAAAAAGTCCAATTACATACTAAGTAACAATCCAACAGTCATTAACAAAGACCTGACTATTTTTAAAAGAAATAGTTCATCTTATACAAGATTAACATCACTGAAATATGTAATATATTTAGCTTCTATAAATGAATACTGAATTAATTACAACAGCTATATAAAAATAGAAGCAAAAATAAGCTATTTCTGGTATTTACACAAATGTAAGCAAAAATACAGGTTGTTCCTGACTTGGGAATTCAATAATAAAGAAAAAAATAAAAATAAGATGGCAGAACTCTACTGACTTAAAAGGTAATTGAAATTAGAAACCATGATTCAAATCTTGCTTTGATGAGGCATAATGCTGTTGGTTGGAGAAGTCCGTTATTTGTCCATTCTCATTTAAATACAACAAACTGCACCTAAATCTTTAAACTGGCACATACAATACAAAAAACAACCTTCCTCTTATTAAATCTGTTGGATTTGCCTGTCGTATTTTCAATAATGATTTATTATTTCATTCGTCTTTGCCAGCAGAAAAGAATGTTGTTGACATTCCTCTAAGTGTTTAGCCTAAATTATTACTAAACTGCTCCAGTCTGGTAATTCAATAAACCAAGAATTTGTTCAGGAGAAAAACTCATACTCCTTTAAATGTTGCCACTTTCTTAACTACCATAAAGATGATGCTTTAATCCCTTGAAGAAACAAAATGGAATTATATTAATTTGCTTTTTCATTGACAAAAGAAGAATCACGTAACAGTGACCCCATTAGCTGCAATAAAAGATCTGGGTTTTATTTCTTGGTGAAGATTGCCATTTAGAAAAAGACACAGCTGATTATTTCAGCATACTGTGTACGCATGTGTATCTTATAAAACCATTTTCACTGACCACAGGAATATTCCATGCCTTTTTGTACTTAAGACATGGTGACAAACTCTGGTTGGAGCTTCTTTCAGCTGGATCCAAAGTCTCTCAAAATCAATGGAAAATCTCCCATTGCTTTCAGTAATTTTAAAACAGGCCCTGAAACACTGAGGTTATGTGACAGCTGCCTTGATGTCTGGGAACTGTATAATAGAGGATGTATCGTATGCCAATGTTTCTAATACAGATATTCTTTAGCTAGCACTTCATTAACCTGTGCTGGTGATGTGATTGTCTACATCATCAGAGTGACTGTCACAGAATTTGGATTCAGATGGTTTAAGAAGTCTGCTAAACAATAGGAGTTTGGATCCTATTAAAAAAAAAAAAAAAAAAAAAAAAGGGAGGACAGAACATGCTGAAAAGGAGACTAGATTGCTTAGAGGATCTTGTAACACCAGCAGACCTCATCAAGGATGACTGCAAATTCAAACAGAGCAAATGCACTGAAGTTAATGTGTCCACTCAGATGATCTTTGTTCATCCAAGGTCTCTTGGCTTTGAAACATAGGGCAGTGAAAGTAAATGTAGGTGCTTCTTTAAAATCAGTTCTGCAGAAAAGGGAGCAAGCACAATAAAAAAAGCCATCACTGCAGGAAACTCCTAGTTTGTTTAGAATGGCAGCATAACATTTGATACAAAAAGAAGTGCTTGACACTGTTTATAAATAGTGAAATATGTGTAAAAATACTGTTCAAATCCATTTGACATCTCTCGTCTAAAGGACTGTGTTTTTAGCTGAATCCATATTTTCAATCCTTTGCCTTAAGCTTGCATATGACTGCTCTGTTATTTAGAAAGTAGGGACATTCTTTTACTCATGTAACAAATGGGCAATTTGAAATTTGAACATACAAAACTACTGCCATTAAAGTATTATTTAATGCAGTGTTCAGTGCAGGAGCAGTCCTCCTCCTGGAAAAGCCTGCATCCAAAGAAATGGAAGAGAAACAGTCACAAGCCTGTATCAAATCAAATGGTTCACTAACATAATTCTGGTACTAGCATAAAGTAGGTCTGCATGGGTTAAATAAAAACAGGTAGTAAACAAAAAAAATCAATATGAAGGTACTGCTCAAGAAACAGAAGAAGCACATGGTGAGGAATTTACAGCAAGGAGTGACTGCTGTGAGAGGAATAAGCACGAGGAGATAAGAATAGTGTTTTCTAAAACAAGGTCGTTGCAGAAAAGGTTTCAGATTCCAGTCTATGTTTATAGCCTTTGGTGTCAAGCTGTCCAAGAACAGATCCAGAAAGAATGACTTGGTAAAAGTAAATTTTCTCTGTCATCTTTTTTCTCACCCGAGGTGCTATCTGTCAAGGCCTATAAACTTCACCATTGATAGATTATGTTAATAAGACGTGAAATACTGTATATAGCTACAGGGAGAATAGGGTGCTTGTATCAAATACATCTTCCTGTTCACTGATGCAAGATCTGAGGGGCACTTTCTACAGCTAAGTGGATTTGGAATGACATTAATTTAAAACTGTATTCCCAGTCATAAATGGACCATGCAGACAATGGACATGTAAGCAATCCAAACGTTGCCATGAATCACTATTTAGTCACCCTTCCTTCTTCAAATTTTTCAATGCTGGATATTTAATCAATACAAAGGCAGCACACTTAACTCTTATCATCTCAATTTTGCACTTGAGGTAACTTAAACAAGAGGTTTTAAAGTTAGTTTTTCACAGGCATCCATAACTCATTTCCTATAGCACTGCATAGATATTGTGAGGGCTCAGTATCTCTCAGGAATTAAGGAGGGGAAAACAATAGTTCAGAAGCGCTCACTAATTCTGAAGGGTTAATTTTAGATTTTCAAGTCGTCTAACTTACTGCCGCTTTCTCTGAGATGCAGCTGCTCAACACTGGAAAGACCAAGCGTCCAGCATTTAGAGCACTCAGAGATAGCTAGATGTCTATCTTGATTTTCAAATTCAGAGGCACAAATCCTCAGTGAAAATCACAGGAGGTAATTGTAACATTGCTTTACAAAGCCAGCTAGAGAGCTATCTCCATTTCTAGGTCCTTTGACAACCTTACTGGCACAAGTATTTTCCCCTGTAATAGATGTGTCTGTGCATCAATGTGTTTGCAAGATTTTATACTCTGCAATTATAAGGATTTTTGCTGATAAGAAAATTAAGTTTGCTTTAAGGTAGTTCTCTTAAAACTGTGTCTTCCTACAGGTATTTGAAATCTCAAGGACTTTGAATGACTGGATACATACAGTTACGATATACAAAGAAGGGAAGCAGTTGTACTTACATGCGAAATCTTCTTGTGCGTTGCATGTGAACAATTTTTATGTGGATACATACCATAATTTCCTCTCGATGTGGTAGAGTTTACAGATGAAAATACAATTTTAGATGAGTAATTATAATCATAATTCCTTTCAATTCACTACTAAATCTCGTCATTATAGGCTTTTCTGTTTGTAGTGTTTCTGCATTTGGCTGGCCCTTCTCAACTGGCACAGCTGAGCAGGGTCACTAGATACGAGTTATGGACTGGTCACTTTCCAGGCCCTCATTCACCGGTTAGAAACCACTGCTTTCTCAAAGTCTATGGTAGCATATTTGTAAGCCTGTAGGTACCTGAGTTACTGCCAACTGGCAGGTGCTGATGTTCTCACAGCTAATAAGCTGCCTGCAGTTTCAGCTCCAGCTGATGCCTCGGAATCTGAAGCAAGATTCTTGAAGTATGACTTTCCATGTTTTCACAGCTAGTGCTTTCTGATCTGTTCAGATGCTTTGAGCATACCTAAGCCAAAAGGTGACTAGCTGTCCAGATGTACATAGTGGAAGAGAGAGGTGCCTGTCTTTCCCTGCTTTCAAACTAGCAGGTGTTCTGGTGTTCTAACAAGGAGACTTGAACTTTCTCTTGCGATCAAGATATGGAGGAGGCTCAGGATCTTTCCAAATCATACTCTGGAGATATCAGCATTCTGCAGGCATACCTACCACTTTTTTCATGCCTCTTGTTCACACACTCACGGTGATGATTTAGACATTCCTCTAACTCCAGAAGAAATTTCATGTTTAGGAATCCCAAAGAAAGTACCTGCTTGCTCAAAGACCATCTTAGTCCCATCACAGCTCTTGATGTTCCTGTCTTGGCTAGTAAGATTTTCTCTCCACACAGCTGACATCTGTGGGGCCACTCTGGGTTACTCAGTTCTTCCCTATAAATTGCTCAAGGGAATCCTGAAGCTGAGGGCTCAGTTTAGCTACAAGGCCCACTGGAGGCAGGCAGTGCCAGGCACTGAACCATTCAAATACCTTTAATGGTCTAGGCCTGAGCCAGCTGGATTTCTTTTTGTTACAGCAAGAGGTCTTTTAAATACCTTTATGTCAGTAATGTCACTTGTCACCAAAAAAGGAAAACAATAAGCCTGGAAAGCATTTAAAATGCTAAATCTTTAGGGGAAAGATCTCCTAAACTCTCTCTAAAATACAAAATCTATTGAGAATTCATATGAGTTTGTTAGCGGCCATGTGAGACACCCACCTTGAATCTGGAAAGAGGGGGAGGTAATAGTATGAAATCACTGAGGGATGCATGTTTGCCTAGTATCTTTGTTTTCAAGTAAACTGCTAGCCAGGCTGTCTCCACTGCTTGGCTCTGCAGCGTAACATAGTCTGAAATATACACCACAGTACGGCACAGGTGCCAGATTTAATTTATATGCCTGAATTAAATAGACTTATGATGCAAAGCTGAAGCCATATGTGGATTTATGTTTAAGAGTAAGCAAGGGGGACCTAAAGCATGTACTTTTGCAGTACAAGACAAAAAGGTTGACCACAACTTCATACTTGTTTGCCTGACAGCCATCCCCATAAACTAGCAGGCATGCCACCACCACAAACCTACAAAATCCTGCTAAAAAGGCCAAAATTAAATTCTTTGCAGAATTTCCCCCAGGAGAGATTTGTCGCTCCTTCCTGCTGAAATCAATAATTTCTGCAGGAAAATCTATGAGAACAGAAAAATATTATGCTCTAATCAAAACCTCAAAAGGTGCAAAAGATGCAAGTTAAACGCATGTCCACTGGCTCAAGGTTCCCCAACTCCTTGTATCAACTCCCTCAAGCTTTAAAGTAGGGAAAGGAGGAATGCGAGTCTGTAAGCCTGTACTCCTGCTGCTACATCAACTTCTGCAGTTAGAAGTCATCCAGAGAGATGATTTCAAAATCATGCTGAATCGAAACTGTTCAGGACTTTGAACACTTGAATTATTCTCTTTAAATAAGGCAGCAACCACTTAACACAGCAGCCAAAGTTTCCAATGATTGCAGTGTGTTACTCAAGATACCATGTACTACACTAATCTACTCAAGAGGTGACAGAGGCACAGAAAACTGTATAAGGCCAGCATCCGAAAAGAAAGGTTGCAGACTCTTGGGCAAACACAGATGATAAAAGCATTCCTGGCGGCTTTTGCTATCTAAGCATTCTGGAACAGCCAAGGACATCTTCAGAATGGCACAATATCATCTTCAGAAACTCCACTCTCATTATCTGTTTCATTTGTGCAGTGCTTGTTTTGTTCCTCAACATCCTTGCATGACCCTCTCCTCTTTAAAGCCAGTGGAAGTTAAACACACTTGGGCAAGAAGAAAATGGAAATCCAACTCTTTACAAAACAACCATATGTAGGCTTTGAATTGACAGAAAAACCTAAACCCAGAAACATTTTTTGCTAAATATCACTGTGATTTGCCCCTTCAGGCTCAAACACATAACACAGATCCAATTAGGAACCAAAACCACAATTGCTAACAAGTTGGTAACGAACTGAACACATCTGAAAAATGGAAACAAAACCACACAAAACCCAAATGCAAGAAAAATCAGCAAAAATCTAAAATAAAAGCTAAACCAATCTGAGAGAACGTAAGTCTGTGATTGTGCTCCTATATTTCACAAAAGCAACAAAAGATGCTGCACTGCTCAGACCAAGCCCTGTTCGTCCCAAGGTCTGAATTTTACGATAAATTTGTATCCTTAGCTTACCTGTTCTTCTTAGGCAGAAGTGGGAGTAGCCTGGAGGCTTCATTCAGTGCTCTCTACAAAACCGACAAGCACTCAATCACTGACAAAATATTCATCTCTTTTTAGTGTTATTCTCACTGTACTTGCTTTTTAAGCATCCCCACGCATGGCATACAACATTAAAAAAAAAGTTATGACACAAGCTCCAGAAACACACAGCCAGTGCTTACCCCACAGATAATGACACTGTCCCAGCTGATTGATTTCTAACCTTTGATGTGACCTTTCTCTTCAACCAAGTTAATATGCAAGTTTCACTTTGTGGAGGAAATCAAGTTCTGCTTACAATTCCAGTAGCATAAATCAGAAGCAAGCTCATTGTTCTATTCCCAATGTTACAGAAACACTAAGTATTTTAGACCAACAGCACTGAAGTGTGATGCACATCTAAAATCAGACACTAGTAATGCAGAAAGATTACATTTTAGATTGGCAACAATGTCCCAACATTGCACAAGGAAAACAAACACAAGCAGCATCAGGAGGAATCATCAAATACAATCACAGAATCATAGAATCATTTAGATTGGAAAATACCTTGAGATCAAGCCCAATCATTAAGCCAGGACTGCCAAGTCCATCACTAAATCACATCCCTAAGCACTGCATCTATGCATTTTTTAAATACCTCCAGCGATGGTGATTTCACCACCTGCCTGGGCAGCCTGTTCCAATGCTTGACCACCCTTTCAAGGAAAACAAAAATTTCCTAATATCCAATCTAAACCTCCCCTGGTGCAATTTGAGGTCATTTCCTCTTGTCCTGTCACTAGTTATCTGTGAGGAGAGACCGACTTCCACCTGTCTACAACCTCCTTTCACGTAGCTGTAGAGACCAATAAGATCCTCCTTGAGCCTCCTCTTCTCCAGGCTAAACAACCCCAGTTCCCTCAGCCACTGCTCTTAAGGCTTGTTCTCTAGACCCTTCACCGGTTTTATCGCCCTAATATGAATAATTTGAATATTCTTCCCTATATATTCTTCGCTTATTCCCTAATTTGAATATTCTGTAAACACTGCTAAATTCTAAATTAAAAATAAATCCCAATAAAAAAGCTTGCTATCTTTGGTAAATACACCATTCAGCAGCTATCAAGAAATGAGCAAAAGTTTAAGTAGTACAGAGGAATGTGATTCAAAAATTATTTCTCGCATACAAACCTATGTTAAACATGATGCTCTCACCTGGAATACTATATTCATTCATACTGTCATGTAAGGTGTATAAGAACCAAGTAGGGTTCAAAGTGCATTATAAGAGTGGTTTAAAGACATTTTTCCACGTAACAAGAAATTGTTAAGATTGGAATTGGACACAGAGAACAGACAACTGTAGGGCAAAGCGCTGTTGACATACAACTCTGCCTGATTAGACTCACCAGGTAGTGTTCAAAGGCAGAAAAGACTACCTTAATTCCATCTACCAAACATCTTTAATTAGAAATAAACCTGAATACTTATGAATATGCTATGTAAGCCAAGAAACTAGAAGAAAAGACATGCTGCAAGAATATCAAACAGTGAGACAAAACATTCCAAAAGAGAAAATGGCTAGTAAACCACTGAAAGAATCATCTGCCCTAGCACACACACACCAGAATCATGCTTTGCAGCCACTAACAAATTAGCACAAAAGGAGGCTCAGGTTTGTAAACAAAATCAAGTGTGATACTACCAACATCTTTGTTTCTTCAGCATGTCATCCTAGGTATTTCTGGAAGTACTTTTGTGCAGGCAGGAGACACCTTTTTGCTCAAGCAAGTAACAGTGAATTCCCACACTCCAACTAATAGGTCCATTGCAGCAGCTGAACAACTCTTGCAGAAGGCTTTGTGAGCAAAAAGCAGCCAGACACGTGAACCAAAAATGCTGGAGATTCAGGGGTAGTAATCTCACAGGCAGGCATCTGCCCTGACATCTTCATTTCTGGATTTTATTTACTAGCTTAAAGTTTTTATTTTAAATTATGTATCTTTTACTATAATTTTTCTTCTTTTTTTATTTTCAGCATTAGGATATGCAACAACTATGTGTTACAACAGTATCAGGAGGCTGGAATTAGGATTAGCAGCACAAACATATCAAAGATGACAGACATAGAAAACATGTCAAAGAAGGCATAATATGGTTGAGATATAACTTAACCACTAAATATAGAATTGCTACCTTGTGACATACTTTTATTACAGTTTATATTTAATCTTGTACATTTTTTGTCGTGCTAAATCTTGATTGCTGCCTTTGCTTCTGATAATAATCTAAATCTGATGTCCTAATTACACACTCCAGTAGTTTCTAGGACCTTGGGGAGTGTAAAAAGGACACAGCTGCATCATGTCACTGAAACTATCCACCTTTCCACTCAAAACACTAGTGTCAGCTCAGCAATGCACCAGAAACGCGCCCACCGCTTTTGCCACCTGCAAACTCTCACCAGAGACAATGAGCAAAGAGTTCTCAAGTAATGGTAGTGAATGAATAGCCTCCAGCTGCACACCAGTGGGAAAAATATGACCTTTCCTAAACTGACCTGGCAGATCTCCTGTGTCTAAAATATAAACATGAGCATAAACATCAGTTAAAACCCACATCAACAGCTCCTCATTGCCTTTTTGTATAGAAAAGATTTTCAGAAGCATTGGGTCAGATGAGCCCCAAATTCTCACCCTCATTTGGAAAATCTCTGTTGAAATATCATCGCTGGAATCCACAGTTAAATATACTTTGTCCTTACTTTTATCCTTACTTTTAAACTCAGCGCTGTACTAGCTACTAAGAAGAAAATTAACTGTATCCCAGCCGAAACCAGGACACAAATATATGTTTTGCATTTCTCATTAACTATCCCATAGATTTAGTTTGTTGAAAACTTACTGTCATTTTTCTGCTATGAAATGAACACATTAGCACTAGTGTTTTCTCTGGATAGCTCCTTTAATGGTTTCTCAGCTGCCCTTCTGGCTTTTTTTTTTTTTTTAAGTTTACAGTTTATTAAGAATTACACTGCTCTTTTAATCTTTTGCTGGACCTGCTGTTCTCTTTGTGTTACTATGTTATGTCTTGAGCTACCTTAAGATGACTTGGAAACTGAGAAACAGGATTAAATCCTTGTTATTGAACTTTATGACTGTAACAAAGCCTAATGGGAAATTGGAGGGAATTTAGAGAAGAGTGAAAATTATTAAGATGCTTGAGTAGTACATATTTAATTACTTTCAGAAAGCAGTGGCTAACTAACGTGTGTAACCAGTGGTACTTAACCTTTGACAAGAATCTGAGGAATATGGGGTCAGACTCACAGTAGTGGGAGATACATTTGTTTTAACAGTAAAAAAAACTAACAGGATGGAAGGATTAAAAGGAATGTATATACTAAATACCAGGAAGTATTTTAAAATTGCAAATCTGAGATTCTAAACACATCAGATAAGAAAATTTAGGACAAAAGACCAAAAATATTCTGTAAAGGATTATACGATATTGGCAGAGGGGTGGAAATTACCTCATGAACTATTGTTTTTGTGCATTTTTCTAGAATTTTATCAGACTATTCTCTTTTTTTTGTGTCAGTGTAAGCCAATTCTCATGAATCTGTGATTCATTCTTATGAAAAGGAGAAAGCGATCAAGAAGTCAGGAGCTGCTTAGATACAGTCCTAAATCTATTTATCTACAAGGTTCTAAATTAAATTCTGTTCTTCAGAACACAAAAGAATCATACTTTGATTTTTATGGAAGTTTCCTAATAGCGTCCCATGTCCTAAGCTAGCTTTTGCTGAGAAAATAGGCAGCAATGTCCAGGGGGTTTTACAGCTGGAACATTAATCTTTTTACAAAATTTGGTCAGCTGTTGTGGTGTGCAGGCAGGGAACTGAGTCCTTCAGAGAAGATGACCTTATGGGCATCAGACACACTGGAAACATGAAAAAAAAAGTCCTTTGGGAGCGATATGAGGGAAGGCAGGAATTTAGTATTCTTACTACTAGAAAGAAGGGGCCCCAGCCTCACTGCTGCCAAATGCAATCACATTACAGTTTTTCAATGCTTAACTCCACCAACCAAACCCACTTCTTGGCAGATAACTCCTAAAGGTTGAGGTCAAATGACAATGTTTGGAAAATCAGAGGAAATGTACTGCTAAATATTAAGGATAAATCTCTGCTTGATATATGTTTGGAAAAGGTCCTAAAATAATGAGCAAGGATCAAGAGACATAACAGACAGGCAGGAAGTAACTTTCTGAGCTTAGAGAAGAGCTTCATGACAACCTCTTCTGATGGCTTAAAGTGTCCAGTCTTTACAGCTGAATAGATCACATACCTTCTGCCTGCATCACATGGCAGGAGAATGCCATGTGCTGTGACCTTTTTCCTGGCAGATTGTAACTGATCATACAGCATATCCATATCCATGTCCAACTTCTAGGAAGTGTGGTTTCATTGTACCTGTGTGGCTCTATACTTGTCCATGGGAACTGAGCCTGCCTGAAGCTGCTCTATGTCTGCCTTTGAGGAGTTTGGGACAGATGGCAGCAGGGCACTGATGACAATCCCTGAGCACTTCGTGCAACCTGTTTCTGGCTGTTAGGCTTCCTATATACCGCTCAGGCTCCAGCCCAGAATTACCTGTGGCATACACAAATTGTTCCAGCTTGTGGCAGCTTGCTCCTGAAACCATTTTTTCCGGAAGACCCTGAGCTTGCCTGTCACACATCTTATGAAGTAGTGGGGGGTCACTTAGGAAATAACAGCAAATAGAAGCGGGCTGCTGCTGTCAAATTTTCACCCAGCCTGCAGTATGCGTGAGTAGCTAAGGTACTCTCAGGAAAAGACATGGCCCAAGAAGCTCACCAACTATATGAACTGCTCTGCTGCACAGCTGACATCCCACTGGCTGGAAATCAGCAGTCAGTGTTCACCGTGAGATATTGCACATACAGCTAATATCGACTGCACCTCTTACAAGTCCATCAATTAACATCTGTATTTACATAATCATCTGTAAAACCACAAAGCTGGGATTTTTCTACAGCTCCTAAAGAAAGCTAGACTCCAAAACCTAACAGGTTATAAAGCTCGAACATTTTACCCACCTTTGAAGATCTCAGCCAAAATGACCAGTTGGGTTCCCTCAGAAACAGCCCCTCTCACCTAGCTGTGTAACAGCTAAGACTCAGCAGGCCTTAAACCAACAGCTCTCCATTCAGAAGGGGGAAGGGAAGAAGTCGTAATGTTGGAATTTGTTTGGCCCCTAATCTACCAGAACTCAACTATCTGTGACACTCCTTCCTTACACATTGGAAGAAAGTTAAATTTCAACAAATATGAGCTGGCAGGAATGGACTATCTCCCATCTAAAAACGCTGTCATGCTTTTGGTTTACTTTGTCTTGCATTAGTTTTAAAACTGTGATGTGGATTATGGATAGGAACATTCTAGAACAAATAAATAAATGGGATAGAGCAATTTTGCAGTATCATTCTCACCATCACCACCTTTCTTTTACTTTATAGGAACAGGCAGGACCAATGCAGAAGGTGCTTCGTTTGGCAGTTAATGACCAAGGCAAAAGGTCGTGTACAAAAATTTGGCTTCCAAGAAACACTCAGTTTAGAAGTTATCTATCACTAATTGACACTGAGGAAAGATCAGACTCGAAGCACTGAGACACTCCATTTCTTCTTATCTGTCTGTGAGTTAATTGCTGCCTCTTTATACACCTCAAGAAAGGCAACACCACTGACGAAACCAGTGTCCAGCTTTTCAGAGAGTCACACACATTGACCCAGACTTTTCCAAGTGACTTTTCAAAGGCCATTCTGTGGTGCTTCTTACAAAACACATTAGAATTGTGATTTGTCTTTGCTGCCCCTAATTATAAGGCTAATCCAATTCTTACTAAATACCACAACAGTTTTAATATTGGGTTCAGCAGCAGTGGAAACATGGAATTATATTTGGCATCCAAAGATGATCTACTGTTCACAAGGTCATGGAGTCTGGAATCAAGAAGCTGTAACTTCAAGTCACCCATGTTCTAGGTTTACTGGAAAGAAGTTTGTGCTCTTTTTCAGAGAGCTTCTTTCTGGATATATTGAACCAGATCCTTGGGAAAACCCTTGTTCTAAAATTAGGATTCGATGACCCTAAAAGACAAAAGTTTCTGTAACACTAGGTAAAAGTATAATTATGCGAAATTGATTTCCAGACTAGTTTAGCAGACTCCTCATCTTTATCCAACAATACACTGCCATCGTGTGGTTCAGTATATCAGCAACAACATTTATTAAGATCCATGGATGCAATACTCTTAGGATGTTTCCACAGACCTTTCATAGCCTCAATTTCTATTATGCTAATAATGTACCAACTTTATGTTTTCAGGGCATTTATTGAAAGTTTAAAAAAAAAAAAGTGATTCCCTCTTCAAATTAGAAGAGTTTAAAAATATTCAATAACATTATTTGAAATGAACAATATTTCATTTGCTTTACTTTAATAGTGGACTGTTTCTAATACAGACCACTGCCATCCTTTCATTTTCTTTAATTAATCTAAAAGGGGTGGGTTCTTGGAATAACTATATTATTTCATATACATGTGTTTATGCACATAATTTTATTGATCTCATGTTCAGTTGCTTCTCTAACTTGAGTAAGAGCAAATGACTTTCTAGTCATTCCCTTAATTCTTTAGCTTCTAATAATAACCTGCTGTCTTAACCCTAAGTATTCAGCTACAGATCCCAATGGGCCAACCCTCTGAAAGCCTCTCATGAACTTCTGTTGCTTTGCTCAGAGCTCTGGTCTTAGACAGAGCTGCACTAGAAAAGGTAAGCTCTTCAGAATCTGAAATTTAGAGGAAAGTAATGCAAAGGAAACACTTTGTAGTGCATCTACCGATTGATCTTCCAACATACAGAACAGTGAGACCATGCCTCATCTCCTCTACTCTACTACAGAAAAAAAAAAGCATTATGATTACTGTGAGCGTAGCATTTGCATGGGGCCAGTCATTTCCTCTCTTTGAAACAGTCATGCAAGGTCCCGGATAATCCAATGATAAGCAGTTGGCAGAAGAAACTCACTATTTCTTTTTCTTCCCTGGAATCTTGTTTTTAATAGCTAATCCTGCTTTTAAAAAAATCCATCTGACTTCATAGTACTAAGAAGTCAATGCTGTCCAGGAAAGTCAAGAGTTGTAGGTAGCACTTTTAACTAGGATGGTAAACTAGACTAGACTATGTCAGTTGAAAGGGACTACAATGATCCCCTAGTCCAACTGCCTGACCAATTCAGAGCTGACAAAAATTTAAAGCATGTTGTTAAGGGCATTGCCCAAAAGCCTCTTA
This sequence comes from Ibycter americanus, assembly GCA_035590275.1. NCBI lineage: Eukaryota > Metazoa > Chordata > Aves > Falconiformes > Falconidae > Ibycter > Ibycter americanus. The sequence continues at coordinate 16,959,097 of JAVJGI010000065.1, read as the reverse complement.
AATGCTGACAGGTTTGGGACATTGACCACCTCCCTGGGAAGCCTGTTCCAGCGTTCGACCACCCTTCCCATAAAGAAATGATTCCTCATGTTCAGTCTAAACCTCCCATGGCACAGCTTTGAACCATTCCCACTCGTCCTATCACTGGGTACCAGGGAGAAGAGATCAGCACATCCGTCTCCACTTCCCCTCCTCAGGAAGCTGTAGAGAGCAATGAGGTCACCCCTCAGCCTCTTTTTCTCCAAACTAGACAAAGTCCTTAGCTACTCCTCACAGGACATTCCTTCCAGCCTATTCACCAGCTTTGTTGCCCTCCCGTGGATGCATTCAAGAACATTCACATCCTTCTTAAAAGGTGGGGCCCAGAACTGCACAGAGTATTTAAGATGAGGCCACACCAACACAGAATACAGTGAGATGATCACTTGTTTTGATGGGCCTGTTATACTGTGTTTGATGCACCCCAAGATGGGGTTTGCCCCCCTGGCTGCCAGGGCACACTGCTGACTCGTATTGAGAGTGCTGCGAACCAGCACCCAGAGATCTCTTTCTGCAGGGCTGCTCTCCAGCCACTCATCTCCCAACTTATACTTGTGTCTGGCATTAATTTGTCCTAGGTGCAGAATCCAGCATTTGGACTTGTTAGATTTCATCCCAGTAATCATTGCCCAATGCTCCAATCTATTTAGATCACTCTGTAACACATCTTATCCCTCAAGAGAGTCAACAGCACCTCCCAGTTTGGTATCATCATCAGACTAGCTAATGGTGCATTCCACTCCTGCATCCAGATTGTTGATAAATACATTGAACAGAACTGGCCCTAGAACTCACCCCTGAGGAATACCACTGGTGTTCTGCATCACACTGGTGTGGTACTTTTTAAGAATTTGACCCTGACATGGTAGGCTGCCACAAGTACAGACCCATAGCTGTTACTACCCAGCGAACAAGCAACAGATTGCTTTAAAAGGCTGTTGTTATTTTTGTTCACAAAAATAACTGCAGCATCTCTAGTTAGGATGTAACTAGTAGGAAAGTAACAACAGGACACTCAGTTGTTACTTTCAAATAAGAAACTTGCTTATTTCTAATAAAACTCATACCAGGTATTTGTTATCACATGTCCATGAAAAAAGGTCTTCTTGACTCAATCATTAGTGCAACTACATTACATCCTGGAATGTAGTACTAAATATTTTTCTGATCTAAAGTCAACAAAAAATCAAATCTGCTCTCTTCCTGGCACTTACATATACACCTACATATAAAGTTGTATAACTATTTTATAGGCATAAATTTATATATATACAAACATATACATTTACATTATCTTTATAGATTCAGTTTCCTGGTTTTTTACAGCGGAGCCCTTAGCTGTCATACTGGGAGGACAGATACACTGGAATATCCCACAGGTTGTTCAATACATTATGCCCTATACTTCATTACATCACTATGTATTATGTTCCACAAAATACTACTTACAAAGAAGTCTTTCAAAGACCCTCATCCTTCCCCTCTCCCTCGTTTTCACGTTTCTTTTTCCGCATGAAGAACGTGCGGCTGGACGCAGCCAGCCAGAGGAGGGCGTCCTATTGCTGTGTATAGTGACCCGACTCCTGCAGCCGAGCCCAAACAGCCGCGGGCAGGGTATGGCAGAGAACCAGGGCACTGCACAACAGCGTAAAATCAGCGGTGGATGTACCACATACATGTAACAGGAGGCAGGTCTTAACTCTAAGCTAGGACACCCTGCCTCCGCCACCTCCTGGGGAAATCTGAGGGCTCGCTACATGCCTTAACCCTGGGACACAGACACCCACCTGCGCCCCTGCACTCCCTGGAATCCGGGTATTAATTCTGCCTGGAGCCTGACCCCAAGCCCTGCAGCACACCACAGCCTGCTCCTACGCTCTGCCTCCCAGCGCACCACAGCCTGCACTCGGCAGCCTTTCACTCGCTCTTCTCCAAGAAAATCATCCCACTGCCCTCCTAAGATTTTCAGGAGTTTTTTGCCACATGAAAGATCTGGAGTGAAAGGTGAAGATTTTGACTCTAGTCAATTGTCTGAGCTGCGAAACACCGATTGCTTCTGAGAATTTTAGGCCAAACTCACTGCAAACCCATGTCTAATAATGAACCTGAGCCAGCTCCTACCAGGAAAGGGCTCCCATATCCCTTATGAAAAAGATTGTTCAAAATCAGACACTCCCATCATCAGTCGGTCATGCCATCATTAAAAATAGCTCCTTTGCAAACAGATACCAAAATGAGCAAGAAGAGGCATCCTAAAATATTACGAAACTTTTGGGACAGCAACCAACATAAAAAACTTAGAAGAGAATTTAGATCTCTGAGTTCCAAAGGAAACGTCTGCAAACTCGGCCCCTTCTCAACAATTTATGAGACTTACTTTACTGATCCTGTGCCTGGGGAAACCCTTAATAAATCATGAATGAAAGAAATTCTGCCTCTGAATAAAAGTTCTCTTTTAATCAGAACTTTACAACAAGAAACTGTTCTGTTACATTTAGCATCTCTCCTACATTCAAAGAATATTTTCAAAGGGGGAAAGCAAGCCATGAAAAGAATGCTTTACTAACGGCTGGGAGGAGCATGTTTGCTTAAAATGGAGCAAAATTATTTCAAATCAGTGATGAAAACAAAAAAATACTATAGGAATGGTATATTAAAAGCAAATTATAATGTATATGAGTATCGCACTATTTTAATTATAAACTATTTATAATGTTATTAACTGCCATATAACAGTATTACACAGAAGTAACAGAGATATTTTTAACATTTAAATTCTGTTACATTTCAATTACTTCATTTGGTAAGGATTTCTATTGAGTGAAAGCTGGGATAGCTTTCATGTCTTCTGCATTCTGCTGCTGTATTACTGAAGTCAATGGGAGCTTTTTCATTGACTTGAGTAAGAATTGAACTTTACAGCTCTAGTCAAAGGGAGGGATCTTAGATCATCTTGATGAAAGGTAGGCACTTTGAATTGCTAAACACAGGTTTTGACAACTTCTAGTCAAATGAATATCTTGAGGCAGTTATCAAAAGGGTACACTCTACTGCCCTGAAAATATACACTTCTACATTTTCAAGGTTTTTTAAACCTGAATTTCCTGTCTTGATCTGTGAACTGTTACTATACATGGTTGAAGAGTTATGATGTTCCATTCCTGATTCCTGTGACCTTTCATTCCAGAAGACCTGCTTTCAACACCAGAGATGCTGGTGCTCTATCTGCAACATAGCCTGCAAAGTGCTTTGAGTTCCTTTCAAATAAAATACAGCATAGATTTAAGATGATCAAGTTGACCAATGTAACACACGATAGAGCCAGCATAGTCAGTTATATCTGACCAATGAAAAATCCTCATTCTTTCCACAATATTCAGCAGGTTCTACAATTTTTCTCTCAACGGGAAACAAAATGTTAGGTTACAGAACCCTTAAAATTCCCTGCTGGATCTCACAGAATCTGCAAGTCCCACCCTGCAGGGAATGCCACTTTCTGGCAATCTCTACACATTCCCTGAAAGAGTTCGAATTCTTTACACCAATTGAATGCATTTCTCATCTCATTTGAATGGCAGACTGAATGGAGACACTTGAGAGTTCTTGGTCGCAGACATTCTAATTGATCTCTTGGCTGCAGTATACTGTAATTTGTATGGAAATATGCATTTCTCTGTGTAGGCTGTCCTGCAGTGGACTAAGCATAGTCATGTCACCTAACAAGAGCACTTTATGAACCATAATTTTCTCTGTTCAAATTATATCTTTCAACTTAGGAGGTGCATGAAGAACCTTTCCATATACACACACAGGAGAGAACCTGTCAAAACATGTAGCTTTGATAACATTGACTCAAAACCTGAATGCTTAACAAGAGCTCTCTATGAAATAAATGGGGAAGAGGCTAAAAATCATGTTTTCTTAGGCTAAAGTGCTTTCCACACTATCTGTAAGACAAATTTAGCTGTGACATTTGCAGTGCAAATCTCATTAGGTAGGCTGGTAAGTTATGCACGCAGAAACAGACTTCTAAGGATTGTTCTGCAAAGAGGGGGAATTGGCAGCGCACAGAGCCCTTCCCTTCCCACTCCCTATGCTGTGGGATCTGGTGAATCCCCAGCTGTGCTATAAAGCAGACCTGTCAAGTCTCATGCACTGACTCATTCTTTTGTATCACACTCTGTCACTGCCAGCATTGCACATTTTTATATGGCAGTACCATGGCTGCTCTCCCATTTTTGGATCCCACACATCAGACGCAGGTGGTCAGTCTGCTCTGTGATTATCTGACCAGCTGCATCTGATGTGTGGGTCAAGGAGCAAAAGAAAGGTCATGGTACTGCCATTGCAGCTGGGGAATGGGAATGTGCCGTTTAGCAGGACCCAGTGCTAACAGGAGCCCTGCTAGAAGGCATGCTCCCCTCTTAAGACTATGTGCTGCCTGATTCAGCTCCTTAATGACTGGGCATATGCTTATCACCTAACCTTGCACGGAAATGTGCCCCAGCACATGGAATTTCATGTCTGAAGACCAGAGACTTAAGAGGTCTGTATTTATAGGCTTAGCTTTCTCACGAAATTTCTGCAAGAGAAAGAATTACAATGAGAACTCAGAGATCTGGCTGATATTTCCTCAAGGAACTTTTTGCTGACCCTACCTTTTCCCTTATACTATTATTGGTCAGCTCCTGAAGATGTAGAAACAACAACAGGAATTCTGATCTTTTTTTTTTTTCTCCTCGATTTACAAAACATAAAGGCAATAAGGAAGTACTTATGGTGAAGGTAACACCTGAGAACTGATTATGCCTACTTATGAGTCTCTCTTTGTGACAATCAAACATTAAATTTCATAAATACATGTCTGTATGCAGTTACTTAAAATGAAAAAGGCAAGGATTTCATTGCTGAGGTTTTAAATGTCATCCACCCAAAAAAAAGTACTGTAAAAATTTTAGCTGCTCTCAGTAGAGAAGGGCATTAACTGACATATTAAAAGCCTCAAGACTGCAGTTCTTTACAAACTGTGATTTTCTAGATCCTTCCATGTTTAATTCCCTCCCTTATCATCAACATTCTCACTGCGTATCACTGACAGGCATGTTAACAACAACTTTGGTTATTCCTAACATTTGTTTCTCTGGCCTGATTCTTCATCACCTTCAGAAGTATGCCAAGGAAGACCAAGAACTGAGAAATACCTCTATGCAGAGAGCTTCCATATGGTCCTGTGTACTATTCATTCCACACTGATGGACACAGCAGGATTCCACCAATGCACATGATCCTCTGTGGGAGCCCCATAAAACTAGGAATAGCACTGCATAAACAGAGGCATAATAAATTAGCACATTTTAACAATTTTCCTCACAAACATAGCCAAAAAAATCCAGTAAAATAATGCTGAGGAAAAAAAAGGTAGGCTGTGCCTTTACAATAATTGGGATCTTACGCTTTGTTGGACAGAACTCCCTTTGGCAGAATCTCCATTGACAATCACAATTTGTTTAGAGTATCATATTTGTTGGAACACAGACACCTGTTCTTTAAGAAATTAAATCTTTCACTACACATGAAAAGCACAGTCCTTACATGCAAGAAGGACTTCCGATCTTAAAGATGGGTCATTCCCATTACATTGCTTGGTTCCCTATTTAGTAATGTGCAATTGCATTTATTCTTTATGTACTGAACCCTAAACACCTGCTATGATAGAAAATCTTCTTTGTCCATTCTTTTCTATATCGTTACATCTAGAGGTGCAAAGACAAAAAACATAGGAAACAATATACAGTCCATCCTATCCCAAGTAATCAAATACAATTAAAGTAATAATATTATTTTGTATATGACACTGGATAAATCCCAAGCAGATATTCTGTTTAAAGCTTAAGTACTAATTAATTCTAAAACTTTTTAAAGGGAATGTATAAGTTTTTCTATCCATCATACAAGATAGTAAGCAGTGGCAATGTGTCATAGAAAAGACATAAAAATGAAAAGAGTCAAATACTTCAAGAATTCACAGTATGTTTCAAAGACAGATAGGTCTATCAATACCACCCCACCCCCAGTGTGTGAGAAAACTGTATGAATATTCAGAGAAATCATGAATTAACCCCATGCTTAACCTTCTACAGCAGTCCTATCAGCAACACTGTTCTGCAGAACATAACGTGTATCTGCTTTCTCTAAGTATTTTCTTTTCTAGTTAAAGCATTTTCAGCTGCTGTTGTTGACTGCTGTTTCTGACTGAAGTGAAATAAAAATGATCCCCTGCATATATTATTCACCCTTTCTTTTTTCCTATGGTCAAATGAACCCAGGCATTCATGAGTAAAAACAGCTGCAAAATTCCACACAAGGTTTGAATCCCTCTTCCAAATTGCCAGCTTCCACTCGAGAACTTGAGTTTTCCTGTTCCCGTATCTCCTTGATTTTATTCACCACATATATTCCACTGCCTTTGGAACAATGCAAATACTTTTACACATGCTACCACCAGCTACAAGCAGCTTTTGCTACCGTTATTTCACTAACCCTAAAGGAACTGAATTCGGTCTTCAAAGTGATTTGTACTAGTGGAGTTTTAGGCTGTACCTACCTCCCACAATGTGGCTTCACCAAAACAAGGTGGGAACTAGCTTGCCATTTGGCTGTACGTAATGTTGTACCCTGCATGCACAAAGAGCTTAGGAAACCTAACCTTAACCAGTTCTCCAGAACATAACTCCCCTTCTATAAACATTCCCACCAGTTCACTTCTTTCTTGGGTTTTGCTCACAGCTCTACCAATAGTCAATCTTACACATCTACTTTAACATCGGTGGAAGAAGGAATGGGATCTGCATTTCTAGTCCACCTTTAAGTAATGTATCCACGCGCTTCCACTTAGAAGAGAAAATGTTATTGGAAATGTTTGGCAGATAAGCCATCTTGTGCAAAAAAGCTATGCTTTATATACCAGGTTGTCTTTGTGTCCCCTGCTCTGCACACATTGGAACTAAAAACAAAGGAACACCCTCACTTCCCAGTCCTCAACAATTTTCTCTCCTCTTCCTCCTCTCTCCCTCCAGTATTTCTAGTAGGTTAAGCAGTTCTCCCACACCCGCACAGAGGGCAGCCATAAGAAAATCTCATTATTACACTGGGCAGTACAATACAATGGTGATCAAAGGAGTAAATATTTAGCCTTACCTAGCTTCTAGATTTGCAGTCAAAAAACAGCTTAATTTTAAGGATCAGATTATTATTCTTATTACCTTCCCATCATATCAAAGAATTCAGATATTACATTTCTGTCTTTATTAACTGATAATCTATGTTATTTTGGATGTCCAGTACTTTACTTAGTTACTCCAAAAGAGAATGAAAATTTTCATTCTTGAAAGCTTTCTGATTTTTTTCCCTCCACAAAATGTATTTGGTTTCATTCTGCTATTGAATGTAAAACAGCTGGACAAGAGGAAAAAAAAAGGAGGGAGAGGGTGCTCTAATGGTGAGGATTAATTAAAGAAAGAGGATATCCGTGCCTCCTACTGGCAGGTTTGCAACTCTGTATTTTGCTTCAGTGGATCCTTAGCAAAATCTAGACATAGACGCAGGGCAGGGAAATGAAAAACAAGAATGCGGGGGCTGCTCTTTGTTTGGGTTTGATTCTAGCTTCCTCCTATTCTATTCCTCAACTCTTTCAAGATAAGGAAAGAAAAGATACGCACCACATGACCAAAATTTATACTTATTTCCATTTTAAAAGAAGATTCACTCCTATTGGTTTTTTTTTTTTAGTACTGTAAAGGCTGAATGCTCAACTAACCCACTGTGTTTAGGTTTCCCTGAGTGCTTCACAGAGATTTGTTAAAGATATAAAATAGCATACCAAACAATGAAAGAGCTTGTTTCCCCAACCATTTTTGTTGAAAGCTACTTTGTATATGTTCCTATGCAACAAAAATTAAGTTTATGTGTAGGTGTTCCATGTTTTTACAAACTCTACACTCCTTAGTTGTTATAAGATTAAAACAATTTTCTCCCTCAGTAAATGCTTCCCTTGAAAACCACTGGAAGCACATAATTCATCTGTCCATTTATAGCTTCTATTTTCTTCTAGGCACTGAGAAACTGCTGATTGTGATTGTTGTTTTCCCTTTTAAGAAGCCAATGTTTAACAAGTGACAGATAAGACAATTTAATGTTTCAGTGACCATACAGATCAATTTTTCATTTATTCTGAAGTTTAAAAGAAAAAAAAAGATAGGCAACCAAGGTACGATTGCAGGGATTTTGTTTAGCAAATTACTCTTCTATACCCAGAAAATTTAACAGGCACTCTCATTAAACCTGCAGGGAGTTTTCAGGTAGTGTTAGTCCTAGTATTTTTCAAAAAATGCATTCAGAGATTTTTCCCCTGAATCATTTTCTTCTCTATGGAATCTATCAGAAAGGTTTGGAGATACAGTACAAGTCTTTAACTGTGAATAATAGAAAAAGAAGAAAGAAAAGAAATGTATTACCACGAGCGGCAGAAGATCTCAATAAAAAGATAAGTGAAAAGGGAACATTGTGCAGTTTCTGTATTGGATAGAGAAACGGAAAACCCACACATATTTGGAAAAGTGTTTGTATGGAAAAGGTACAGGACTCATATCACCTGTTAGCACTTACCCATTCCATACAAGTCATTGTAGGGTGACGGACACCTGGTTTGCTCTTTCCACCCACTTCATTTCTTGCTGGTTCTTCTCCCTGTAGACCTCTGCCTTCTGTCCCTGCAGGACCCAAGTGTGCCATCTGATGTGCAACCCTATTAAGCAAGCTAGCATTATAGCATCATATGTGGGCTGGCAAAGTGTGTGTACTCAGCCCACTCACGACTGGGTCCTAGCAACACGATGGCTGCACACTTCATACAGGTTCAGACATGAAGACACTAAACACTGGTGCAATGTGAACGTAAAATCTACATGCAAGCAACCCTTCTGGAGAGAGGAGGGTGCCTTAGGTATCTGACCTGGCTGTCCTCAGGAAGATTAAGGATGAACACCTAAGTCAGAATCTCCCTCTTTCCATATATTCATAAGGAGACTGAACTTAGATGCCAGGACTGTTTACCTGTACCCAATCCTGCTGTAAAATAAGATGGCACTCGCAGGAAGTTATGCAGTCTTCATCCCACAAAAACAAAAACTGAAAGATAGCTAATCAACAGTGAATAGTCAACAGTGACATCTAAATTGCTATCAGTAATATTCAGTGTTTTCAGCTTACTGAACACATGCAAGAAATTTACAACTTATGTCAAGGATTTTACAGTGATATCCCAAGAAATCTTACAAGAGTCCTGGAAATACTGTTTATTTATATTCACAAGTCTTACTGCCTTTGCAGCTTTAAATATCAAGGAATCACTAAAAAAACCCAGAATCTTAGATTCAGATATGTAAGAAGCAATCCTAGAGATAAGCCTGGTCAGGCGGGTTGTTCTTTTTTTGTTTGTTTTGTTTTGGGTGGGGTTTTTTAATGTATAAAACATGAAAGCTACTAAAAATAGCAGAAAATTCCCATCTTTGTTCCTTATAAGTCAAAAGTTTTTTCTGCCTTTGACCTAAGTCCTGTTCATTTTACAGATGGGAAGGAGAATTTAAAATTCCGGGAATGGATATCTATGAGAATAATTTAGAACATGGGTCTATAGATAGCAATTTTGCCCAAGTATTCACTACAAGTTTCTTTCCATGGGCTTAACTGTTATCCTCACGTTTAAAAACGTTACAAATCTTAAACCATATTAATGAATGTATTTCTATGCAAGTTTCACAGTACAATAGAATTACATCACTATCAGTACCCTACAAATAGTCTCTGGCTCTGCTAAATGCTAGAAGCAGACTTTATTGCCTCATATACTACTCTTGACCACTTAATTAACTACCACAAAAGCTAATTAATTAGACATCACAGTCTCTAATCATTCTGGAATTTGCTCTATTATGTTCAGCTGGAATATCCTCTTTCCTCAACAGACCCCCTAAAGTTTAGATGAACACAATGAAGCACTCCGGGTTTTTAATTCTCATCTTTTCAAATACTCAAGATCAGGGTGGGAATATTTAGACTGATATTATTACAGATTTTCCCTGTTTAACTCTGTCTTTACTACAATGGATGTTTTTGTGCACTTGGAAGACTTCATCCTGTTTCAGTGTTAGTGTTCTAACATTTTAACCTAACTTGCCAAAAAAGTCAAGAAGAATTCCAGCAGCTTAATGCAGTGACTGCCTACTGCTAATACATCACAACGTGCATGTCACACGCACAGGTATTTTATGAAGCGACTTATCAATTAAACCCAAAAGCTTACCTCCAAAATTTTAAACTGTTTTGTCAACAAGATGGAGCCAGTCTGTAAAGTCAGCCTGTGTATCGTGGTGGAATGAAAGTACCAATGAGAAACAAGCTGATAAATTGGTTTGACTAATCATTAAAACCCATCTAGTATAATCGTTTTAGCCGATCTCATTTAAGTCATTCCGTGAAGCTGCCAAGAGAGTTCAGGGACAGGTCGATCTTCTATTCGCATCATGCAAGGATCAGGCAGATAAAATCCGATCAGTTACCTGAGCATTGTTGCATTTATATGTAATTATTCCCTGTTGTTTTAAAGCTTCCATCTGGAGGAAAGAAATCTGTTCTGCTCCTGACCTTTTCAGACCTCATGTCACTGTATTTAGCTTTAACAGATGGATTCTACTGATCTGATATGAAGATAGAAATAAAAGATTGAAAACATGAAAAGGGTAGAAAAATATTGAATCATTAAAACCTTGAATCATTGCTAACTGCAGGTCAGTGGGTGAATCTTCACTGGATTCATGGGTCATTGATCAGGCCTCACAGTTTGTTCCTGCCCTAAACTGCAAAGAATTAAAAAGACTCTATTAAGGAGGTGACTGGCACTACCGTCCTCTAATGTGCAAGCTGGTGAAAGCAGGAAGGACTGCTAAACACACACTGTAACTCCAAGGTCATGACTACTCCTAACAGACAGATATAATCTAAAATAAGTACCAGTTCTGAGCAACACTCAGATCTACCTTGTGGGAGCGAGAGCACTTGCTCTGAGCAGTGCAGATTTCTGCAGAAGTGCAGAATTCTTCCTATCGGTACATGTCTTTTCTTCCTGTTGTTGGACAGACTGAGTAAATCAACCATAACTTTCTTGCAGATTCCTATACAAAACACTTCAATAAAGGGGTTTATTCTTCCTCCATGGAAAAGAAAATAAAAAATGGGAAAATTGCAACAATCAATAGGAAATAATGAAAGAACTTCTCAAAACAATAAACAAATGAACAAGCTAGTCACAAAGAAAGCAAGCAACTAAACTTTTGCAACAGTAATATTCAGCTTGGGCATGCATTTTATGCTCAAGGAGTAAACTGGTGAAGAAACATTTCTGAATCTTATAAATGGGGAGGGAATCCAGAGCAAAACCTGATTCTCTGTCCTTGGTTCAGTATAGTTTGTCTACTTCATAAAGATAAACTGTGAGGCAGGATGCTCAGATTGATGTATGCTGCAAGTTAATATAAACCTACATAGTTTGGAGTAAGCTACAGCAGCATGAGTTTCTGTGCATATTCCCAGAATAGTACAGAGCAGAGGAAATTTGTCTGTAAAAGCAGCCTTGTCCTCCCCACACACCCATCTTAAGATTCATTAATTATACATTTTAGGCTATCTGATGTGCTGCAATAAGTGGATGTAATAAAACAGGGAGACAAAGACAGTTTTCAGTAACCGTCTTTAAAAAAAAAAACGGTATTACCTTTATGGTGTTCTGCTTTTTATAACTGTTCTCATAATTTGAATAACTTCTCATCACAGCTTCACCTTTCCAGGAACTGCACTTTAAGATGTTAAAAAATTATGTTTGATATGTACTTTCTTTTCAGTAACTGATTTGTATGTTAAAACAAGAACAGCAAATAAAATTTTTCAGCATGCAACAGAAACCAATCACCTATTTTTCAGACATACGTGCATTTCTGAAACCTGCTGATGATCTGCATATTTGATGACAGTAGACACCAAGTCAAACTACATATGAAGACAGAATACAGAAAATTCTGGTTTGGTATTATCAAATTGGTAATTGGTATTTTTTGTATTACCAATGCACATTTGCATAATCAGAATGCTCCCATTGGACCTATCTGACAAAAAGTATGTGTACTGTCATTGTCACCAGCTTTCCAAAAACAGTCAACTCAAAGAAGACTAAAATTCCTTTAGACTGCAGGAAATTACTAGTACAGAAACAGCAAGCATTCTGTTTCATGCTCTTTGACTCCAAGTATCAACGAAACAGCTCTACATTCATAAAACAAGGAAAACTACTTTTTCAAAAAAATCCCACCAAAAGAAAAAAAACATCCCCTCTGGAAATAACCCTGTGGCCTTGCCACCTAGCCAGCAACTTTTCTGCATGCTAAGTTCTTTTTATGACAATGTAATGAAAATTAGATGTACATTACAGAGCCAGAAAGTATATCAGGCAAGATATTGACTAATGCGATTCATTATATTTTCTAGTTAAATTTTCTCCTGAAAGAAATGCATGTCCCACCATTACTTTCCTATTTCAATATTAATAACTTTTGAATATTGTTGTAATAAACTATGCAACACAACTTTTAGGTCTCCCTATTTGGAATGTCTTGCTGTATAATAGTTGTCCTCACTGAAAATTAATTTTCATTAAATTAAAATATTGGAATGGAATTACACTTCAATTGTTCTTGCTCTCATGAAGTATAACAGCATCTCAGCTGTCAGTTTCAATTTTCTACTGTTTCAAAGCTACAATTTTGCTGAACGCAACAGAAGAATATTTGTTTTCTCCAGAGCTGAATGTCTTTGGGGTTGTCTTTTGGATCAGAGATAAGGGCAAATAATAATAAAAAAAAAAATTAAAAGAGCTTAACATTATTAATAAGAAAGGATGCAACTGTTTCCTATTATAGTCTTCCTACTTAAAAAAAAAACAACACACCCTATCATTATATTATGACTACAGCTATCAAGTGATACAATTTCCTTTATTGTTTCCTGTCCTTAATATTATTGAGCATTATTAACCAGTTGTCTGTTATTATCCAGCTGCTACCTTTTACTTCAGCAGTGGCTTCCTTCCATAGAGGCTAAAGCCATTCCTGCACATAGTGACTTTTATGTAAATAGGGAACAGTTAAATTCATCAGCTTAAACTGAGAAGTCTGAAATCTAGTTGCAAGATCTGAAAAGCGGAAAATCTTCCAAAAATTAGATTAATCTTAGATTGAAGAAATCTAGTAAATTATTTCAACCTTGATCAGTCTAATGCTTTGTGCTATTTCTTGGTAAAGCATTTTGAAATCCTGAGTTCTTTATACAATGGTCAGCAATGTGTTTATGTTTTAAGGGCTATTTTCTCTGTTAACACAAACTAGCATAACTCAGCTGAAGTCAAATTGCTATTGATTAGCCAAGTGAAAATACCCATTCAAAAAAGCCAATTCCCAATACATTGATGATCTGATTTTACTGTTGTCAGCTGTCAAGACACCTAAAACTGGCCAACTATCACAAGCATGTGGCCATATATGAATATGGCCAGTGTGCTACTTAGAAACAGGTAAGGTCAAAGGAAAACTTTATTCTGGGTTTCTTGTTGTTTTTAAGAAAATGCTTTTACTACAGTAGCAATGAAATAAAATTTTGAACATGTCCTAAGCTTTTTTTGTGATTGTGGAAGCATTTTATGTTTTTGAGGTTTACTCAGGGTGTTTTGATGGAGATATTTAATATACAAAAATAATAAGGAACAGCTGTGCAACTGAGAAGTAGAAAAGATTTTATTTATGGAATGATCTGCATTTATTCCTTCTCCTTTTCGTATCTGTGACTGCCCAGTGCCTGGTTTCTAGAACCAGTGCTGTTTCTGCACCAGTGCCTAAGGTTTATTTGGGGAGGGAAGGGAGAAGGACTGCTAATGATCTCCCAGAGATAAATGAAATTGCTGATTTAGTCAAGCTCATTCTTGACCTTGACACAAGATGGGACAGGCAAAGGGAAGAGCTCAAAATAGAGCAAGTGAAAGAAAGGAAGATCAAACAAATGCTCAGGTCTGGCCAAGACCCCCCCTACATTCAGCTAACACCTGGCTGAGTTAGAAAACATGACCAGCCCAACCTTCCTGTTGGAGCCGATTGAAGCTGTCAGCTCCCGGCTTGTCACCCACTGCATCAGGAGGCCCCTGGGCTGCCACAAGAGCCCTAATTAGGCAGAAATGGCACTTCGGCAACTGACCCGCCAGGACCTTTGGCAAAGCATTTAACATCATTAGTTAACATTTTTATTAAAAAAAGTGTGAATGTAAATGAACAGCCAATGCATTTCAATAGGGTTTGTCGGTGGCTCTGCACGCCCCCCCACTCTCCCAACCACACACACACTTTTTTGCATGAATAGTTCACTTGTTTTCTCTAAAGGGGGATGGGGATGTAGAGAATGTTTTTCCAAGGGAACTAGACATGTTCAAAGCAGAAGCAAGGTCTTAAACAATCAGACACAAACTCTTGCCTTTTGGGGAGTGTGTTGGTGAGTGAACAAACAACTAAATGCAATCTTACCTGCAACATGCCTAAGGGGACATCTGAAAGGGAAAGTACGCATAACCCACACTGGAACAGATACACAATCACATATTCATCTGATTGTTCTAAGTGTATTCATTGTATTTTTGTTCTTTTCTGTTACATCCAAGAATTGGTACCTAATCCAGTAAGACTGCAACCCTTTGGTGGAGCTATCAAAAGCTACAGCAGTGTAAAAGGATGAATGTCTATGAATACACTGTCCTTTTCTTTCGCTGTAATTTTTTTTAATCGTTGCACATTACCTTTGACAGAAGATTATAAAAAAAAAAAAACAACACACAGACATATTAACAGCCTACCTTAGTTCAGACTCCACTGGCAGCAACTTATGTGTGCAAAGTTATTTATTCACACAGAAGAGCATACAGCCTTGAGATAGTTTATTAGTACTCAATTTTTTCTGCAGGTTCTTTAACTAAAGAGTTTCTGTAATTCATCAATACTTGAACAAAATCCTGGCACAGTTCTTTGGAGATAAGAGACATAAGAAAATGAACTAATTGCAAACATACTTTTTTAATAAAGAACTTTATTAAGTTCCTTTGAACAGGACTTGGAAGGATCCTCAGATATTTTATGTCTACTTCCCATGTACATGCCCTGATGCATGCTCCTTTTATTTCTTTTGAATCCGTTAGCTCCTATTCCTCCAATGGAAGCTACAAAATTTAGCACTGGGGCTGCTTCCTTAGGCCATATAAAGACTGTATATATTACCTTAGGTTTTGGAATTTGCTCCCCCAATCTATAACAGCCATATGTTGCCAGCAACACTTTCATTCCACCAAAGAAAAGATTTTTTCATTTCTTAGGAAATCATTCCATTACATTGTAGCTGCATGGACTATCACTTACGCCTTCTAAAGTAAAGTACAAAGATAAGAGATTAAAATAGATCTTCCACATAAGGTACTTGGGATGAAGGTGATGAAGATGTTGGTTCAAAATCCAAGTCATTAGACTTGCTCTGCAGCCAATGGAGGTCTCAGATCCATATATTAGAAACCAAAATAACAGTATTTTAATTTTCTCACACATTGGAATATCCAGAGGTTCTGGTCCCTAACTGTTTCCAAGCCATGTAAATGCCATATCAGGGAAAAAAAAAAACCACCCTTGGCTGTGCACCTTACTCCTGTTTGTTCAGTTTGTTTAAAAAAGCCAACCTTCCCCCTCATCTCTGACCTCAGTACAAACGGAGAAGCACCGCACTTCTATACGTCACCTGACGGAAAACAAGAAGACCATACCTTCAGACTACATCAGATGCCTCACAAACCTCCCATTCTGTGACTGAGGTGCAGCAAAGGTTGTATCCAAAAAGCCAGAATAAGGCTACACCAGGACATACCTCTACCTCACAGTACAGATGCAACCACTGTTAAGCTGTTCAGTTTCTTTTCAGGAAAATTCTATCTTGTGTTTGTGCTATGCCTAGTATAAAAAGGTCTGATCGGAACTCCAGGACCTCTGCTTTAATAATAACATGCACACACAATAACAAGATTTGTACACGCAGAGAAAACATAAAGAATGTTACACACATACATGGTACACATGAACATGCTCACACACACAAGGACTGTCTGTTCACAGGATGGGTAAAACCCTTTCCTTTGTAAATGCTTTGGGACCTATCAATTATGTCATGTAAGTTCTTGCTGTCTTTGGGTACGTATGTATACACAAACAAGTACTTTCATTCTCTTTTCAAACATGTCTAGCCTTCAAGGACACTCTAGAAACATTAAAATAACATTGGCTTCTAAATACAGATTTTTAAAGTACAATCCCAAGTCTAGAAATCCATGTAGGAAGCCTGGCTTGATCTTCTGACTCATCTGTGAGAGCAAGTGAGCAGCTAATTTTGGCACTATTCAAATCATTGTTTACCAGTGAATTAACGAAAACAAAATCCATATCTTTCTTTCTAGAGCAGAAATAAGAAGAGATAAATATTTTAAAAAAAAAAATGTATTTATTGCCAATACTCACACGGTGACATGCCCATCCCAATGATGCAGTTTTTTAGAGGTCACTAGCTTAAAATCAGTGTTAGCAAAATGAATAAATGCTCTTTAGGAATCGCCCAAAAAGCTGAATCATAAAAGGCTCAGAAAGTTGGTAACAGTAAGGTGTCTGTCTCTGACCCCTTTTCCCACCTTATGACTATTTTGCAGTCTAGTTCTTCATTACGGCTTCTCCTCTCCTGAACAGAACTAGAGGGGTGAGTGAAGGGAGAGAGAGGTAACAGGTTATTGAAAAGCTCGTGCTCCATGCCTAGTTTTGGCACATTTTCTGCAGGTGCCTCATACTATAGCCACAATAGGCTCTGGAAGACAGGATTCAGACCTGCCAACAGCTACAGGAGGCAACTCCACAGCTTTGTCTTACAGGCTAACTTCATAGCCTGTCGTTCTGAACCCTGCAGCACAGGCACCCGTAAACGAGATGAGCCCCTTTTTCCTTTATTTGTTCCTCCCTCCGTTTCTTTTGCCTTTCTGTAATGATTTAACTTGATCATATTGGTTCCTTTCTAGTGGGGATTGCTCCAACGATCAGATAAGATAATTGCCTGTAGAATATTGCTCAGCAACAACTATTACATCCTTGGCTGAAAATGTCAGAGCAATTGAAAGCTCTTAGTGAAGTCCAAGAACAAGGAGGCAAAAAAGAAGCAGCTCCTATGTACAGATGTATCTCTGTATATATAGCAAGTTTGCAGTGGCCAGCTCTCCTGAATGATCTTGCTTTATAAGCACCACTTTCAACATTTTGTATTTTCATTGCTTTTTTAAGCAGCTAAACAAGATAATCATGCTCACAGCAATTAACATAAGGAAGTATTTCTCTCATTTACTTTGGATTTATATATTTATATGTCATTTACTTCAGCTTTGGAAGAAAACACTATATAATCACCTGTTTTGCATTTTCCCCACTTCCTATTCCATTTCTTAGAAACCAAACAAACACAATTTCTCTTTGGTCTTAAAATATTGTCTGCATACAGAAGATGCTGAGGGAAAGCCTGGAATGGCTTGAAGAAGTGGGTGGAGTTGCTGAATAGTGCTGAGAGTCTAATGCCGTTCTGATTTAGTTACTTGCTAGCGACAGTGACTTGCCAAATCCTCAAACAAGACAATGTTCTGCATAGCTCTGCTCTGTAGCTTTATGAAGTGATAGCTGACAGAAGAACACTATACCATAAAAGGTCATGTAAATATCAGACTCTGATTCTAGGTACAATTAAAATAACAGAAACAGTTTGGGCCAGTATCTAATTCATTTCTTCATGTGAAACACATGCTGTCACTTCTAACAAACGTGATGTTACACACCAATGAACAATTCAGGAGTGCACCCAAAGACATTATGCTTTTTATCACTAAAGTACATTGGCTCTAAAGATTCTGTATGAAATCAAGATCTCCATTTATTTGAATGACGGTACAAATAAGCAGGAAAAAGTCCACACTTCTAAAAATTTACTCAGTGCAAAATTAGAAAAACTACACAAAACCTCATCCTTCATAATTTTCCAAATCATATTTTTTCTATACTACATATGCACTGTCACCAATAATACATCATAACAAAGTCAAAACCATCAAATCTTTTTACCATAAACTCCATAAAGAATTAAGAGCTTTTCAAGCTTCTTAAGAGTTTTGCAAAAAGGATGGAGAGCTGGATCAGCAACTGGATCACTACAGGCTATTCATATGCTGAACTGCTGAGGAAATTCTTTATTCTTTGGTAAAGAACTCCAACACAGGCAACTGCAGGATGGTTGTTTAATGTAGTATCACCAGATTACAAGCACTCAAATCAGTGTGACTGATATCTGGAGAGATCCAGGCTCCAATCCTGCAATATAATTGAACAAGGCTTACACTAGCAAAACTACATTAAGCAGAGAACCAGATGCACAACCTGTTTACACACTGAATATTTCACAAACTGAACTACTATTTTAGAGCTAATTCCATGATTACATTTTATTATATGGAGCTACATGTTGTAGGGCTTGCTCCTTGATAGTCTAAATGAATTGTACTATAGGTATCCAGTTAAACTAAGCAGTGACTTCTAAAGTCCACTATGTAACTTATTCAGAATTACTTTAAAGCTTTTGCTGGATGGTATGTTTTACAGCAGTGAAGTAAAAGGATTCAGCAGACGTGAAGTATCATTTCCTCTTACTCTTTTCACAAGTATAGTTTGAAAACTCAATAATTGCAATAGGTGCAATTTTTTCAAACAGACAGTCCCACAACTTGTTTGTCAAAAATAGAGTGGAAATTCCATCTAAAACTTCAACATCAAGAACTGTGACATGGGAAACTGAGAATAACTGATCTCTCTGTGTGTCTGAAGCTTAGGCTAGCAGTCTGACTCTGGAGCCCTTGACAGAAACTCACACTTCTAGAGAAAAGCTGCAAGTGGTAATTGCTACTGATGCTTGTCCTGAAACAACATGGCCTTTGAATGAACTCCCATTACAGGGAAGACTACTGCAGTAGTTTCACAAACACTTCATGGCAGTCCTGAAAAAAATGACCATTTGTAAGTAGGAAACACAAAGGAAAAGCTCTACTATCTTCTGACAAGTAGCCAAGGAATTTAAGATGTTCCTGTGCTCTTTTTCTTGCTTATTATAGTCAATGCTCACAGAATATCGGTAGAATTAAAATACAAAATTGCTAATTGAGAACTCTGCTCTTTATTAAGATATTTTGCTGCAAGCAGACAGCAATTCATCTCAAATCAAAGCCTAAAAACCTTTCAACTTGTAGATCATATGCAAAAAACAATGCAGTGCTTGGCATACACAGGAGGTCAAGAGTAAATGATCCCATAGTCCTTTGTGGATTTAAGCTTGTAAGTGCTAGGATACCATTTAACTTTAAAACAGAGCAATAGTAAGCACTTCTCAAAATAATTTCATTGTGTTATTTATTTATACACAGCTTGCACTGCCAGCATGTTCTAGGTTATGTGTGATGGACTGCTTCCCTCCCTGTGAATGGAGCAGGTAACTGAGAAATAATAAACTGGCACAGTCAAAAAACATAAAGGTTTTACACTCTGACAAATACAGACGTGTACATTTGTTACTACTCTCAGCTTGATCACTAGACATCAGCACTTGACAATAAATACATTCTCCTTCTTTGCTAAGTGGTGATTTTTGTGACAGATGTTTGGACACACTAGGTATACTGATTGCTTTCAGGTTGGAGCCTGATGAGTTTTACATACTGTCCTCATTGCTTCACAAAACACACAATTGCAGATGCACTATCTTGCTCCAGTTCTAGAGGGTTTTCTGTCAAAAAATACTTTCTAACAGTTCCTCCCCTCGTGTTGCTTTCATTAGCTATTCGTAAAAATTAGACTAGAAAGCAACAGTCCGCATCACGGTTAAAGGTACATTCCTATCAGTGCAATATAGAGCAAGTAGGCAATATTTTCATTGGATAGCATGCATGTTTTTTAATAAATATACAAATCCTGACAGAAATCTAGAGTCTGACACTGAATTCTATTCTTAATCACAATTCCAGTTGTGGTCCACCAAACCATAATTTTTCTTACACTAACATAATCAAATACACCATAACCAAACACTGTTATGCAATTCCATCAGTGTGATTAATGCAAGAAAAACATGGATTTACTGGAGTAAGTCCTGCACAGGACGCAAATATGATTAAGGGACTGGAGTATCTTTCATAATAGGAGAAGCTGAGACTGCTGGAGTTCTTCAGCCCAGAGAAGAGAAGGCTCAGGGGGCTCTCATCAATGTGTATAAAAACCTGATGGAAGGTAATGAAGAGGAGGAAGGCAGACTCCTCTCAGTAGTGCCCACTGGCAAAACAAGAGGCAGTGGGCACAAATTTAAAAATAGCACATTCAGTGTAAGATGAGAATATAATTTCTGTTCTGAGTGTGGTCAAACACTGTAGCAGGTGGCTCAGAAAGGTTATGGAGTCTCCCTCTGGGGAGATACTCAAAACCTGACTGGACATGGTCCTGGGCAAACCGCATGAGCTGATGCTGCCTGAACAGAGGAGATAGAGCAGATGATCTCAGGACGTCCCTTTCAACCTAAATGATTGTGATTCTGTAATTGATATCATAATATAGCTTCAAGAAAGAAAGATCAAGTTTTGTGAAAACTCGTTTGAGAGCTGTACCGTTGTGCTCTAGGAATCTGAAATATTGGGTTAATATTAAACAGCATTTTCTTCTAAACATCATCATGTTAATTACCTTATTTATTTGGTATAGTACTCAATCATTCTGTAAAACCAAAAATATTTTCCAAAAACAAGTCATACTCAGAAGTAGAATGTTTCTACATTTGTCCATATGTATTTGATTCTTAAAACACGTTTATCAATGTTTAAAGAAGAAAATTAAGGGAGGTTTTGTGTTAGAAACTGTCACTATCTCTATGTCTGTATCAGCCACTGCTTAACTTTAGAAAACAGGGCTATCTGAGATCTGAATCTTCCCTGTGCAAATGCACCATGCCTATTTCTCCATCACATTTTTTCCAAAACACTGCAAACCCACCAGACTGACCTCATGTTCTTAGAACTCTTTAATTTCAAGCCATTCTGCAAGAAATGCTATGGATTTACAAGTCTCATCAACTTTCAATGGAAGTCAAAGGTGTTCAAGCTCACTCAAAATCTGCTGCTTTCAGACAAACCACACAACTAGCTTTTAATAAAATTTTATCAATACACAGAATTTATAAAAACAGTATTTTGTGGATGAATACACTCCCAAGCAGTAATGCCAGTCGACAGACTGTTTTTGTACAAAGTAAGGTATATTTCATTGCATCAGCTGGATGTTATTCAAATGTATGGTTGAGTATCTTATATGGAACCACGAATATTACGTATTCTTCAGAAGTCATACTCTGAAAAGCTTTTCAGTTTACAATGACACCTAGCTTCAAAATGTGCATATTTTTTTAAGAATAGGAGCAGTACTTCCTTTTCCTTTTATTTTCCACTCATTTTTTAAACTAAATGAGTCTTGAACTGAAGAAAACTATTAAAGATAACAATGGAAATGGAGAGAAATAGATAATTTTATCTCCATAATTCATGCAGCATTTCCCTAGCCTCAGGGGAACTATTTAAATCTTGTTTATAGAAAAAAGTAGGATCAAAATGGTTATAAATGTAATACAACTTTCATAAAATATCTGAAAATATGAAAGTATGCAAAAAATACTGGCAACAGGAGGCAAGATTTTTTGAAAAAATAACATCTTTTTGAATTAAAGAAACCTAAATTAGTGCAATGGAAAAAATGAAGTCAGTTATATATTCATATGATCTTATGGGCTTATCCCGAAATGATAGTCAAGCTTTTGCTCCAGATGGTGCAATAGTGTTTGTGACATCCACTTTGAACTGCAATCTAGTTATGTGTCAAGCAGGAGAGTCCATTATTCACAGCATCAGTGCTGGGGAAAGAAGGTTAAAAGTTCAAGACATGCCCCAAGTGATTAAGGCTGCAAAAATCAGGAGAGATACCATGGGGAAGAAAAAATGCCATTTGTCCTTTTCTTCCATGCTCAGTTTGTTCCAAAAATATGTGTTTAAGCAAAAAAACCACAGGAAAAACCCAATTCTCAGTAGTAACACAAAAATTACCTTTTTTTTTAATTCCTTAAACCTCTCTGCTAGCAGCTTCACTTTTCCTAGAAAGAAACAGAAAGGCTTCTCTTAAAATCTGTTGGCAAGTTAGAGGAGTTGAGAACTCAATTAAAATGATTTCTCACTCGTGATATTCACTTCAACTATTACATACTTGTAAGTAACTCCGATTTCAAACTTTTTCATGTATCCCACAGATCACCACCAGTTCATCTGCACTAGTCAGGTTTCACTTCTCAGTCATGTAAGCTTTTGATCTCCTAACCAGTAACAGATAACCTACAGATTGCTTCCAACCACCCCAAAAGTTTCTGTATTTGGAACTGCAAGTACAGCTTCTCAAATAGCTGAGCAAATTTAGGGGGTTTCTAATAAAATACAAAAGGAAAGAGGAAGATGCATAGCCTGAAGGGTGAAGCTAAAAAAATTCGCATTCAAATATATCTTTTGCAAAATTCTTTATAGTGAGAGAAATGAATGGAAACATTTACCAAAAAAAAGGTGGTTTAGTGCTCAGAACCTTTAAAAAGGATATAAAATCATTCTTTTCAGAAAGGTATCTCATTTCAACACACTGGTCAGAAAAGTAAAAAAAAGTAATTCCCTTCTAACTAATACATTCTGTTTTTTGCCTGGTGTTTGAACTGCAGGTTCAGACTAAAACATCAAGAAAATCATTCTGACCATTTAAAAAAAAAAAAAAAAAAAAAAAAAAAAAGATATGGATGAACAAGAATTCTTCTGATCTATGTAAAATTAAGTTTTTCTTTAGCAGTAATTACCCAGTCTCAGAACTAGAAAACTTAAGTGCAAACTAGATGATCTTTAAGGTCATCTCTGAGTTTGATTGCTGGCTTGTATAAATTGCAAATGTATTATGGCCACGTTGCCACATATCTTTGAAATTATACCAATACCTCATATGCAGTAACTGATGTATGAGCTCATATTTTTATTTTCATGTCATGGAAAATATTTAACGTGAATTTCACAGAGCCTGATAACACTCAAACTCTGTATATACTTATAAGTGTATTAACATTTCAGAGTATGATATTGACAATATACTGACAAAAGTCCCTATAATCCATCATGTCAGGGTCCCTGAACTAGGTAGGCTTCAATAATGCCTTAAAGTTCCTAACAGTTACTTCAAAATGCACGCACATATCATATAGTAAACTCCTGATATCCCAGACTAAACCTTGCATCCATCAATAATCTATGCATTACATTAAAAAAACCTACACACTACAAAAACCACTAATATCATAGAAATTTGAGAACAATCTTCTGTAAACTCAAAAATCAGCTCAAAAACTTGTCTTTAAATACTGTGCATTCCAAATCACCTTTAGAGTTAGAATGATAAATCAAAGCCTATCAGCTCTCACACTTCAGTTCAACAGGTTCCTTTGGAGAAGACTAGGCTCACCCTTGCACAGCAGGAGCTGAACAGACCCACGGGAAGAATCCTCAAACTTTAGAAAGAAATTAGTACTAAAACCCACTCAACTTGAAGCAATCACTGGAGCGGAGAATAATTACACAAGGCAAATGAACTCTTATACGAGACTCTGGAAATTAAAATAATAATGCTAGAGGCAAAATAAAAACCCCAAACCCCACACCAAAAAATAAAGAGCTAAATACTTACTAGAAATTTCTAAATATCCAGTATATATACTACTCAAGTTCTTGGAAGTTTTTATCTAGACTCAAAGCCCGATCTAAATGTTATGTACCAAAGCTTTTGTTTACTCCTGTACATAAAGTTATATTTAGCTTTGTTACTGAGTTTATCTTTTATAGAATACAGAATATAAAGAATTAAAAGAAACACTACAGAAGCATTTTAGGTGTAAAAAGAAAAAAAAAAAAAACCAGCAAAAGCCTTTCTTATTTAAAAAATTAAAATGCCTCAAAACCAGTAATGTACAAGAGTATTTTTACCACCAAGCTAAAAAGGCAATCCTGATTTTATTAGAAATGTCATGCAGTTTTTATGTACCCAGATCTGACTTCAAGGAAGACCCTGTCAGTGGAATGAGCACACATTACTCTTCTGTGAAATCCTACAAGAACACAGATGGCAGTGAGACCATGATCTTAACTGATTTAAGTGTCAAGTTTATATCTTTAAAGCGACAATTCTAGAACAGCAAAAAGCAAATCCTTAACACAACATTTAAGCATGCCATATTATACTTGTTTTTAGAGTGCCCCAGATTAGCACCACATATAAATACCCAAGTGAGATACAAAGCATCTTGTGAAAAAAGGAACACACACACACAAAAATATCATCAGTGAGGAATAGCTCATCATAATTTATTTCCTGGCAGAAAAGTTATAGTAAAGGCAAGAGGTGATAAAAAGATATGTACAGCTGCTTTTAGAAAGAAACACAAGACCCATTTCTCTATCCACCCAAAATACTACATGATCTGAAAGATTTGGGGACAAAATTTGCCAAGAAAACATCAAAACACAGTGTTACAGAACACCCCTAGGGAAGTGATAATTGCAGGCTTATACAGATGGTTTTGTACATTTTAATGTAAAGTGAAGCATCTTCATTGTTTAAAAGTAAAAAAGAACTACTGTAGGGCATCATCTGTACCTGGTCATTTCTCAAAGGCCAGAGTCACACCCATCACAGGCATTTCCCCACTGGGTTTGTTCCTTGGGGCTTGCTACATATACTTTGATAAGAGAGGCTTTAATTACACCTTAGCCTGTTAGCACTATGGGGCCAATAAAACTAAGAGAAATAGAACTGAATTCTTTTAATTCAACACAACTGTTAACTAAACACCAATTAATTACACCCACACAAGCCTAATGAAGATAATGGGGTTGCAGAGAGTTCACCAATGGTGTGAAGTGGCTTGCAGTATCCTAACCTTAATCAGTTAACTATCATAGGATAAGCCATCCTCTTTCTACATGCTTACAATTGCTATTCCTGTTAATGGAAATTACGCGGCCATACAGATAATTCATGTAACATTCACTTGATCATGAACCAAAGATGATAAAATACTTGAGGGGAATCCTCACTAGTGTTTCAAATGGTTTACTAAAAAAAAGAGAGTGCAAGGTTATTAAATGAGTATCAATCTTCTTCAGCTCATTGCTTTCCTAAAGGCAAAGCTGACGAGTTTCTTCCCCCAGAAGGCTGATCAATACCCATAGAGCAATACATGAATCTGTTTCTCCACGATGCATTTTATTTAGAGCCCTTTTAAAGGCAGAAGGTGGGAAACTGACCTAGAGGCATTTGAAACGTATCAGAAGGTACATACAGCTCTCGCACTGGGTTGTGTTATCTAGCATACAGCAGTGCTCTCAGAGCACCACACCAGCACCTCTACCTCCAGAAGTCTGTTCTTCCAGGAACATTTAAACTGGAGCTTCCTGAGCCAAGCACATGCACAGGACACAGACCTGGGACTACTCCACTGCTGCCACCATCCCACTGACCGTGCAAGCTCCCCCTGAGCAGTAACGTGCCCACCGGAGCAGCCTGTTCTGAGAAAACTCCATGAGGTACTGGCCGCCCGCTCTCCGTAAGGGACAGGTTAGCGTCAGTTTAGAAACTTCTTCTGAGGAAACTGCTTCAAAATAAAGAGGGTTTAACTCTCTGGACAGGTACCATACTATTTCTGAAGGATGTGAAAGGAAAAGAAAATGATTCAGTAGGGATTTTTCTTCATTATCACCCTGCCTTGAGACGTGCACACACAATGAGCAAAGGTCTACACATATTGATTTTAGAGCTGAGGAAGTGTGCAGCTAACAGCTTTTTAAGTATCTCCATTTTCAGTTACTTCAACAAAATTACCAGTGAACAGTGTAACAAAGTGAAAGTTTTTGTAGGAAATTGCAGGCTAAAAATGATCATTTAGGTTGCGAAACGTTTCTTTTCATTGAAAGTAAAGGGCTTTTGAACCCAGAAGTAGAGTTACTGGGGCATTTTGCAGCATTATCCTCACTAGACATTTCACAAACCGTAATCTGTCTCTCTTTCAGGACGATCATCTTACACAATTTTGTTGTTCAGAGACTTTTAAAACTAAAGAGTACCTGCCCGAGGCGTTCTGACTTGGAAGCCCATAACCAGCCTCTGAAGGAAGGACCAACGCCTCACGGCATTAAGAAAAGCGAAGCAAACGGCCCCGCGGCTCCCCAGCCGCGCCCGGCCCCGCAGCGCAGCACGGCCACTGTGTTCCTTAGCGGCTCCGTGCGAGCAAAGCGCCGTTTACCGGAGGGGCCACAGGCCGGGCGGGGACGGCGGCACCCTGAGGGGACCGGCGGCACACTGAGGGCACGGCTCTCCCGCCCTGAGGCACCGGCAGGGCTGGGCGGGC
>JAVJGI010000065.1:16867175-16931848 GCA_035590275.1 Ibycter americanus | reverse complement strand
CGCACTGCGCCTCCCCGCAGCCCCCTCAGGCCGCGGGGTGCTGCCCGCCGCAGCGCCGCCCGCCCGCCCCAAGGGTCTGACAGACCGCACACCGGGGGGTGCGAAGAGCTTGACGTCTCTGTGCTTACAGTTAAATAATTTCCCGCTGACTCTGGCAAGGACCGCCATGGTTTTTTGTTTGTGACCAGTGGCACTTTGACGCTGGGCCAGATACATTTCCGCAGCGGCGGGGCTTTTTGTCCTGTGCTGCTTGCTTGTCTCGACACAAAACCAAAATGTTTGGTTGCCTTAGGAAGGCGCAGGTGGATGCCCCTTATAAAACTGCTGCTCAGTATGGTGATGGGTCAGCCCAGTGGCAACAAGAGACCGGGCACTATTCACACTGCAGCTGTTCCTGAACAGCAAATGGGCCTCAGTGGAAGTGGAAAGGATCAGACCTTACCTCATCCCAGTTGGGAAAATACTGTAGACAGGAGTCCTAATGAAACCTGTATTAGTGGTGATACTGGAACTGCCAACACTTCAATAGTGAGCAACTCTTGGGGAAAAAAAAATTCTAGTGTGTTCTTTGATGTGAAAGTGTCTGTGAAAATGAAACATTTTGTTATATCTTACATCATTCCCCATCTCCCAAGTGTTTTGCCGTCACCAGTGGAAGGAACTAGAACTGTTCTCGCTTTGCTTGGTGTTCAACATGTTCCTTCTCTATGTAGCCAGCTATAAATGTTTCCTAGTTTTCCCATTTGGTAAGTCATTGTTTGGTGACCATCTCTGATACCAGACTAAAGAATGAAACTGGTAGGGGAGTATGTAGTAACCTTTAGGCAGCAGCTTAATCCTTTTTTTAAAGCAACATCAGTGTTCATTAAATACAGACAGAGCCCCAAATATATTCTCATAGTTGAATGATGACAGTTCAACAGGCCTATTAAAGACAGTGTTGGAAGAAGTAAGAGAACTCTGTCTGCCGGAAGTCTAGCTTTTCACCTGTTTCACAGGGGTCAAAGCATGCTAACCTAAACCCCCAGATTTCCCATGGAGTAGTGACCCCTAGCTACATCAGTTGTCTTGTGTCCTGTTACCAAGTGCGGCATACCTGCAACTCCTGAAATTTGTGCCAGTCTTGTTAGCTCGGTTCTGTCCAACAAAAACCACATTTCTAGCTAGGCGAGTTTGGTCATTGTGGTAAATAGCCCTACAGCAAGTATGTTCTGTAAGAGAGGAGTGCTTATCATTGTTACTGAGGAGCTTGCTGACAAGCTTCTCTGCCTCGCAGATTAATCTTCTGCTATTAAGATCTTTAATGCTGCATTGGTTGAGTGTTGAGACACATGAGCCACTGTACATATGTATTCGATGAAGCAACTTTGAAACATTATTAGATATCTGGGACATTAAGTACTTTCTGTAAGCAGGGAGTATATTCTGAAAATACTTCTTGTTTTTCCCTGTCTGCAGCACATACAAATTTTTATGTGTAGCATTTCACATGTAGCTTTGGACTACCATGCTCACATATGAATTGGATCTGTTCCCTGGAATCTTATTCTTAAGCAGATGATATAGAAGTAAATGTGCAGTGTAACAGAAGTACTTTGAATACTAAAACATATAAATGGATTTGCTCAATGGTGGATTTGATTGAAATTATTTAATGGAATAAAAACATTTTGCATAGAAGTTGACTTTAATGAAGTTCTTTCTCTTTCATTTAAGGCTAACTACTTTTCTAAATTTTCAAAAGCTCCAGTAATACGCAAATTAGTTGGAAGAAAAGTTCTTGATGGAGTTGGTCAACCAACATTAGAAGTGGAAATATATTGTACAGTTAAAAACTATGAGAAGGTATGAGCTGCTTCTTCCTGTTTTATTTATTTTAATAAGACAGTATCAGGGAGAGGTACTATTTTACTTGCATCCTAAGGAACATTTTATTTGTCATCTTTAGTGAAAGGATATGAATCCCTGTAACTCAACAGTTGAGTGTTGTAACTTAGAAAAAAAGTCATGAAAAGTTATACAGTGGCAGCAACTATAAAAACTTTATTTTCCATTAATTAGGCAATACTTCTTTTTATTTTGTGAGTGGGATGTGACAGTGCATCTTTGTATATTAAATTTTTGTCTGTCTTAGTGATCATGTAGCTTTTTCTTACACTCCATATCTAGCCCTGTAAGTTCCTGTTCCTTTTACATTTTTCTTTATTTTCAGATCCTTCTATTTCTATTTGTATGACAGTGTTTCAGAAAAATATAGTACAGGTGAAAAACGCAGTATAGGTGAAGGCACATTTTTACACTGAGCTAATAGGCTGATGTGGGCGATGGTTACGTCAAACATAGCCATCTAGCACCTGCAGTGCAAAATTGATGGTGCATTGCCATCTCTCCCCCAACGTGAAATATTCAAGACACTGTTGTTGCAACTCTAGCTATTGTGTAATTATTTCTACTTCACTTCATTCTTGAATTAAATATAATTTTCTAGATATTCACAGTATATAAAATTAATACTATTAATGCAGGCAACTCATGATATTTGTAAATGATGGCTTCATTGAACTTTCTTAAGTATTTTTTATTCTTCAGCAGTACAGAAAGGTAAGTTCAAATTACCTAGGTAAGACAAAATGTAACTGATCATGAGGGATGGCATTAAGCATGAATGCTGATGAATCATGGTAAAAGTCTACCAACAGCTTCAACAGAAGATGTCCTAATGACTGTATGGTCTTCAAAATAACCCCATTCTATTCTGATAACAAAATATATGCATAAAGCAGATCTGCCAGGAGGTTTTTGCCTAAGTAGTTATAATTTAGGTCAAGAAACTTGAATAACATCTGTGATTACTGGAGTATAATCTGGTAGCATGAACTGGCTAGAAAGAAGGTGCTGGATGAAAAAAGATAAATACATGGAGCAAACAGCAGATTTGGAGATAGGTACTTGTAGAGTTGGTAAGGACATACACTTCTTAGTCTAGCAAATTACATTTCCAAGTTAGAAATTAAAGTGTTTTAAGCCTTTTTACATTTTCTTGCAGAAGATTTGTTCTATTGTAATGTCTTCTCATTCTCAAATACCTGAAAATACTTTATCTGAAACAACTGAAGCTGATGAGAAGGAAAGAAATGACTCTGTTAACACTGCTGTGGAATGGGTCAATGAATCGCTGAACACAGTGCTCAGAAACTTGAAGCCTACTGACCAGTGTGAGGTTGATAAGATGCTTGGGTATGTCTTGCATGTTATGCAATTTATTGCATTTGGAATATACACTTGATTTATATTGTAAGTAAAAAAACCACCAGAATATTCAATGTTTCCTACTATGATTTTTTTATATATTTTCAGGATGTGATGTCTATCTCAGATACATTGCACTATATTATTGCCTGATTGTTTCATAATTATGATTTGAAAATCATGGGGTTTTTTTACAAGGTTTCATACATGGGATACAAAAATAAGGGTATCTAAGAAAACAATGCCTGAACACATTCATGACTCAAAGTCTTCATTTAAGAAACTCATCCAGTGTCAGTTTAATTCAGTGGGGATGTTTTTTCAAACTGCGAGTTTACTTCTGTGCATTGCACTGCAGAACAGAAGTGGTATGAAAGGCCTGTGTGTCTTGTCTTCTGCATTGAGCTAATCCACAAAAAACATGTATATACATACAATTCTCAGGTTTTGGTGGAGTCTTCTTTCTGAGCAAGCTACTCCAAAAGGCTTTTTACTTGGGGCAATTAGTTTATTTGGAAACACAGTTTCTGTAGTAAACATCCATGTTTATTTTTTCATGCAAATACTTCTTCTTGGGAGCATCCCAGAGTAAAAAAGAATGGCCATTCAAAGAAATGTGTGTGGTTGTTAAAAAAAAAAAAAAGATGCAAGTTGAAAGTATCACAGATATATCTGACTGTATTTTTACAGTAATGTTAGAGGAGCTACCTGGCAACGTTATGGCTTTCTTCACCCTAGAAGCAGTAATGTGGCCTGAAAGTGTTTCGTTCAACTTCACTGCTGAGGGGAGCTACACTTTGCTGTAGGGGTACCGGTAGGGCTGCCACACTTAACACAGACTGTAGCAAACAGACCTAATTGCCTTCCACATGGATTAGCTTTGGTGAAACCTTGATGAAGGGAATAAGGACTCTATTGGAAAGGAATTCTTCCAACTGAAGTGAATCTAAGTAAGATTTTAATGCATTGTTTATATTACTTTATATATCTTAAATACTTGGTTTGCCTGAATTGGGTGACTGCCATCCATGTATAAAGTTTCCAGTTCGTGCATGTAATTGAAAGTCATCCACTTCTGAGCTTGTAGGCACTTAGATAAGCAGTGTACAACTGACCTATTGGATTAGCAACCTGGGCCGAGCTGTTTTATGTTATGAAGTTATGACAGGATCCGCTACTACCAATGCAAAGCAAATACATCCTACACGCTAAGACTGTCAGCTCAGAGCTGACTTTCAAACCAGTGTGATGTGAAAAGCATGTGTTAAGGTTTATAAACTTGCTTGTGGTTCTTTTTGTTTAATGCTGCAGGTGACTACTAAAAAATGATGTCATTTATTGGCTTCTCCAGCTTCACACAACGAGTCTATGGCAGAAACTCAAATAGATGCCCTTAATCCACCTCTTAGCATATTCTTTAGCCTACTGTATCCTGTGTCTACTTGTCACATGTCTAACAATACTTTGAGCCAGTAATCTTTATGCCTTTTCCCTCAGTGAATACTTCACAAAAAAAGTAGAAGAAAAGAAAGAAATTCAAAAGCAAGAAAAAGCAGCAGCAGAAGCCACTCTTACCCTTACTTCATCCACTCC
Organism: Ibycter americanus; assembly: GCA_035590275.1. Taxonomy (NCBI): domain Eukaryota; kingdom Metazoa; phylum Chordata; class Aves; order Falconiformes; family Falconidae; genus Ibycter; species Ibycter americanus. Next base: position 16,927,006 of record JAVJGI010000065.1, on the reverse strand, counting down.
ATCAGAAGCGGCAGTACCTGGGGAAAAAAAGACAGCAAAACCAGGTTTTACTTTATTTGATTTTAATATTTTCTGCAATACGGAAAGGTATAGCACCACACAAAGGTGCTAAAATACTTTCTGAAGTATTCTGTGAAAACTGAATACTTCCGAACACATGCCAGGGTGTCTCATGTTCAAAGGGTTTGGTTACTCTCTCCTAAATCTTCTTTCTGATCACAGCAGGTTCTCCTGCAGAAATGAGCCAGGGGAAAATACAGAGTTTTCTAATCATTCACATGCATTGGTTGAACAGAGTTTCTGCCTTTGTTTTACAGTTAGCTTAGACAGGAGGTTATTACTCTTCAGAGTGAAGGGAATAAGAATGGAGGAGGATTCAAATGAAGAATAAAAATGAAAATGATAAGGAAAGAAAAGAGAATCACAGACTGAACAGGAGAATGGGAGTAGAATTAAGATAGTAGTTGAAAAGAATGGAAAGAGGGAGGAAGGGAAGTTTCTTGCTAACACCGAGAAAAGGAAGAAATAGGGTGAAAAGCAAAAGAGAAGGAAAGGGATGAGGTGGGACTGATGGGCAATACAGAGTAAAAAGAAGTAAGCAAACAGTCCTACTAAAGGAAAAAATGGTGTGAGAGTAGAGGAACAGGGTAGGTATACATGGCCCAAAAAAAAACCCCAACCAAAGCAAAAAAAGCACTGTATGTTACCTCCATATATGCATTACCCTAATAAAAAAGGGTTTGTTATAATTTATTGGAAGGGCAGAAAATTTTGGCAAATTATTATTTCTTCCTAATTTAGTTTCAGCTGTCATATACTATGACTAAAACCTCCCAATTAATATGTCAGATGTGTGCACAGTAAATTCACCTTTGACCTGAAATGTAACATCTGCAGTTGTCAGGTCTGTCCAGATACCATCATGTTGTATACTTTTAGAGAAGCTTCTGTTGCTACAGATACATTGCTTGTTTTCACTGATTGTGTTTTCTTTGTACTTGATTGTGAATTTGACTGTAATATTATTGTTAGAATAAATACCTGACTATTAGGAGCCAATGATTATAAAGCTATTTCTTGTTACAGGAGACCACTAACAGGTGGTGACTTCCAGCAGCAGGTGCTTTCAGGGGTAGCATCTATGGTGTAATTTATGCAGGTTACAAAGTAGCATGGTGTAAAGGATCTCTGCAAAACACTGCAGTTTGTCAGAGTTGCTCAGTTCTTGGATTACTCGTGTCTTATGTATGTAGCTCTTCATCCTCAATGTAAGAGGTATAGAATCTGTGTATAGTATGCAAATGAGGTATAATCTAGTCTGCATATCCAATTAAGGTCCTACTATTAAAAGCATTTTATCATAAAATATCAGTCATATCCTGTAGTATTTATATTTTGTTGAAATCAGAACTTGTACGGCACTCCCATTAGGAACCAAAGTAGTTGGTCAGGTTTACCAAAAAGCCCCAATGCATATGGTTCTTGAGAATCAGACCGCTTATTCTGGTTTCACATGGGAGCTTACTATAAGCTCATGTAAGCACTGTGGGCAATAAATATGATAATGGGAACTGCTGGGTTTCAAGCATTTTGGCAAAAGTTACTCCACTGTATCTCGAAGGGAAATAAGTTATTTTGAAATTTTGACAAGACTGTGCGTATGGAATATTTAAAAGACCTGTTTTCTCATTGGAAAATCCAACAGTAATAGGCCTAAATTTTTTACATAGTCATTTTTAGAAGAAATCAAGTGTTTGTACTTTGAATCAGGTTATAATGTGATCTTCCAAGTTGTTTATGCAAAAGCTGAGCATACAAGGATGACAATAAAGAATACTGAAATCATGCTTATGAAAGGAACCTGAAAAATTATATCACATTACTGGATGTAAATATAGATAAACAAAAATACCTATTTCAGTGGTTGAAAGATCTCCAAAAGAAATGGATTTGAAATACATTTGAAACCAGAGTGAGGACAGATGCTTTGCTTACTTGTAAAGTCATTTCATGTGAAACAACTGACAAGATTAAGTTTAAGAAAAAAAGAACTGATTCTTCTGTAATACACTGAGTAGATATGAAATGACAATATCATATTTACTCATATAACTGTGATACATAAGCACAGGTTTTAAACCAAGAAAATATTTAGCTACTACTGTCTTGCAGGAAAGAAGGTGGCAGTTGCAGAGAGAAGGATCCCACCCACAGAACCGTGTGAATCAGTGCTTTGTGGCAGCTTAGCCATTGGAGGAACATCGCTTGCTATAGCTAAGGCTGCTGCCACCATTAGCCATATCCCATTGTACTTGCATATTGCACTGCTGAAACATGATCAGGTACATGTGACACTTGTAATTTTGTTTATTTTATCCCAGTTATTACAATTATTCTAGAATTCTGAAGCCAGTAGTCCCTTGTGACAGTGGTATTAAATATACATCATAGAGAACACCCTTAAGACCACTGCCTGTAGCAGTCTTTGAACCTTGTGCCATAATTAAGATATATAAGAAATTACTCTGGTTTTTAACATTTTTATTTTCGCATGGTACTCCCAATTACAGGATTCACCTAAAAACATGACTCTACCACTCCCAATGGTTACTCTGTTGAACTGTGAAAAAATTTTGCCTGCAAAACTGAAATTAGTGAAAGAAGTTATGCTTATACCACCAGTTCAGTTATCACTCAAACAGGTACTGTTTCATTTTTATAAATGTATCTTATAGACTTCATATAAACTATATATGTACATAAGTATATAGATCTTTTCAATATAGTCCTTACAAGGTGTATTTTTCATTTTTTGTTTGATTGCAAGGCCAAAGTTTTAACAAATGTTAGTGCAGAATTCTAACACCAGGAACATTAAAAGAAGTAAATAGATGAAGATTTAAAAAGAAGATGCGTGAAGATTTCAAGTTAAAAAGGGATGTGTTAGTATAGAGGAAAAAAATCAGTGCATTGATTGTGTTACACAACAGTAAGAGATTTTCATTTTGTTTAGAATGTGCATTTACATTAGTAGATTATAAATAATATCAGATGAGTGATAGAGTGTACAAAATAAAACTTGTAACACATTCACAGGAAAGCATAAAATCTTTGGGAATAAATCGCTTTAAAAATGAAATTGTGGAGATAGAAGGGAATACAAAGCAGAACAAAATCTATTCAAGGGGCAAGAAGGATGGATGAGACAGACTGGATCAACCTTCTCTTTTTGATTAGCCATGTGGTGCATTAAAGAATGTTATCTGCACAAGATGCCTACATTAGGGCTGTGATTTCTACTTTGTGTGCTGGTGACCTGAACAAATAGCTGCGCTCGATTCTCTTTCTTTTTCCTTGAACATTTGAGAATTGTCACCAAGAGCTCTTAATAAGGTTGATAATTCTGTACCTTTCAAAAACATAATGCCTCCTAGTGCTCATGGGAGAGTACCAAGCTGTTTGCTGTGGTACAAAAAATGTAGCCATTCCTCTTGCATTGGTGTGTTGTCAGCTGTGACTGACTTCTGCCCCCTTCAGTATTCCTTTACTGGCACAGTTTAAGAAAGTCTGAAATGTGATTTGTGAAGTTAGCATTAAACTTTTACTAACTCAGCTGAAAAGGAAAGAGAGTTTCTTGTTATAAGCAATGGATTCATTTAATTGGAGTGTTCCTCCATTCCCCAATGTTTAAGATTAAGACAGTGATTTTTTTCCCTGCTTTCTGAGAATGTTCTGAAGGTAAATACATTCAATTTTGTCAGTTTCCAGTTACGAAGTCTTAGAGTCACAGCTGTGAACTGTGATTATCATCTTCCCACTTCTCAGATATTACACAGACCTGGATATGGCTTACATGTTAGATTTGGGAAGGGTTCCTTTTGGGGAAGAAGAGACTACTTTTCTTGCCATCCTGTTCAGTAACATAATCAAATATTCCTGCTCATTCCACTGCTACTAACCCTTTATTGTTGGACACTTGACTGCATTTTGTGGGTGGGGGGATTGTGTTAAGGAAGTCTATAATAGTGTTTTTCTTAAAAAGACTTTATATTAAGATCTGCATTTAGGGTAAGTGTTCTCTCTCTTCTGATTTAAGCTGCTAAAATGAAATAATTTATCTTGCTTTTGAAGGTTACTATTGTTTAATTTCAGGGCATAGAAAGAGTTCTGGATATTCAGAAAGAAATGATGAGACTGTTGGAGCCTCCAGGCAAAACGGTACAGTAAAAATGTGTGATAATAATGCAGTGTACTTCGTTTGGTCTTTCTAATACCATTGTCTTTTTAAGCTTAAACATGGAGCATTTAGCCTGTTACCAGGCTTTAGGCACAGAACAGAAAATGTGTTTCTCTGACAGATGAATAAAACATTGGCCATTTGGTGATAATAAATTAACGAAGATAGAATAAAACATTGTTGTAAGCATAGTAAGACTTTCTGTTTACCTGAGGAAGTATACTGGGAGTGGATGGTGTCACAGTGAATATACAATATATGGTTCTGATCTTGCTAGGTCTCACACACACGCAACACGTGTTATTCAAGGTACTGTTATTGTAGTAGTGTATCAATCTCAGTATGTGCATATACTTTTTGCAAAGCAAGGTTGTGGTGTTTCTCCGAGTACAGAGTCAAGGTTCTCATTTCTGAGATCCCCTGTTTTTCTGATAGGCTAGATAAGAATCTTTTGAAAAACAAATGATGGCTGGAGTGATGCCCACATAGAAATAGACGTTTGAAATGAGTTACCATCACAAAATAAAACTGGATAGTTGCTGACAGTATTCAAGACAAAACAGAAGCTATTTCCTAACTGAAATATTTGCAATCTCTTTAGACTGACATTCAGGCAACTTTTTTTTTTTTTCTTTTTTAATTCTGAGGTCTCCCTCTCATTTTTGCACATTTCTATGGAATTGATTTCTTTCTTCTTTCACTCCCTACAGACCAGTCTGCAACTAGCAGACAGTGAGAAAGTCAGAGCACATAATACAGGGAAGAAAGCTCTGGTAAGAAAAGAGATTTTCATTTTAAGCCTTCAGCAAGGTATTAACAACAGCAGGGAACCAAAATGTTCTTAAGAAATGAAACATTAATCTACATTACCATTTTGGAAAGGTCAAGGCAAGACTTTTAAATATTCAAAATGCTCATATTTTGCATAATAACTTGGATTACACTGACTATACCTTCCCTATCTGTGGAACAATAACAGAAAGGGGAAATTCTTCTGGAATCTGGTCATTTTTCTTGTATAGAAATCCTAGTAAATTATCCAGATGAGCATTTTGCAGGCCTGTAGCACCAGCAGAGAACATGCCCTTTTGATCATGTAGGCCATAAAACTATTACGTGTAAGACTTGCCTGTTATGCTGTTTCCTAACTCCAGGAGCGTAACTCTCCTCTTAATCGTGCTGCATTAAGTTTCTAGTTCCTGTTTGAGGTTGTAGATAATGGCAGGTATGAACCAGTAGCTAAAGGGCAGCATACACAGTAGTGCACAGGACGTTATTTTATATGACTTAAATGATTTTTATTTATCACTTCAAAACTGGTAGTTATTATAAATAAGTTTCCCAGATAGTAGGATGGAAATGTGATGCTAGTTTTGCTCTCCATTCTGAGACAATTAAAACATTATCAGGTGAGAATTGTTGCTGATGCGGTGTATACAAAAGAGAGGATGATCAAAAGTTTTTTCTATTTTTTTGTACTTAACAAAATTCATCATCATTAAGCAGATGACCGATGTTTTTCTGCTGGGTAGTTTCCATATTCTTATCACAATACATACTGCAATTGTGAGTTAAAAGTAATTCCTTAAGATATGCACAAGGAAACAATGCATCAGATTCTCTGGGGGAAAAAAATCCATTTATTTCAATAGGAGAAAACTAAAGGAGATGGTAGCGGAACTGAATTTTAAACTGATAAAAGCATGTTAGTTTGAACTTTTTTTTTGGGGGGGGGCGGTGCAGGGGGAAGAAAAAATGACAAAGTAGGCAGTGAAGAAGAACTTGTTTAGTTTATAGCAGTAAAGGCTAGACCAAAAAAAATGTTTTTATAAAGCTAAGCAATGCTTTTAATAGAATGTAACAAAGCACAACATATGGGTGCCTTGAGGATCACATAAAAATGCAGATTTAACCTCTATCTCATGTTAAATGCAGGAAGACTGCAGCATTTCTTGCTGCATATTGCTGCAGCTTAGTGCTCGAAAAGCAACAAGTCAAATAGATTGTCTCTCCTTGCAGATTGCTACAAAATAATCTCACAACAATTTGACCTGGATTTTCTTCCTAACATTTTTTTGTGAAGGAACATTCATATATCTCCTATAACTAGGCCTGTGTTCTGTCCGCTGTAGTTAGTTCTCCAACTCTTGTCAAAGCCGATGCTTTCCAATTGACTTCTCCAGTCTAACCCAGGATTATATCCTGCTGCTTTCTGGGCAATTTAGTGTCATTCTTTATAATGCAAAATTCACAGACTTTAAAGTTAAAAATCAGTGTTTGAAAAACTTACAAAAAACCTGACAACAGAAGGACACGTGAAATATTTGCTCAATACAACTCTGCTTGTGGCTTATGTCTAGGAACACTGTTACTGAGGCAGACAACTCCATGCAGTTGTGCTACAGATATTTCCCCTTTATGAAATGTGTTCCTCCTAGAAGTCTTGAAAAATTCTAGTGTTTCTTGAGTGCTCCATAGAGGCAATATCAAAGCTGTAGTTGAGGATAAATGAGTAAAGCAGTTTAAAAATGGAGAATCTGTTTTTGTGGCAAGAGGTTGGTCCACAGCACTGGAAACTTTTACACAGCATCCATGACAATGCAGTGGTTGTTAAGAGTGCCTTTAAAGTCTTTTTGTAAGCCAGTACTGGCCATATAAGAGCAAGAACTACATGACTAGACATGTTACTGAGAACTATATTAACTCTCTACTCATTAGCACTTGATTACCCCTCATTCATAGGGAATTGTCCTTAGAGTTGCCAATGCGATTTTTGAGAACAGACTTATATTTTGATGACTGAATGCAGACTGAAATGGCAGTGAAAATATATATATGTGCCATATATATGTGTGTGTGTAAATAAAGTGATTATTTTTGTTTTACTTTCAGCCACAAGCCTTAAAAAGAATATCACACTTAGGCTGCCTAATAACAGGATGCGATAATCTAGAACAACCACTACTCCTAATGCAAACAGCTTGCAACAATATAGGTTTGGAGCTAGGAACAGACATGTACCTGGCAATAAATTGTGCTGCTCATGAATTAATGGATTATGTAAGTTATTTTCAATATCTATTTTGTTGGGTTTTGAAAGGAATGTAGCTACCTGTTAACAATTTATTACATTGCAAACTCACCTAGAAGCTTCTAACTCCATTTTTTAAGGTAACAATCAAGCAGAGCAAAAGAATTGTCTCTGCATTTATAAGTTATGGTTGAATCAGTCCTACAAGTGTAGCAGATGTATTACTGGATTGTTGGTGCAAGGGGACAAGACAAGCAGACATTGTCTGGTAGCTTGATGCAGTGGGAGCCGTGAGGATGCATGTATTCCTCCTCCCCGGCTGTACCAGCATACTGGTGGTGCACCTTGTGTGGAATAAGGCTCACTGCACAAAGGCAGACCCCCGTTACAGCTTGTGACCTGCCTACAGGAATCTCGGTTCCTTTCATGATTTAACTTTAATCATTCAAACGGTATGAGCCTGCCTGCATCAGCCAGGTTTAATCCTTTTCTCTGTTTATTTATTTAATAAGATTTTTCAGATCAGTCTGTGTCAAATACAGCAAACTGTTTGAATGGGCAAACACCTACTACATGCCCTGTTTAACAAGCCAGCTTCATTTCATGTAACATCTCAGACCATTTTGAATTAAAGTATTAATCAACAAATCCTGTTTTGTTTTGGGGCTTTTTTCATGTTATCACAAGGTATAAATGAAATCATTATTTTCTATCCACCTGGCTTTCAAAAATGAAGAACAAGCTATTTACACAAGTATACTTCTGTAACTCCTTCACACCGCTAGATGCTTATTTTACCATTATATTACACTACATCTGTTGTTTTCTTCCAACTACCTTGACCTTTCTGTGTATTTTCACTGTGGTATGTTTGTATACCCACTAACATTCATCGCATTGTGTATCAACATTCATTTTTTAATTCCTATTTTTCAATATTTATATTTGACAAAGTTTATATATCTCCAGCTGAAGTTCTTGCCCCTTGTTCCAAGATCAGTCAGGTGTCTCTCCAAGCAGAAAAAGAAACTTCCTGTTCCATTTAATATCTCATGAGATATTGTGTATTTGGGTGTACTATAGTGACAAACCTTCCATTACTAATATCTTTTGTGAAATCAGTTGCTTTCCTGATAACCTGTGATATCTGTATCCTACACCAGAATGAGCAAAATCTTAACGGATGAATTATCAGTAATTCTGTAACATTCTGTTATTGAACTGTTAAAGTCACTAAAGCAGTGGGTATTCTGGCACAGTCTGACAGCGTGCCCTTAATAATTGTTGTACGCTGTGGTTTGTGCTTCCCATAATGATTACTAGTTTTAAAGTAGTTTTTTCTTGTTTATTTTTAAAGGGGAAAGAGGCAAGGAAAAGCAGTATCTTGTTTTTGAGCACTGAGGGGGCACTCCTTTTCCCTTGCAATATTTTCTTTATGAAAATGAGGACAAAGAAATTTAACTTTTTTTGGAAGTGAAAAGTGAGGTTTTACATGCAATATTCCATAAAAATGTCAAACATTGCTGACTTTATTCATAAATAAAACTAGCAGTGTAAAACTGTCAGTGTTGCCTAGAAAATGCTGAAATAGGTCTCCCTGGTTTTGGGAGTGGCATCTTTCAGAGACTTTGGCATAAGCCCACTGGAACCCACTGTTCCTTTAGGCAGAGTTTTTCTATCACAATGTGCTGACCGCTTAGCCATAAAGTAGACAAGTGAGTGTGTGCTTATTGAACACACAATCCACTGCCTTAATAGAGAACCTGGTGTCACAAGATCTGTATGCTTACCTTATACGCTGGTTTTTAAAGTATTATCATCCTTATCTTTTATGCTTTTTACTTTACTTTCTAGGTTAAAGGTAAATATGAAATACTCACTGGAACATTCAAAAGTCCTGAGGAAATGGTTGACGTATATGTGGAGCTGATTAATAAATTTCCTTTTATTATTGCATTAATAGATCCCTTAAGAAAAGAGGTAAGATACCACAGTACAGTCCCTTTTCACATTTTTACAAAACACATAAACCACAAAGCTTCTGGTTGTGGAGTCTTTGAGCTCAAAAATATCACTAATAATGTATTTAACAATTCATTTGCATATCTGTAATTGACACTAACTAAATTTTTCTATACTTTTGACATAATTCCTAATGAAAAATAATCCTGGCACAAACAGAATATGGTTAGTACAAATATTTTAGAGAGTTAGAAGAAGATGGGGTTTTTTCTACCTGCTAAAGCACTATTAAGTTTTCCTTCTTACATAAACAAATAGTTCAAATTATAAAATCAAGTTATAACATTTCAGTGGTATATGACTGATACTGTATTGTATTATACAGAAGAAGCTAAAATTTGGACATTTTTATATATTCCTTAGAATCACTCAAAAAAATTATTGCTGCTATGCTTTATGATTGAGATTGGCACTCAAAGCAAGAACTAACTTGTCACTGGCAGCATTGCTCGGCAGAATTTTTTAAGTGGTAGTAAGATACAATGTATTTACCACTGTGATCAAAGTTAGAGGAGTTAATTTAGTGTGGCCAATAGATTACAACAATAAAGTAGATTGTTGTGAAGTTATAGATGGATGAAAGAAACAGATTGCATAACCTTAAATATTAGCATTTATACATTGTTACCATGCTAAAAACTTAATTGTAGCAGAATCTACAATTGTAGACCTAGATTCTACAGTTGCACAACTTAGTAAATGTCTCTTGCTGTCAAATTGCAGCCTTTATCTTCTTTAAAATATATGGGGTTTGTTTTCATGAACAAAACAGGAAGACCGTGATTGAAGGTGGAAGCAAAGTGACGTCTTTGTGAATCTGCCCAGTGCCTGAATCAATAATTCTAAAACAGATGAACTGCAAAATCCATCTGATTTTTTTCTTAACTGGAACTTTAAAAGTTGTTTTTTCTAGTATCTGTGTTTATTGTTAGCTCACTCAAGTCAGCCTTGTCTCCCTGTGCTGTTTCAGTCTGACTCTGAATTACTCATGTTCCAAATCACCAGATTATTCCCCACTGCTGCCAGGGCTGCAGAATTCCTTGAGAATTCTTACAAAGTAACATATTTGCAGTATGAAAATCTGCAGGAGAATTACAACAGATAGTGAAGTACAGTTTGAAACACTGTTAAGGGAAATGCCTCTCCTCCTCCTCCCTCCTCGCAAATCTACAAAGTTTACCCATGCCACATCTTTGCCACAGATAATTAGGTCCTTGAGGATTAGCCCTGGTACCAATTCAACAATTCATTGCCAGACAGCAGACCACTTCTGTGCTTAAGTTTGAGCATTTGTTCAAGTGTCAGAAACTTCATTTTCATTTACATGCAGGCTTGAAATCCATACAGGAATGGACCCTTACACAGATTGCCACTACATAGGTTTAAAAGTCTGTCTGATCCACAGACCAAGAATTATTACTAGCAGAATTTTTAACTGGAAAAGTAATGTTTTTAATGTGAGAACTTTGCATTATATGGACACAAAGCAAGCAAATTAATTTGTAAATTTCTTCTTTCGAATTATTTACATATCCTTTTCCTTTTTTCATCCTTAAATCTCAGTACCATGTGGACAGTGCATTAAAATCAACAAACAAAGACCCTAAAAAACGGAGCTCTGCTGGAAAGACTGTTGTATTCTGCTGTTCCCTATGGGTCAGTCTTACAGCTCTGATCCTCCTGTCTTGATACGTGTCATTGAGTCTATGACTGCCTCTTGTTTCATTATTTTATATTCAAATACATATTAAGACATTTAAAATATTAACACAAGAATGAGTCCCCTGAATAAAACAATAGAAAATCATTTTATATTCCATTAAAATTGAATACATTTCAGGAAATAAATCAAAATTGCAAAATCCTACAGTTAAGTTAATTTGAAATATTTTAAACTATACTTGTATGTAACTAGCTTTGATTAATTGCAGATTAGAATTTATATTTTCTAGCAAAATCTTAAAATCCAAGCAAAATGGTATGTTTTTCTTAGGTAGGTTTTAAAAACAGTATAAAATATAATATGTTAATATGAAGGGTATGTTTAGGATGAAATAATTTTTGTTTTCTTTTCTTTTGTTTTGTTTTTTTACCTCCTCAATTAGGGTTTTCATTCAGTTTAGTTTTTTTAACTTCAGTTATCTACTTGATTGTTTATGCAGGACAGACAACAATGGAGTAACATATGTTATACTCTGGGTTCCAAATGTTACCTGATTGCTGAAGATGCTGCCACATATATTTCCAAACTTAAAATTGACCAAAACATAAACATACCAATGTGCAGTGGTGTTGTCCTGAAATATATTAACCAAACCAAGGTATCAGACCTCATAGAACTTACTGGACTTCTAGATGGTGAGTAGAGGGTGGGGGAAAGGCTGAGTTTCAAACCCTATAAGTCAGTAAGTAGTGTTGCAACACCTGTAAATATTACACGTTTTTATTAAATTATTGTCACTTCTGATTTAGCAAGCCCTTGTCAGAAGAAACTAAAATTCATGTTTTGATTCACAAATCCCTGTTCAGGAGCTTAAAACAGCATCCAAGGCTTCAACTATAGTAAATTAATACCGTGGACGTTTTGAATGTGGGTGCCCTTTGACACTGCAGCTAAGCGTCCTACAGTTAGATATCAGAAGTGAATAAAATAAAAAAAAAAGATGTAGCTAAGTAATCTGAATTTTGACTAATACTAGTATTAATAATTAAGAAATCCAAACAAGTACAAAATGTTTAACATTGCAGTTTACATAGATTATTGACTACATATTATTTAGCCTTTGTAGTAACAGTACTAAGAACTTGTGCAGTTTCATATGTGATATTTCTCTTTGTATCAATTTCTCTGTATTCATTTTTATACCCAAGGGATAGGTGGACAGATTTAACATATCTAAGTTCCTTCCTTATTCCTTCAAAAAGCCCAGAATCACCATCTCAAAGCGAGTAAATAGCAACTTAAAGATTTCATTCAGTCAGGATGGTAAATGCTTCTTTTATAGTGAAGAAAAATCATTACTATAATAAGGAGCACATTTAAAATAAACAGAACAGCCTCCTAGCCTGTAGAACGCATTACCAGCCAGATCAGCGAGAGACAGAAATTAGGATAGGACGTTAGATATTCCCTTATCCATGCTGAAAATAAAATTTAATGTTAATGTAGCAAACTAATATAGTCTACATTTTTATGAGATGAGTTTCATTGGTTTTACTCCTGCTTGTATTTAAGCTTAGATAGCCCAAGGGTAAAAAAAGAATGAAAACTCCAAACAATTTCTGTGTTGAATATATAAAATATACACTAATGAAGGTTTTACACTTCCATTATATATAGGTCAAAGACATATTACCATATTAGGAAGTCCAGATAGAGAATCTTCTGATGACAGCCTTGTGGATCTGGTAAGTATTGAAAGCTGTTCAATTGCAGAATTGCCAAAACACTGCTTTTAACATGAACTATTTTTTAAGGAGAAAGCCTGTTTCTGCTTGAGAAAGAAACGTTTTACAAAATGGGCTTTTTCTAGAGAGTTGCTTTTTTTTCTCCACAGAGTTTATCTTTGAGTTTAAAGAGAACATACAGGAAATTTGCCAAAGCAGGGAGTATATTCAAAAGTGTGTATGATCTATTTGGTTGCATTAGTTTATAAAAAAATGTGACTTACTTAAAACATTTCTGAGGAGTAATAATATTTTAGGAAAAAATTCTTAACACTAATATATTTAATCTTTTTGTATTAAAGCTACATTTGCAAATAAAATTTCATTTCATATGCCAGTGAAAATTACTGTTTGCATTAAGAGATTTTATTTCTAATTAGAGGAGGGTTTTTATCTGTAGAAAGAGTGTTAAATTAGAAGTAGGATACCGTGTTTAACAATTAAGAATGACTTCACTTCCCAATCTGTGTAGTTTTAAAATACGCACTTTCTCGTTTGAGGCTGTTGGACTGGGTGCCAGGTTTATCAAGTTGGGAGGTCTTTCCCGCGGAGAAAGGGTGACCAAATACAACCGCCTTCTTGCTATAGAGGAAGAACTGGCCAAGAATGGAACGCTACGTATGAGCTTCTTTCTTACTTTGTTTTCAGCTTGCAATGAATACGAGAACAAAGATTGGAGGGAGAATGATTGAAACTGCACCACAGGAGGGAAGGGAAATCAAAAGACTATAAATAAGTGCTGACAAAAAAACCTAGGATAGCACTTGCCACAATGTATATTGTTGTCCTAATGGATTATCTGTTTACTGAATGTTAAAATAGACCCCTTCTTGAGGAGCAGCCTACATTAAGCTTTTTTCCAGAATTAATTGGTTGGCGTCTTGAAGCCCACAGTGCAAAAGGAACAAAACAAAAAACCATGCATGTAACATGCCGAAAAGCCGTCAAACCAGAATTTTAGGCCAAATACCCCACCTCCCTCGAGCCCCTAAACATATATTGCTAACAAAACTTCATTTCACAACCCTCTTTTGTGTGTTACATCTCCAGCAAAATGTATTTGGAAAGCTACAGTTGCACGGGGAAGCACTAAATAAAACCAAGAAAAAACAAAGTGATGATCCACATTCAGCCTTAGCCACTTGTATGCATCTGCCTGCATTTCAGGGGCTGCATCTTCTTTTTACACTATAGGCTACACTGTTAAATGCTTAACAGTTCATTAGAGCCTCTTCTCACTTGCTCAGGTATCAATCAAGACAGAATAAAGGCATACAGTCTGAAGGGGAGGCAGAGAGACAAGGAGAGGAAGAAAGAAGGAAAGGGTCTGCAAGAATTATAATGCCTCAGAAAAGGAAACATGAAGGAGACTTAAGTCATTTTACCCTCTTGTCTAATCATTTTCAGTGTTCTATACATCGGATAGCAGCACTTGACATGCACACTATAGAACAAAGTTTTTATTTTAAAAATGTTTTTATTGAAAATATTCTGAGTTTTCAAAATCTCCCTCTTGCTCATATATAATCATTGTAAAAAATAGGAACATGGACAGAAATTCTTTTTTGCTGAGAAGGTAGTTTCACAGAATGCACTTTTCAAAAACAAGACAGATAATTATAGAACTATGAATTTTAACTGCCTCAGCAGTATTAATATATTCCCTATTCAAATGGTATAGTCTAAACAAAAGAGCTTGAGTTTGACAAATATTTAGACCTGTATCTCATGAAATGAAATAGCAACAATTCCCAATGTCGTTAATCGTTTAGCAGAAATAAAATCCAGTAACTAAATCAACAGCAGGGAAATACTGAGAGCATGTCTGAGCTGCATACCAAATTCTTCATTTGGCTGGGCTGCGAGCTATGGAATACACTGGAGGGCTGGAAGTAGAGGACTCTGTAAGTGGCTTACAGACGGGGGGGTGACACTGACCCCTCAGGAGTCCCCCCAGGAGCAACTGAAGGGGGCGTACAGCTGGGCCCAGCAGCACTGTGCCCACAGCCACCCTCGGCTCCTCTCCCCCCCAGTAATTTGGGTTGCACAGAAGTCTTGGCCTAAGTGCAGCCCCAGTGCTGATGCTGCGCCTCAGCCGCTGGGTTCACCAGGACAGTGCGCGTGAGCCACTTGCAAGCTGAATCGCAGGCTGGCCTTCCCTTTGCCGAAAAGTAACACGCAGCTGAGACGTGTTCGGTGATGGGGTGGGCACTGCGTGTGTGTGGCAAAATGGGGAGTTAGGTGGTGAGGTTGGGGAAGAGGAGCATCACAGAACTGGGAAAAACAGCGGTGAAGGGAGAGGTGAAGTGTTAGTTACAGAAGGGACACCTGAACACGTGCTTATATGAAGTTGTTAAAGGCTGGGGTAGGGGAGAGGCACAGTCAGCTGATGGAAACTTTTGTGAGAGCACCAGTGCAGAGGAAGATTCAAAAAAAGGGCAGCAGGGTGAGATGGTTAGTGAGGAAGAGAATCCAATAAATACGCCGACTCCAGCTGCTGTGCACCATGCCCTAATCCTGTAATCAACGTGCAGGCCTGGTGCTCCTTTGTTCCTAAGATCCAGGCTTTAAAGGTGTTTAGAGACTCGTGTAAGCATCAGGCGGCATTTTAAAAAAATCTGAGCGCACCAGAGAACATTACAAGAAACCAGATTACAGCAAACATAAGAATGAGTTTCTTTTTTTCTCTTCTCTTTCAGGTGAAGCAAATCTTGAATTTATTGCTTTTTCTGAAGAATCACAGCCAGCAAAACAGCTTTCTGATGTACCTCCTCCCCCCAAAGCCAGAGTCGTTGCCTCCACAGCTCTGTCGGCCAGCCCTGCAGGTTCGCAGCCTGCCTGCTTAGCTCCCAGAGAATAACACACTGACCTAGGTTGTCAACATTAACTTTTGGATAAATTTCTTTTAAAAAAAATATTCTAGTAAGAAACTCATATCTTAACTAGTCCTAAATCCATTTATTTTCAAGCACTTCAGCCAAACATTTTAAAAAGCATTCAAATACTAGCTTCTCTTTTCCCAGGAGACCATTGCTTTCAGCTGAAACCAAGTTAACTGAGCAGCGGCTATAGTTTGAAAATACCACAAAATTCTGTGCTGTATTTACAAATTGACCAAATAAATACCTCTGTGTTAAGTCCAAAACTAAATGTTTGTTTTGGGAAAGTGGAAATCTCTCTCCCTACAAAGAGCAAGCTATTGACAAACAGTAGAAAAAAACATTTTACAAAAAACAAAGGCCTTGACTGTTATGCTGCTCCATCCCCCCACGCACCCTCAATGCTGCTCTTAGATCTAGCCTACAAGGGAAATTTTGCTCCAGTTCTAGCTCGCTATCAATACAAGTGCATCAGTGCAAACCCCAAATGTAGGGCACAAAGCTGTAATTGGCATCACTAGGAAGCTCGCTTCAGTCAGAGGCAGGGAGTAACAAGTCAATTTCACAAGGTCTGGGAAACTTGTCAGGAGTCTTTTTAATAAGCAACAGTGAAAAGAGAAATAAATAATTTATGTCCTAGGTAACAAACAGTTTGAAATACTTCTTAAAAAACTTCTGGGGTTTGTATAATTTGAAAATTGGAACATACAATACAGCAGCAGTAATTTGAGGAAAAAGACATATATAAAATGTTGCATTTTAAATTCAGTCTAACAGCCACCTAAGTGAAAAATTCACCACCAGAACCACATGCCCCCCAGAAATGCAGATATCAATGAGACAAATTTCCTCAAGTGTAGGAATTATATGTAGTTCAGTAATTAGATCAAGCCCAAAACCTTCTTAGCAAACATGCAAAAAACACCAAAAAGATGTGAAACTACCACACTCGTTACTATCATTTTATTTTTAGGAAAAGCACCAGACAGTTGCATGCAGAGCCAAACCAACAAACTCAGAACATTCATCCTTCAATACTATCACTGTTTCAAATCATTAAATAAAAAATAATCCAAGTGCATTCAGGTACTTGACCACTCAATTTCAATTACACCGATCTTTAGGTATATCCCTGATTACATTTGTTCGTTCGTTATAAAAGAATGAGATACTGTGTTCAGTTTAAAAAAGACTACAATGGAATGTGAATTGGCAGTGGAGCAAATCAGTTACGTACCTATCTCACTGTCTTCATAGGAAATAAGGGCTGAGGGAAACTGGGATTTGAGTTATCAAATACAGACATCTAAAGTGTTACCTAATAGAGAAATTAATGCCACCAGCGTGTACGCGGGTCAAAGCAAAGGCTTATTTGTTTGTGCTGTGAGCTTTCAGCTGGCAGTTCTCAAAATGTTGATTCCAAATAACTTGCAATCCTAGAACGACTGAATCCCAAATGTAGTCCATACTCATGGGAGCCTAGGAGAAGTTATTTTTTTGCAGCATTAAATGCAGACTCCAGTTGCAGCGGTTCCAAACCTTGCTATGTGTCATTGAAACAAAAACCAGGAGGTAAGTCCTCTGAAAAGCTTTTCATCCAAATGAGAGCACCAGTCTCAACCCACAAACTACTGACTTTGGCTATCGTTAAATGACATGCTGCACTGCCTCTGCTTTTCAGTCTTTGGGCTACCTGTCTGCTGGAGAACCTGCAGCAGAAGTGTTATGCTTGTGCTTTTAATTTCCTCAAAAAAGCGTGTGTGGAGACAGCAGTAAGGAGACCTACAAGATCTTGCTTTAAGCAGGTATCAAAATATTTTTAAAGCAACGTGTCTAAACACTGATTTTTTAATAATTAGGAATACCCCCCCATACTAAAGCTGATGTGTGTGTACCACCTTCACAGGGTCTAACCCAAACCCGCCCGATTCAAGAGGGGTGCAAGGGGCTGCTGGCAAGCTTCAGAGTGGACCTTTTAACAAGGCATTCTTCTCAGTGAAAGAGTAATTAAAAAAGCCTTTTCAAATACAGTTTTTAAGTAAAGGCAACTGACACCATCTAAGAAAATAATAACCGTACCTGCTAAATTAAAATGGGAAGGGGATTTTGAGTGATACATAGTTATTTAACACTTTAATGCATGTAACCAAACTGCATACAAAAGACCATTTCAATCTATATTATTGAAAACTGTTTGGAGTACAGACCATAGCCCCTAGTGACACACCTAAGCAATGTACACGTCCAGATAATGATTCCCAAAAGTTACAGCCTTTCAGAATAACAGTTAACAGTTAGAACTGTCTGTTTCTTTCATTTTCTCAACATTCGTTTCTTTATGTAGTGGCTTGGTTTTTTCTTCCTTCATTTTGTTCTGAGTGGTGTTGGGCATCTGATCCCCACTGGTGGAAACAGGATCTAAAACTACAACAGATTCTGTCTCTTTTTCATTGCTAGAAGCTTCTCTTCTAAATTCTGTATGACTAGTTGATCTAAAGGAAAAAGAATAAATATATGAATATAGATAACAGGTCACATATTTAGGAGAAAGAATATAAATATACAGAAAAGCATTTCTATTATTAGTGGCACGTATGATCAGGACAGGTCTACTAAACTAGTAAATAGATTCATAGATTTAACAGCTGTTAAACACAGATAGTAGCGCACAAAATGCAACAGTCACATTACCCCTCCTGAATTCCCTTGTTAAGCCAGCCATGCAAGACACTTAACAGGAAAAATGAACTCACAAAGCACTGAAAAAATCCTTAGACTACGAAAGAATCAGTTTAAAGATAGTCTTTAAGAATTTGTTTTCTCTCTGCTCATCTTGGATCTGGATTTGGGTTCCCCCATGTCCAACAGAGCCATTGCACTCAGAGAAAATGCTACCAGTTCCTGCCGTCTGTAGGCTACAGCCTGCAGCCTGGACAGAGAACATGGCTGCTTCTCCACACCTCCACCCCAGAGCAGCTTGCGTGGGGCTTCCACTGCGCCACACTCTGCTGTTTGACGGGGAGGCAGAGGCAGTGTAACCAGATTTTCCGCTGTGGCTCAGCACCAACAGGCTGCTAGTGGTCTCACTGGGAGCAAGCACCAAGGATTTCTGAGAATTCACCGACTGGATGTGCTGAAATACAGAGGGCGTTAGACCTACATTCTGTATTGCAGCAATGGGGTTACATCTTGATTGCTCGCAGTGCAGGGATCCTTGCAGATAAAAAGCCCTCTGTGTGGGGAGAGAGGAAGGAAAGGTCAGAGACACCGGGGTTATTTGTTGAGGCTGGCATGATGCTAGAAACACTAAAAGCACTTGTCTATATTCAAAAGCTTTGTACTACTGTTGAAAACGTGCAGGCAAATCCTTAGATTAGCTAGAATGCACCAGCAGAGAACCAGGCAAACACCGGGAAAGCAGAAGCAGAACAAGGCACGGATGGGGGTATTTCATGTGCCGCCCTAACGCTGCTGTGTGGGCAGAGGCACCCTGCAAGCAGGGGCTTAGCCTCCCTCACCCTGCTCTCCTGACCAGCCTGCTGGCCCCTTGCCTGAGGGCACGTAACCAGCCGTGCTCAGGGAGCGCACTCGCACGTGGGTACTCAGCCCATCTTCAGGCAGGGCCTTACACAGCAGCGTGGACACGGGATAGATGTCCACGCCGATACAGCTACAACCACCACGCCGGGCAGCTGCAAAAACCCTTAGTGCAGGTAGGTCCTACACAGCGGTGGGCGTGTGGCTCCGCTCTCCCGGGAAGCCTAACTGTACTGCTGCTGAATGCAACTGCATTTGCTAGTCCAGAGCATTTTTTTTTTTCTTTTTTTTTTTTTTTTAAATTTTTCGTGCTTACTCCTAAGGAAAAGCTGCTAAGATAACACCCTTGAAGGGAAAAAGTGGAATCAACTGGAGGCCAGAGAAAGAAATTCAGCTACTGGATCCATCTGCTATGAACTGCCCTTTATTGTGACAGTCTTTGTCCTGGAGAAAATGACAAAGAAAAAAGAGGTCACCCCACTCAACAATTAGAGCACGGGGCGGAGAATGTACTGGCTCCCACCTGACGGGGAGAGAGTAAATGTACAGGTTAAAAACGAACAAATAATCACAGGAACAACAGTTGTTGCACTTTCCATTTCAGAAAGAATTTACTCAGCTTGCTACTGAAGCACTGGATATAACAAATGAAATTCCATGTTCAAGCTTTAATTACAAGCATTGTCTCTAACATTAGAACTTTGGTATAAGTTAATTAATGCAGAAATTGGTGCTAATAGATACAGTTTCAGACTCATTTGATTATCATCAGAAGCTAGTGATTTCATAAGGAAAATAATGCTTATTTTATGCAAAAGTTGCCAATCATTCCAGAAAACACAAGGTGGGGTATTTTGAATGTTACAGCAAATTAAACTTTATAAAGCAGTGTAACCAGAAGAGGGTTATTTTAAAAAGTGCTACCTCTGAAAAGCTGATTGCCCAACTCTATAAAAATGGTCAAAGCCGTAAATGCCAAGTTCATTTTTATTTCACTTTGGAGGTAACTATCTTTCAAATCCCAACAGCTGGACTATTTAATACAATCTGGTGAATCAAAGTATAATTCTTCACTGGGCTCACAGTGGGGAGTCTGCATTAGTGTATGGCAGCATTCCAACAACTGATGCACAGCCAAACACTCTGAAGTCTGTTTCATTTATAACAAAAATGGATAAAACGGCAATCATATTTACCACCTTTAAAGGACAGAAAAATAAAAGATGTCGATATAAAGTAGTTTAATGGAGAAAACCAGTGATTAAATCAGCGTTTCGAGCATAAAAATAAGAATTACTATTCAGACTTCGTTGTACTCGCATTCCCTTCTTCAAATGCTTTACGCTGTTGCAGCACCAGCCTGACAGTGCTGCTGTTACAGATGCGGTATTGTTAAAAATTATTAACCCTATTTATCAGGTGTTTATAGCTCATTTTCAATAGTTTGTCAAGAGCAGACTGCAGGCATAATGAAGTTTCAGTGCAAGAATGAACATAATATTGGTGCTCCCTTTCAGAAAACTTTTTTTTTTTACTGCTACAAATACAGCTGGGAAAAAGCAATTAGTACAGATACAGTTAGCCGCAGTTTTGAACAGTTACAAATTCATCCAGCCAAGGTATTTGCATTTAGTTCTATGCAAAGCTCTTCCCTCATTAAGATTGTTAATGTCGTTATCAGTATTCCTGTTATTTGTCCAACTATATATTTAAGCCAGAAATTGAGAACCTAGTTCTATTGTACTCATTCATACATAATTCTTTGTAAGTCTGCATATATTTTTATGACTAAACACATAAAATCTGTGCTGTGAAATCCAGATTTAGATGATAAATGCATTTTAGATTAATTGTAGGGGATATGCCAAGTCCCATGCAGTACTGAGGACTGCTTGTGATACAAGAGTATCAAAAGCAATATATTCTATTTAGATAGTTAAAGAAGCTACAGAAGATTTAAACATAAAGGCTTACACCTGACGGGCCGTCTGTGAAGTAGTACTGCTGTGCCCTTTGTAAATGATTTACAGTAGCAGTATAAAAGGACAAACTAAGGATGGGATGGTCAACTGAGATTTGGATTTTTCTTTGTTTCCTCTAGTTAATATTATAACCTTGGTGTTATTTAACCTTGCTCGGTGCTCTATTCATGAAATCACTGTAATATGTTTCCATTAGAAACCAGAATTTTATATAAATATCATCGGAAATTTTATTGGATGAAGTCCCATCCAATTTTCTAAAAAGGCAGAAGGCTAAAGGAAACCATTCAAGGAAAACACTGTAGGAAAATCCATGTTTTTTACAGCATACTTAGAAACTACTAGCAAAAATCTATTCCAACAAAGACTGGTTTTGCAAGTACATAGTATAAGTATGGGAGACTCCATGTAGATACTCTGCCTGGAATCTGAGATGGTATGAATGAAGTAATTTCTGCTACAAAAGACGACACTAACATGGCATCAAATTAGTATACTTTGTCCTTCAGCAAGCTCCCTAATCTAGGATGCTGAAATAGCTGTCATCTGCCTTTGAAGCAAAATTGCTTTCAAAACCAAAATAAAACTCAACTGGCGCTATTCCTTACTCCCCAAAAGATGAGATCTGAAGCATTAAGCTAATTTGACAGTTGCTCACCACCAGTTGCTTCTTTCTAACAGTTAAAAACCATGCCTGCATGCCAGTTACAGCTTGCTATTTGCCTATCTACCACCCACCCCAACCCCAGCATTCCCGTTTTTCTACAAGTTACCTGTAACTGAGGACAAACATCACTCACGCAATAAAGCTCATACTCCAATCTCTATGTCCTTTCCAAACTACCATGCTAGGAGGGTTTGCCAAACAACAGCAGCTCAGCTGTCCTGTGTCTGACCTGGACTAACCAGCCCATGGTGTCAGGCTGTACAGGACAGGGTCTCAGCTTAGCAGAGCACCACTGTGGCCTGGCTGCTGCATGCCAGACCACAAGAGGTGAGTCAATTTTATCCTCAGTTAAAAACTTTAGTTGAGAATAACTGCAGATGTATTTATTAAATACCTCAGAATTCTTAACAAGGCAGGGGAATTCAACAGACAGGACCAAAGGCTAATGCTGAACAATAGTAAAAAATACACCAATTCCAAGTCTTGAAAGTCTTCAATGAACAACAAAATCCCAGCACACTACAGTATTTGTCAACAGGAAATTAGAGGGAATACAAACAGTGACACTAGTGAATTAGTCTGTTGTTTTCCTCCTCTGATAGTACCAGTTCTATCTATAACACCAGACATCTGTGAAGTGCAAGAAACCTTCTCCATTTCAGGAATGCCACTGCTACATCTGGCTAAGTAGAAAGGTCACCAATATAGCAGCAAGCAGAACAGAACTGCAGACAATCTCTAGTATGGAATTTGTTCCCATTCTTAGGTACTGTTTGAAAATGCTTTAAAAGATTGGCAAATTCATTTAAATTAAGAATCTTGAAGAGCTTCTACCTGCACTGAGAGAGCACAGGAGGAGTACACTCTAAGAAAAATGTGTGACAGTAGCTTTTAAAATCGTTAAAATTGAGGAGACCTCAAACTTCCAGGACATCCCATTGTTTTCTTCATTTGTTGTTCAAACTAAATTGCCCATGTTCAAGCTGCACTGGAAAACCTTTGCAGTTCTGTCTAGCTGAGGCTGAGCTACTTCCCGCAGAGCTGGTAGATGATTCAGGGGTACTAAGATTACAGCCAGGGGAAGGAGGACAAATCCTTTAATTGTATAAAATCATCAGATTAAGACTAACCCTCTCTGTGGTTCACTCTGTTAGCGGAGAACTCTGCTGCCCAGAAACAAAATGTTTACAAAGTGCTGGAAAAAAAACCCACCAAAAAACCCAGGGGCAGAGCCAGACACACCTTTCCCTTCTGTGTCTACACACTGCAGGGAGTCACGGGAACTCACTTTGCTCCCAAGGTAACTAAATTGTCACCCATTCTCTTCTGAGCAATTGTCACAGAATTACAGTCATGCTGGGTTAAACATTTGGGAAGAGATTTGCGGAGGAAGTTACCTGAATACTGAGGTAAGGCCTCAATTTCTCTATAGGACACACATTACTGATGTCTTCCCCCTCAGCACCACCTGAGTGAAATTTCACACATTCCAAATCATCCGCTTAATGGCTCCAGACCCTTCTTCTAACAGTCCCCTGTACTGAAGTAACACCTCACCTAGTGGTTCGAAACCCACATTTTTCCTCTGAATTAATTTCTCTGAGCTGTCATCACTTAGTTTGAATACAGGAAAACTTCAGAACCAACCTGTATTTTCTGATGTTACAGCTCTTTTCCATAATCCCTCCTTTGGCAACTCACATGAGTGGCCCAGCGGATTCAGCTGGAGGCCAGTGCTTGGTAACACTTAGCCACAGGAGTAACCACATTACCTGTGCAGCCCTACTGCAACCAAAGCCTGAAACTCCTGACCCTGTGCATATTTAGGTTAGATAGTCACTGACTTGGGGGCAGGGAGGATCTGGGATTTTACTCAGTAAGCTGACTTCCATCTACATATTGTTCACAGATACATTTTCAAGACTGGGTCTTTTTCAAAGGCATGACCTTCTTTCTCCGTGAGAACAGGTGTGCTCAACTGTTACTCAACGTGAATAAAGAACAATGAATAGGGCTGTTCGCATTTAAATGTCTGTAAGTGTTACCTCCTCCTTCGGATGACAAGCCTTAGTAAATGGATGGTGCAGCAAAGAGAAATACCTCATGCACAACTATTCCTAAGGTTTTCTATAGGCAGCTGTACATTAAAATCCAGGTGAAGAACAAGAATAAATGCTGCACTGCAAGAGACACCTGGTAATGATGAGACATGTGGTCCTCTACTGTGCTAGAAAAGGTTTGCTTGGCAGCTGCAAACAGTTGAAGCAGGTCACACCTTTGTCTGATTTCAAGGAATTGTGAACGATGAGACAGCTGCATCCTTTCACCTCAGGTATGAATAGTAAGAAGAGCCACAATAAATCTTTGTCATGCCTTTGGCATTTAGGGTATCTGGCCAAAGCAGCATACTGCTTGTTTAGTTAACACGAGCTACCTTAAGAAATAACATGGTGCAACACCAGCAGATGTGTAGAGGGAAACAGCCTGTGCTTCAGATCAGTGTCCTTAGAACACACATTTCAGGGGGAGTATTCACTGAACTAGCTCTCGTGTGGCTCCTGGGCCAGCCATTAAAGGCTGGATCACATCTTCTGGTTTAGTTTCACTCATCCAATGAATCCTTAGTTTATGCACTAAGACCACTCCAGGATACAAATCAAAGCATAGCAAATGGGGACAACAGGGAGATTTGCTTCAGAAGTGCTCTGTTGATCCAAACTAAACTGCTAGTATAGGTGTACCCAGGGAAGCCCAGAAAACTGCCTAATTACAGAGCCAAGTAGTCAGACGTGATAGCCAAATGAACTTCCTTCTGATGTCTGCTTCAAATGAGCCCTGTTTCAAAACAACACTTACACACCTTGGAGCCTGGAGGCTGCCTCTACTAACCTTTGCTGCAAACAGTACCCAGGAGAAAAAAGAAAACTAATTGCACTTCAACATGGTCTGAAACATCTAGGTTACTTCTGCTCCCCTCTGCCAGCCCAGCAGTGGAAGTCTGACAGCCCCAGCACCTTCTCTCTCGCTGGAAAACCAGCCTCAAGGATGAGCCTTTCTAATAAGCAGGCTTACACCAGTGACTCAGTGCAAAGCAGCCCTGCAGCACTAAGGAATCTGGCCCACTACATTTGTTTTAATGCTTTAAACAGATAAATTAAAGCGAAATGTGTCTTTCAGGATGTCACTGAATAGGCAAGCTGAGAAATAAATTGAGCTTCACATATGCTTTTATAACACATAACAACTGCGACTGTCAACACAAGATCCTTTTCACTGTCAATTCACCATGCGTTCTGCGAGACCTTGGGGCCTGCAATTATTTCATTTCCTTTCTTGTAAATGCAATTTCCACTTAGTTTGGTGGAATAAAGGTAGACAAAAGATGGTAGGAGTTGCTGTATTTTCTGATAAAGGTTATCTGTTCAAAATTGTAGAAATCCACAAATTACAAATACAGTATTTTTCAGGAAAAACCACCTTTCTGTCAGGGTAGCAGTTCAAGAAAATGCAATGGCATTATTCATGTCAAATTAACTGTTGAACAAATCTTCATCTTTCTGATTAAATTAAAATGAAGATCATCTTTCTTCTAGGGGTACTTAAATTAAATAAAAGGGGAAAATACGTATGATTGTAAAAGACATTCTGCTTTTAAAACTCGGTGTGACTTAAATACTGTAGAGCACAAAAGGAAATTGGGCTCTTTATCCATTCAAAAATAAATTATAAAAGTACCTGCAAGAGAGTGAAGTAACTATCAATTCATAAAAATAGATACAAACTGAATTTCCAGCTCATTTGTCATTACTTACTCCTTTGAACCAAGCAATGGATACTTGCTAGAATTGGTACTGGTGATATTTTTTAACTGACAGAGCAGGAAATCAGAGGTTTAATTAGCCATGATTACAATATTCTGCTGATCTGATTTGTCTCAACTATTTCCTTTTCTTGAAGTGACAAACTGACAAACAACCTGGCAAGGGAACTGAAGCAAGTGCACAGCCTAATTTCAAAAGGAGCTTGGTATTGTTGTAAAACAATCCAATCCTCCACGGGATCTGTCTGAAATAAATATTTCTGAAGCAGGTTTAACTCTTTGATGCTTAACTGGCACCTTGGGTCTTCAATCTGTTGCAACAAAAGATCCTTCTGCCCATCTGTGCAAATGTGGCACTAACTATATTTTTTTGTTGTTTTTGAAGACTCTTAATCTTGAGATTTCAAGGTAATTCAGAATTTTTACCAACAAACATTTAAGAGTAATAGTCAGGACTTGTTTTGGTCCAACAGAAACTGTCCTGCGCATCTGCATACAGACCAATATGACTTACATGACTGTATGTTTTAAAATATTGTGCTAGAATTACCATATTTTTTACATCAAGAGTTAACTATATAACTATCATCCCTCTTCAGGATGTGAAAAAAACCCTCAACCTTGCCATTCCTCAAACTCTTGAGTTCTTTTTTTTTTTGGCAGAGAAGATGAACTTTTTTTTGAAGAATGTTCACAGATTTTACAGGAAATGAACTTTATTACAGAGAATTCAATTTCTACATCCACATGACACTGTAAATTATTTGAGGAGTCAGTGGTAAACAGCTGCAGACTGTACCTTTATCCTGGTAACCAAAACTGATATTAAATCACTTTCAAAATGCACCAGCTAAACAGATCTGGTACTAAAATGTATCTAGAAATCCATATTCTACTTACTGTAATGTAGGCTTGGAGCCTGTGACGCCCTTAAGTTCATTAGAGATGGGACCTGAGTCAGGTACTTTAGGACTGAATTCTGTCTCCAGGTCTTTCTTGTTCAGCGCTGTTTGTGCGGCACTGGCTCCCGAACCTAGCACAGGCAGAGATTTTGATTCTGATGTGGCCAAGATTCCAGTGGGACCTAAAATCCAAAGAAAGTTTAATGCTTCTGTCATCCAGATTGACCAGTCTAGAAACAACACATAAGCATAGCAGAATTCAAGCTAACTGAAGAAATCAAAATGGAATTTTAACTAACAGTCTCCAGTGCATGGAGACTATCAAAATACAGTATTTGCAGCTTCTTCTCTCCTTGCCAAGATTAACCTTTTCTTGTACCACAAGCAGGGCTTGCTATATTGACACCGTCATGCACTCAATCCCCTTGCCTTCTGGGATGGTGAGTCCTGCTGCCCACACAGCACTATCATGCCACAACTTGCCAGTGCTCTCCCGGCCTAAAGTACAGCTGGAGCGAGAACCAGCCCAATGACAAAAAAGCCTGTTCTCATACTCATGAGTAGTCAGTGAACTGTCCAGCTACGAAGTCCAAGCTAAATCCATACAGTGACATTAAAACCAGCCACATCTGCATCAGCTATGGCATGGCCTTACACTTGCACAGACTGTGTTTCTAACTAGGCAGAACATAACAGTTTCTTACAGATGATGATAATAAAGCACATTTTAAAAACAGCAGACCTTTGCTCTGCAGAAGAGGTTAATTCAAAATATTAGTCCTAAATCCTCATTTCTCTGGTTACCATTACTTTCAGGAGTATTTTCTCAGTAGGCTCAGACTATTAACCGCAATAACAATGTCTGAGCTCCAGGCAGGACAGAGGAACCTCTGTGTACATGGCCGTATGTGCAGAAAATCCTGACAGAGGCATCTCTTGGAGAAAATGGGGATGAAAAGCGACAGGTGCGATGGGGAAGTGAGTCACTACAGAAGTAAGCAGGGTTCTCCATAATGGCTGAAATGGCAATGGTCTGGAAGAGAAAGTAAAGCTTCAAGAGTCACTTAATGCAGGGAGAGGAAGAGGACTACAAAGGAGTCCAGCCACTTACTGCCACTGTCCTGGTCAGTGGTCACTTTCCGGCGTCGCAGAACTCGTTCCAGCTCTGTTTCACTGCTGTCTGTTTCAAGGGACTTCAAGCTTCGGGAACTAGTGGATTTATTCAGTGTTTCCTACAGCAAGTAATAGGCATAAGAAGCTCTCTGAGGACATAGTATGCCTTGCCAAACATCCCATATGCACAACATGATAACCTTTTAAACTGCAGTTCTAGACCAGTGTGTGAAGCTCTTCCATTAGTACAACAGTGAGCATCTGGGGACTGGCTCACCACCCCTCCCCTTACTTGGATTTCCTGATGTAGGGATTAACCATACTTAGCTACACATTAGAGGGTTGATATCAGGCTTAGGAAAGATGCTCAGGATCACTAATGAACAAATTCTGATGTTTGCAGGGAACTGCCAGCTTCCTCCATCTTAACATTTAAAGGATCTTAATAAACTGCTAGAGCATTACCATACCCATTATTAGCAGAAAGCCAACAATTCATATTTTACTGCTGCAGCATGTCCTGTGCTGGTCCTGTGTTGCTGCATCCTGGTGTGTACACCTATCTGCAGAAGTCAGTATGGACTAGCAGCAACTGCAGCACATTATTATATTCTACAATCTAGCTGATCTGCCATAAACCTGACCCTATATCCACATACTTCATGGTTTCTCTTACACACAGAGTTAGATTTCAAGTTTTTTGTACACACAAAATGGAAGTGCATGCTATTCCTGCTGTATGCCAAGACTGGCATTTCGTATCAGCGAAACTGCAAGTCCAGCAGTGCTTCTCTTAAGGTGTGAGGAGAAAGGCTTTAATCAAAGCCTGAAACCTCACAAACTTGCCCACAGGAATTTTAACATGCACATAGTGCATACTGCATGCATTTCCTAACTGAGAAAAGTCAGTTACTGGATCAGCACCCACTTAACTGTAACATTTCCCCAAAATGTTTACAATGCAACTGAAAACTTGGGACCTATACACTATTTCATTCTCCCTCTGAGTCTTGCCATCTTTAGGAATGCCCAGGAATCCTGTTTATTCAGCCTTCCAAAACATGTCCGACTCATACAGCATTTTTCCAGAGTATAAATTACATATTCTTAACATCTTTTTTTGACAAGCACATACATTCTGAGCAGAAATAGCGAATGACAAAAGGAAATGGC
The DNA here is from genome assembly GCA_035590275.1 of Ibycter americanus. Taxonomy (NCBI): domain Eukaryota; kingdom Metazoa; phylum Chordata; class Aves; order Falconiformes; family Falconidae; genus Ibycter; species Ibycter americanus. The sequence continues at coordinate 16,898,196 of JAVJGI010000065.1, read as the reverse complement.
ATCGCAAGTTGCAAAAGCTGTGCTACTTTCAGGATCCCAGCAAAGTAATTCTAATTCTTTACCGCCACCCAAAAATTAAAATCTTTTCTTTGGCAAATATTTGAAATTTAACTGGGCAGGTACATTATTAATTAGTAGTATGCTCCAGATCTGCACAAACGTACACAACAGAGTCGCTCAAAGTCTGCAATTTACAGAACATAAATGTGTTTTGTTTGTAACAATTATATAGAGGTCTACATGAAATGCATAATTAGCATAGTAACAACAAATGTTTACTCCATCACATCCCACCCCCATGTTTGTTGTCTGACTGTGCATAATGACTGGTCTCAAGAATAGACTGAAATTGGATTTTACACAGTTTGTCTTACACTACAAATATCCTGAGGGGCTCCAAAGCAACAAGCTAGATACAGAAGTACAGTGACTGTAGGCTTCTCTCTGCTCCCTCTGAAGTGCATAATCAAGTCTCCCCTGATGTCAGTGATACAGTGTCAAAGAAATAGAACAACTATTAGAAAACGAAAGGACCTTCGGCAGGGTTGTTCAGTCCAGCCCTCACTGGTCCAAACAGCACGCCATATGAAATATTCCTACAATTATAGAGTTCCATTTAAAACATAATCTCCATGTTGCATTTTATTTCTTTTCCATTTACCTCAACATTTAGTTATGTGTCCCTCTAATTACAGTTTAGCATTAAGGTCTGGTGGCTCTCTAGATGATCTCTTCCCTTCTTCCCCTGCTTTCATGTGACTGGAGAACAGTAACACGTTGTCGGTGCCACACTCATGATTTTAAATGGCAGCACAGGCTGTGGCTACACTCCTTGCTGCACTGTCCTGCATCACCCAACACAATAGTGAAGTTATTTTTATAAGGGCTGTTTAGGTGCTACAGTGGGTGAGTAGAATGATCAGCCTCACCTCCTGTAGAGTGAAAGTGAAGCATTTTGCTTCAGTTCAGGCAGAATTTCACCACATCTTACCTTACAAAGGCAAAATTTCACCTGATGTGCCAAAGTTGCACTTCAACTTTAAAGGCCTCAGGGTCACAGAAGTCAGGGAGCAAGGAAGAACTACAGCTCCTTCTGAATGTTTGTACAATTTTAGCACTTGTGCAAAAGAAGCAACCAGTTAAATAAGCAATGCAATGTATGAGGAAAGGATGGAACGGGAGCAAACTTAGCACATTGCTCTCAGCAGGACCAAATAGACACCTAATGTTTTTATTTAGTGATAAATGGGTATGTGGACAGCTATTCAGAATTAATTTTTTCTACTTATAAATGCAGACAGACTAGAGAGCTCTTGTTCTGTTTAGGCTATGTCTACATTAACAAGAAATTCGGTGCCCCAGGAGAGAGCAGGAGTTCAGAACAGTTGATGAGAAGAACTCTATGTCTACTATATGTGCTGTCCAGGGGCTTTACTTTGGACTAGATATATTCAACTGTCTCTCACTCCCTAAGCATCCCCACTGTGAGTACTTGGATAGTTTGCAAAAGATCTATGGCATGTGCGGACCATAACCTCCCCTCTAGTGGCAGGAAGATACAAATCTGGGAGCAGAGTTAACAGGCTAGTTTTCTCCAAAATAAATTCTGTTAGCAAGACCAAAACCAATCTTTTAGTCAGACCAAAGTAAAAAGTGGAATCAAGGGATTCACTCCAAAACTGCTCTAAAGCTTCAAACCAAAACACTAATGCAGAAGTTTCAAATACTTGGCTACTTTGCACAGAAGGCCCTGTCAGCTCAACGAGAAGAAAAAAACGAAGTGTAAACCACAAGTTTTCTTACCAGAATCCCTTTTAATTCTTTCATTGCACTTTCAGAGGGCTTTGGTGTTTCTGGCTGTAAAAACACATGCATATTAAAAAACACGTGAAATGGACCATGACAGACTGACAGACTTTGTACTTGGAGACAAATGTTGCACGAGGGTCTACCGCACAGGCGTACAGTTGTATTACGTTCCTCTGCTCTCTCTTCTCCTGGGCACATGGCTAACATCCAATCTATAATCTTATACAGATGAATGGAAGAGTCTTAGCTCTTCAGACTGTGAATCACAGCCTATACACATAAAGAAAGGTTATTCTTTTGTGAAGATGGTAAGCAATATTTTATAGTAGCCACATTCAGGTATTAGTGCTAAATATTGCATAAAAGGAAGAAATACTGCTAAATACCATCTACTTCTTGATCACCCCCTTCACCCAGTTCAGTTATTCTCTCTGTCCTTTTTGTTTCTCAGTAGCCGTTTGTTTACAAGATGTTTGCTTTCAGTTCCTTTCTCTGTCAAAGAAACTGGGCTTCTATTTACTTACTGTTGGCTTCACTTCTTTTTCTGTTCCTCGGGTATATGCTGCACTAATTTATTTTATTCAAAATCAAACAAAGCAAATGAGGTGAGATAAATGTATTCTTTTGAATGTTTTACAGAAACCCTGATTTATTTTTAGTGTAAATTACTGTACTTGGCTAGTATCATTGCTCTGCTATTTATTCCAAACCTTTGTTTTAGGCCTGCTTGACTGGTTGACTGGTCTCAGATGAACTCCCTTTTTAATTCTGTCCATCATTTCTTCAACAGCTTGTCTCTTCAGATCCGTAACTTCTTCACCTGTTCCGAAAATCAAAGAGCATATCATGTTCCAGATATAACTACAGAGAAATAGTACAAAGAAAAAAACATGTTAAACAGCCTCCTAATCAGCTTGCTTGCCATATACAGCCAGTTACCATAATCATAAATTAGTTTTAATGATGAAACAGCATTTACATATACAATGTACTTAGCTGTACTCCATGCCTGTATGTGTGGGCATATCGCTCATGTGCTATTCAAATCCATGCTTTTTCTCAGTTTTATTGAAAATGGAAATGATAAACATAAATATATAGGCTTACTTTTCTCCCCGTAAGTGGGCTGTTCGCAGGATCCTTCTTACATGACCATTACCTTACTCTTAATTTTTCCCACCACAAAGAGGCACTTCACCTCATGTGGCATACACCTATACAGTAGCAGAAACCAGTAACCTCATCTCTAGTTATCAGGAATTCTAGTTTCTGGATACAGCAGTGTTAGTGATCTTTGCTATCAGCTACACTGTCACAAGCTCTTCAAGGATAATATGCCAATCTACACGCACTGAGGATCCAGCCGTGGACTTTGCAAACACCTGAAAAAGTTTGGACGGAAAGAGGGCCCAGATCCTGAAAAACGCAAAGCTCCTATAACTGTTTGGGAATTGCAAAAGCTTAGTGCTACAAGATGAAGCACCAAGGACTGAAGAATACAGTCCCACTTCCACTGTATCTCTTCACCCTGGCTCAGCAGAAATTTCCCCAGCTTCACTGACACAGGACAAGTTGGTAATGCCCCATAACAAGGCCCATATGCAGCCCATCACAAGACTGCCAAACATGCCTTATATTTCACATGGGTTTGAGAACCTTGCCGGAATGATACAGCAACATCTCAGACTGAACTAAAAACACATTTAAAGAACATTGCATCAAGTTAGAGTGCAAAACTTAAATACCATGAAAGGAAATGGTTGTTTTTTCAAGAGATTGAGTATCAGGACTGCAAAATATTCAGATGAAGTGGGAAGCTGTGTGAGGAACCTGTTAACTTATCAGTGTTCTGGATATTGTGACAAAAGACATTTAACATGCCATACCAAAAAGGGAAAAAAAGAGTACTTAAAGCAAATACATGGAGAAATACGGCTGATGCTATTCAAAGCTGCAACGTTGTACCTTATATAACAGGAATTTTAAATAGACTTTCGCTCTCTCACTTGTCAGGGTACTATTGATGATTCATAGAAATGCAGTTTCTGTATTCTAAGCCGATTTAATGTCAGGCTTTAATTTCACAAACAGGCTGTTTCAAATATAAAAGCTTAATTGGTGGTATGGGATAGAAACCACTCATTCTAAGTCCTTAACAAGGGTCAAAACAAGCCTCAAGTTGGATATAATAACTAGATCAAGAAAGAACTTTCCACCTTTTTATATTTTTATTTTAAGAACAGCTCAACTATTAAGAGAAAAAGTAGTTTATATGTGATTGAAGAAAGGTCAGAACTCTTAAAGTTTGCTAATAAATAATGAAAAAATGAGGCGTACAGAACTTATAGTGAATTTCATAGTATTTCCTGCAATCATTGTTTGTAACAGTCTCAACAAAAAGGTGTAATCAAAACATCTAGGACGCTTCAAGATAAGGAAACCTGATAAATGAAAGCAACATAATTGAACTTTTACTGAAATATAAGAGTGACTCTTCATCAGAGATCTCAGTACAAGGTCACTTCTCTGATTATTTTACCCAGACAAACAACTTTATTTCTCTCAGACTGGTAATGAGTTCCCAAAGATTCCCCCAGGGACCTGCCCAAGTCACCTGATTCCTCAGTTCTTCATCTGAAAATGGGAGGGGTAATACTTCTTTTCCCCCACTTCCTGCCTGTTGGTCCCATCCAACAATCCAGCCATAGTTACATACCAATACAGTCTGCTAACAGCAATTTTTTCTTTAACAGTTATATCCTACACCTACAATTTCACTCGGGTTCCCTTCTGCAGACCCCTTCTTTGTTTAAGTGGCAGCAAATGAGTTAAGGAATTGACTACAAACTCCTGTTTCAGAAGGAAAGAGAGAAACAGCCAGAAAAACCTTGGTTATTTTACTGGTAATGCTTGTCTAACTAGCTTTGATTCTTCAGGCACTCATGTTCATTTGCAAATCTGTACTTAACTCCTGTTCTCAACCTACTAAGTTTCCAGCTTCCATTAACAACAATAAAATGCAATTTCAGCTGTTACTTTGCACACAGAGCCACCTTAGTGCAAGATTGTGTTTTGTTTTAGGTTTTCAGTATTATTAAAGGATTAGCATTACAGTCAACTCTGAGTGGTAATTTCACAAGATATGAATTGAGGGATGAAAACTGAAGCATTTAACAAACTAGCTCTGTGGAGAGGCTCGGGACAGAAGAAATCACAAACAAGAAGCCATTTGGAAGTTGGAAACTTCCCTGTGTTATGCTGTATATAACCTGTTCTCTGCTTAATGCTTGTTGGGTTTGTTCTTCTGCCTTTTCCAAATAACCTATGGTAGTGCAAAGCCCTGGACATACTGTAAGTGCAGCCATGCTGTAGTGTCTCCAGTTTAAAGGCATAGGTTGAGCCTCTAAATGCTGCTATAGCGCAACTACTACAGGCAGTACCAAACTGCCAGGGTGCAACTCAAGCTGCATGGACACAGTGTAACAGCATGGGGCCTAAACTGAACCATCCTGTTCTCCGCATAAATCTATCTCACCCAGCACATCACCATACCCAACTAAGTGCTTATCTTTACCCTCTTCCCAAAGGAAAAAACAGGAAAGATAATTTTTTCTGCCACATCAGTAAGATCAGCTCAGTGACTTATCTGATAAGCATTAGAGCCAGAAGCAGGAAGATTAGAACTCTTCTTCCGTTACAGCAAATGCTAGATCTTCCTTTAAGGTTTTTGATCTGCAGCCTCAATGACTGTTCATACTAAAATCCATTTGGAAAAAGTATATTGGACACTGATCACCTGCTCAGCTGTGGAGGCACAGGTGGCTACAAGAGCTACATAAATTTGCTTGGTATCTTGAGGAAGTTTGCAGTAGAATAGAATAGAATATTTCAGTTAGAAGGGTCCTACAACAATAATCTAGTTCAACTGCCTGACCACTTCAAGGCCGACCAAAAGTTAAAGCATGCCATTAAGGGCATTGCCCAAATGCCTCTTAAATGCTGACAGGCTTGGGACATCGACCACCTCTCTGGGAAGCCTGTTCCAGTGTTTGATCACCCTCCCCATAAAGAAATGCTTCCTCATGTTCAGTCTAAACCTCCCCTGATGCACCTTTGAACCATTCCCACTTGTCCTGTCACTGGGTACCAGGGAGAAGAGATCAGCACATCCGTCTCCACTTCCCCTCCTCAGGAAGCTGTAGAGAGCAATGAGGTCACCTCTCAGCCTCCTTTTCTCCAAACTAGACAAACTCAAAGTCCTTAGCCACTCCTCACAGGAGTACGAAAGCTACAGTAGCAAAGCTACCACTTCATATCTCAGAGCATGTTCACCTGGGCCGCAATTTCTGAACTGCAAGGCAGATGAATACGCTGGGACATGGATAGCAGTAGTTAACGTTGACAGTTATAAGCACTTGTATCATTAGCTGTACGCACAGTTCATTTTCACTAGTTTTATCTGCAGTCCCTAGTGAATAATCTGCATGACTTGAGAAAGGACAAGCCATACCTGACTCCGGCTGAGGAGGTTTCTCCTTCTTGCTCACGTTGGTGTTGGAGTGAGATCTCTTGCGAATCATTGACATGAGAGACCTTTGGGAAAAATGAAACTGCAGATTGTCATTCTGTCCTGTATTACACACTGTTAGAATGAACTTGAACATGACACACACAACAGCTTGCTTATACCTGATTATACAGCTACTTACAAAAGACTCATTTAACAGTTCTTGAATGCAGATGTACATACTGAATTACCCCCCACAATGCCTCCCATCAAAATGCACCAGAGAAATCTATTTCTTTTTAAGAGACATTAGGCACAAATCAAAACACTCCAGATTTGAATATTAAATGACAGTGTCTCATTGTGACACATGACAAATTGAAGCTGCTCCAGCATAATAACAGGAAAGAAGAGCTTTCTTCTTTTGAATATTGATAGCGAAGTATTAGATATTCCAATAGATAGATATTGAAGTGAAGATATTGAATCTTCAGATATTGAAGTGAAGTATTACTGTCCGGAGGACACTTAAATATGGTCATCAGTATCTCCTCACCAACTGCAAGTCTGTAATCTTCTTACGGTATCAAACAACTATCCTTTCACTATAGTCAAAATGTAAAAGCCCAGGCAATGAAATGATTCATCTTAAAGCCCAAGTATAAGCTCCTATGCCCATCTGATGTGTCAGTGGGGCATATCACTCCCAGCTGAACATTGCTCCTTACAGAGCAGAGTGACCTCCCTGACGTCAAGGGGTCAAAACTCTGTCCCAGAAAAAAGCAGCATTCAGCGCCTAGGCTCTGAAACAATCTCTATGCACATAAACATCACCGTACATGAAGGAAATACTCTGATGTAGCTACTACAGGGCTTACAACAAATAGTGTTACCTGTTTCAAAAATAAAGGGCACAAAATTAAACAAAACAAAAAAAGCAAACCCAAACCCATACCACCACCCCCGAGTTAATTCATATTACACATTAGCGAGAAAGCAGCAAACAAGCCGAGTGAGTTAATAGACGAAAAAGGAGCAAAAGACCAACCACAATTGTTCACAACATGTTTAGTTTAGATTTCTAAAAACAAAGCAAGATGCACAAAGGGATGAATTCTCCCTACTAATCATCTCTATCCATATATTTAACACAGTAGTTAACAAGACTCCTATATGCAATTTCTATTACAGGAGGTTAGAAAGTGTCAAAGTCCATTTATTTTTAAAACCAAGGAGACAACATGAAGATTAGCCGAGTTCCTAATATTAACTAAGCACACTTTAGGGCTTAGTTAATTAATTTGGGTCTAGTGTCTGATACATCCTATATTGGTCAGCCTCTTTTACAGTCCTTTGCAAAAATGGCTTAATTTTGATAATTTAACCCAAAACTGCTTGACGATGGGGTGGTGATTTTCTGGGATTTTTTTTCTTTTTAACTTATGAAAGCAATTGTGGGAACTCAATGGAGTCTGCATTTTCATCACCAGTATCTGACAGGAAGGGACACACAGTAATCCAACATAACCTTTGGTTCAAAGGCGTTTTCTTAGCAGTAGATTCAGACAAGCATTTCACAAGTCTATAATTACAGCTATCAGGTGAATAGAAAAAAATAATCTCCTAAATTTAGAGGAGACAGGTATCCCTCCTACTGCAAAGTCATAGTCTAGACAACTGGTTAGGCTTGGCAAGGCAGACACTGTTCAAAATTGGTCAGGGTGTTCTTCTGTTGGCAGGTGGGGCACAGAGCCTGTCCTGCTGGTAAAAAGCCCAAGACAGATGGAGAAAGCCTTTTTTTTTTCTTTAAAGACACTCTTCCTGCTTGGATGCAAGCTCATGTAATGTATTCTGCTTCAGCAAAGCATTAAAGCTGTGACCTTTGATTTAAGCACTTACCGTATAGGGTTAGGAGGAGGGGGAGGAGGAAGAGGAGGAGGGGGTGGTGGTGGAGGAGGTGGTGCAGGATTTTCAGATTGCTGTATTCGTTTTTGAAGTTCATCAACTGCACAAGAGCAATAAAACAAACTACAGTGAGTGCTTGGTTTCTCACATCTGCTCTAAAACTCTGACGGTTTAAGCAAAGCAGCTACTAATTAACTAAAAAACAAACAACAAGACTAAACCATACAACTTCTAGGATGTCAAATTTTTGACATTCCTACCAAGAACAATGTCCTAGATGCACAGAATTCTCATTAAACCAGTTAGCTCCAATATGAGTTACTTTGAAACTAAAATGACACTCTCCCTCATATAGGATCCTTCATATAAAATGACAGAGCAGGGTAAAGTTTATCACATTCCTGTGACGGTCTATTTGAGGTTGCATTTGAAAATGAACTAGGAAGAGATGAAAGAAGTAAGCAATTTCAGCTTCCGGCCTTATCTCTGTCTTGCTGATGGTGTGGGTTTTCCCCACAAAAATGGTCAAAACTGGGCAGTGATCAGAATGGATTCCTTCTCTCCCGTTTTCGTGTCAGACCTAAACTGTGGAAATCACTCTTCTGCACTTGAAATATTGTCAAATGCAGTTAACTGGGGAAGAACAGACACAAAGAAAAAAAGTCTTAAATTTCTTTTTGTTAGAACAATTCTTAGCAATTGTTCTGAATACAGTAGGAATTATGGCAGAAGTACAGAATATGATTTCCAAAGTGGGTATGGTTCTTTATTCTCATAATGATGGATTCAAATTAAAATTACAATCTTTACCATTTACTTTTAAATTTAAAAAGAAAAAAAAGAAAAATCAACTACATTACTTTAAATTTCAGGTACAATCTTTATGCTGATGAATTCCTTCTGAAGGACAAACAAGCCTGGAAGAACCTATGTGCTGCCATTCAGTGAGACCTGGACAGGCTGGAGAGCTGGGCAGAGAGGAACCGGATGAAATTCCACAGAGGCAAGTGTAGGGTCCTGCACCTGGGGAGGGACAACCTCACGCACCAGCACAGGCTGGGGCTGACCTGCTGGGGGCAGCTCTGCAGGGAAGGACCTGGGGGTTCTGGTGGGCAGCAAGTTGCCCATGAGCCAGCAGTGTGCCCTGGTGGCCAAGAAGGCCAGTAGGACCCTGGGGGGCATCAGGGAGAACATGGCCAGCAGGCAAAGGGAGGGGATCCTCCCCCTCTGCTCTGCCCTGGTGAGGCCGCACCTGGAGTGCTGTGGCCAGTGATGGGCTCCCCAGTTCAGGAGACACAGGGAGCTACTGGAGAGGGGCCAGTGGAGGGCTGCAAAGATGATGAGGGGACTGGAACATCCCCCGTATGAGGAAAGGCTGAGAGAGCTGGGGCTGCTTAGCCTGGAGAAGAGAAGACCGAGAGGGGAGCTTATCGATGTCTACAAATATCTCAAGGGCGAGTGCCAAGAGGACAGGGCCAGGCTCCTTTCAGTGGTGCCCAGTGACAGGACAAGGGGCAACAGGCACAAACTGCCACACAAGAAGTTCTTTCTGAATATGAGGAAGAACTTCTTTACCTTGAGGGTGACTGAGCCCTGGCACAGGCTGCCCAGAGAGGCTGTGGAGTGTCCTTCTCTGGAGACATTCAAAACCCGCCTGGATGTGACTCTGTGCAGCCTGCTCTAGGTGAGCCTGCTCTAGCAGGGGGTTGGGCTAGACGCTAGACAATCTCCACAGGTCCTTTCCAATCCTGACCATTCTGTGAACTCAGGTGTGTTACAAAGATTATTTTCATCTTCCAGTCTTCAGGTTTATATGGTATTTTAAGCATCATCACACTTGCTGAACACACCGTACAAGAACAGCTGCAGGATGGACATACAGCACATGCCTGGGGCAAGTTTAACAGGAAATGGAGAAAGGAGTTAAGTGATTGAAGCCTCCATCTTCACTGTGTCTCCTACAGCACGTGCTCCAATGAAGTCAAATCATTACCACAGCACAGTTCCTTCACCTTGTTCTGCCTATCAGCTTTGAAGCCACCTGCAGCAGCTGGGATACATCCTGATGGAAACTCAACACTGCTTGCACTGCCTGATTCTGACAACCTCAGCTGAACAACCCAAGATCTGTATTACTATATGACTGTAGTGTCTGAACTGTTTCTTATTTGAAGTCTCTCTGTGCTTGAGAGTGCCCTAAAACAAGCACCTTGGTCTCAGATCCTACCTTCACAGTCCACAATAAAGATTCAAACTCCAGCATGCACACACACAAACTTCTATGAGACCAGGGCCAAGAGCAAGCTGCCTGACTGCGTCCGAAATACATGGCTGTACTACTACATTTGATGTCACATCTGTCCTTTGCACTTACAGGATCCCTATTACCACAGTGGGTACACATCACTGTGTCAAAGATACACAATGTTGTTAGAGTGACCAAAAAGTTATGGAACAAATCTTATTTGTAACATAGGATACCAATGCAAATTAGAGGAAAGTTAAAAGCATAGATACATTTTGGCTTGCCATTCCCCTGAACTTCCAGCAGTACTGTAGGTACTTCAGTATATTAGTGTTGAAGGTCATCTTCTAAGTAACAAGCTTCCAGCCACACAGGGGATCTGGAGCAAAGCAGAAAACCCAACAACAGTTTCCTATTTCTCAGGCTAGCACCTTGCTCATGGATGCAGCTCCTCCTTGGCTCCTGGCACCTCTATCCATCCTAAGCAGCAGCCTGGACCCTAATTCTGCAAGTCATTTTATGGGGCAGATTCCTTCTCAGCCCAGTGTCAGGATTTCAATGTGCAGAAAGGACTACTTGCAGCTGAACAATACTTTGGAGCACGAACAAGGCTGAAAGAATATAGTGTAAATAAGGAGGACTTCTAGTATCTCCTTTCATTTTCATAAAAACAAGCTTTAAAACCTAGAGATTTTACACCACTGGTTAGAAAATCCCACTTGCCCTCTTCCAAGACTTTTACCTAAACACTGGATACTTAAGTCCTCTTTGATATCCAGAGGTCATCTTAATTACTAGAAAAACAAGACTTTAGGATAGGAAAAAGAAGGTTGTTAACAAGTGCTATTCATGCAGCTTTATAGATACTTAGTCAATATTGACTAATGTTGTCATTAATAACATATGTAATGAGCAATACATTGGAGTTTGCTGTCAAATGAGTAGCTGCATGCAAGAAACAAGTTCTACAAAATATGAGCAGACAAAGAAAAGTATCAGGGCAGAGTATTGGGAAATGTTGGTCCAAAAATCATTCACATGAAGTCTTCTAAAAGCAGAGCAACCACACCTCTTTGATTGTCTTTTTGTTTCCATTTTTCCTGACTTTGGAGAAACTACCTGCTCCAAGTGTGCTGTACCAGCTGCTACATTTAATTTGGGAGAGGAAAAGCTTCAGGTAGTACATGTCCATACCTCTTCTGGTTTTATTCTGCCTAGCTTTGGGAATTGGGAGCAATGAAATGCAGGATGAGGGAGCAGTGGAAATACAGAGCTGCTCCCATTTTACAGACAGGAACCTAACGGCCTCAAGCAAGGCTAAAGTTAGGAAACAAGGATCGGGCTCACATGGCAGAACTGGGGATTACTCTTGGTTCATTTAAACTTAATTAACCTGCAATTATGATTAACTCGGGGGGAAAAAAATCTTTCCAAATTAAATACAAAAAAATATATTATTTCCTAAGTCTGTCCAAAGTTCTTATTATGTCAATATTAATATTCATAAAGCAGCACTAAGTGGCCTGAAACATCTCTAACCTTGACAGTTTTTTTCAGGGGTAATAATAATCCGCAGCAAATGCAGGCCAACCAAAAACCACTTAACTAATTAGTAGTTGCAGTCACCGAGAAAACATGAATCAACACTGTTATTACAAGTGGCACATTTGAGTGGCATCTAATTATGACTTGATGAGCACGATACTTGCATTATCAACATTACTACTGCATCCCATCAGGGACTAAAAGCGGCTGATGGCATTGACTGCGAGAAACTCCCACTCAATGGTACTGCAGCACCCAACAATCTCCTTGGCAGGGGCACCCTCACTAAATGACATGTTAAGCGTAATTACTGGTAGACATTGTAAATAAACAGGATTGGAAGTGAAAATTGTACCAAGTACATAAGACACAATCTGACACATTGGAAGTGGCAGCCTTAATTGAGAGTTTCTTTGACTGCTCAAGATCATTTCAACTGCATTTCTCGGAGGACAGTGATTATAACTGTGGAGACAGACGGCATAATGGTATCAGCACTGCTGACAGAGCAGTGAATTAAATTGTATCTGCTGTTGTGTGAAAGCCTTGATGAGAGGTACAGATCCTTAGTGGTCTTATCATTATAACACAATGGTCATGTTGTCATCAACCTTGCTGGCTCCAATTGAAAAGAAATGATTGTGTGTTGAAGCTTTCCCCCCCACCACCACCTTCTATCTCTTGTGCTCAATAGAACCAATTTTCAGAGAGCTATGAAATCACGCAATAGGGCCTAAAATGCAGCTGCTTGGCATACAAACGGGGCCCCATTAAACTGGAATCACACACAATATGTGTTTATGCCAGGAGAACAAATAGAAGCTGAGTACAGGCCAAGTTTATTCACAGACACAAAGCCAATGTAGCTCTTCATCAATATAATTGCCTTTTATATTGTCGTTTAAATAATGGGCTCTATTATTGCCTTAAAATCCTAATATTCCTGGCATTTTATCACTATGTTTACAAGGTATGTCCTTTAAAAATGTGAAAGGAAGATAAAAGAAACCTATAAAATTTTACAACATCAAATATTACTTCAAATTTTAAGTCTTAACTACTTGACATTTTTTGCCACACTCTGGTATTCCTCGTATCATAACAAAAACAAAACAGGCTGCAGTTTTTTCCAGAGGAATTAGACTTCTTAGAGAACATTCTTGCCTCACAGAACAGTTATCTAAGATCATTTAAGGCAGTAGGTGTTTGATTTTTAAATTATTTTCCATAATTGTATCATATGAACAATTATAACATAGAAGTGAGCAAATTCCTCTATTATACAGTCACACAAAAGTATAGACAGTGTGATTTCCTCCTGCATTAACTTCATCCACATTTCTGATGCTTTGTTGTGCAGTTCACCGTACTGGCATAAACCAGACATAACAGACCACAATCCTATTGTAATTGTCTCTTCTAAGGAGCTATTCCACTAGGATACTTCCACTCCCATTAGATGTGCTTTGCTGCTTCCAGACACCATACAGTTTCAATAGAACCATTACCATAAAAGTGTAAAACTGAATATTGACATTCTTACAGCCCAGACAAGATATACCTTGCTCTAAATATTATCCAGAGACAGCAGTTCATCCTAAAAACCTTTATTGGTGTGTTTATGCTTAAAGTAATCTTACTCCTTCTTCACAGAAAAATTACCATTATTATTATTATTACTAGCAATGTCAGCAACAGGGTTAAATCCCACTCAATCCAAGCATATATCATTCCAAAAGTCACTTGCAGAATCCAGGTGAGACAGAGCTGCATTTGTATTTTCACCACTTCGCACCTTAAGAATGGCTACCTGTGTCAGAGCGTATAAATGCCGTGACAGCAGTTAGTCTGACAATGGTCAGTCTCACCAGATTAGCTCCTTAAAACAAGGTTTTGAAGGAGAAACAGCAAGTGGACCTGAATCTCAGCATTCTTAACACCGCTGCAGAGTATGCAGAGTGCTGTTCATAACTCTCTATACCAAAATAAATCCCACTAATATTAACAGCTTACTTTTCTGAAACTCCTCCAGTTTTTTGACAGCCTCATCTCGTTCTTGCTTGATTTTGTCACACTGTAGAAGAGAAAATTGAAATGAAACACTGATCCCAGTTATTTAATTAGCAGTCAGTCATAACATGCAAAATCAACAAAGATCAACTGCCAGCACAATAACGAACAGAAGCTTATCAAAGCATCGCTTCTTTTTGCTCTCAGTCATGTAAGATCGATGAAAACTATGCATAAAAAATTCATTACCCAGCGCATTTCCTGACCAAACTAGCAAGTACTACTTGATTTTAGATTCCAATTCAGAGCTACTCTGAAAATATTTTGGAAGAGACACATTATCCTAAACTGATTTAAGTCATCCATGTCCCACACAACAGTAAAAGCAACATTTTGCATGTCAAGAATTTCCTTTTTATCTCTAGTTTCTTTAACACAAATAGACTTGGAAAAGAGGCCTACATTTCTATACCTACCACGTGCAAGGAAAACCTCAAAGCCAATAAACAGGGACATGCTGTTCAGTTTCATAGTATCATGATAAAAGCTTCAGCCTTAAAGAGAGGAGGACACTCATTTTCACACTTTGAGGATTTCCCATCAACCCAATTTTATTAATTTTGGGGTTAATGCTAATACTATGTAGGGCTACAATCACTGATCTTTTGATGGAAAAGTTTCTTCAAAGAGAAAGAATAAAACAGATGTTACATAGACTTGTCTAAGAAAACCCTTTCTATAAGCAAATGAAAGAACTCAAAGAAATGAGTAAAATTCACAAGAGAGACAGTGACAGTGATTAACCACACTGTGAAAAACACATGACCCAGGGGGGAAGTATGACTGGCACACAACAGGTCTTACACTCACAGTGTACCAGACATCCTTCCTCACATGCGGCTGTGTATGTTCACAGTAATAAATCAACGCCAAGACCATGAGTTAACTTCTGGAAGAGATCTGTGTGACTGAGCTCCTTACAGTGTAACTGCAATTACAAAGATACTGGTCATCGGAACAGAACTGGAGAAAAAAAAAAACCTGAAATGATTTTGCTCGATTTTCAGTTTTTCCACATGAGGACCCACTTTGAGTTAGCTGGGAAAGGAGCCTGCTGTTAAGTAACAAGAAGCGGGAGAGCCCGATTCAAAGGCAGCCAAATTCAAGAGAGCCCTTCTGTCAGCTCCGGAGGACCTTGGATAAGGCCCAAAGAAGGATCTGTTCTTGGGCAAGGAGAGGATGCCATTGGTGTCACCTCAGGGGCAGCCTTCAGGCAGGTTTTGGAAGCTGCTGCTAATGGCTATGAGCGGGAGCAAAAGGAGCTGCACTCAACAAGCAACCTCTCTTCTCGTGGCACTAGGGTGATGAGGCAAGGGACAGTGGCTGAGTAGCGGGGACAGGTCAGTCACCAGCTGCTGTAAAAGTCTGTGAAAAAAGGCAGAGCTGCAGAAGGAGTAAGACATGCTGAGCAAGCAGCACAGGACAAAGACTCACCATTTCATCTGGCCCTGTTAACAAAGAAGCTGTTTAGAGAATCTTGCATAGGAGAGGCGGGGAAGGGAAATCTGTGCATGAATCTTGCTGCTTGCTGCCCTCCCTCTCAATTTTCTTAGCAAAAATTTGTGTTACCTTACTGGCAGAAGTGCAGTCTAAGAACAGCGGCAGTAAAAGACGCAGCTAGAATTTCCGATCGTTCCTGCAAGAGCGCAGCTCCACTGCAAAAAGGGGATCAGTGTGAGCTGCCGCCTCTTTGTATTTTACAAGAGAGACACTGTAACCACACTGGCATACTTCACCCACAGATTTTTCTGCACTCTGCAAGCTTTCAGCCCACTGCACATTAAGTGAGCAAGTAGTTTTAATGCTCAGTTTAAAAACCAGGAAGATTAACATTTTAAGGATATGATCTGTTGCCTGTGAAAGTCAACAAGACACTTTCGTACTGATGGAAACCTTGATGTAGAGGATGTGGTACACTCCCTATCCCAGTGATGGGAAAAACTCCTTTTGAAATCCTCCAGCAACATGCTCTAAGGCGTAACAGCTTTCCCTGTGCAGCAAAAGGGGAAGTTAAATGACTTATTCCACTTCACCTTGAGTGCTATTTGCACAGAGAGCTCCATTTGGACCATGGCAAGCTGACTATTCTCCTGATAGCTACGCACGTTTCTCTGCACAATCAGGGTCTGTAGGTTTGGGTCTCTGCAGAGCAATTCCTGCTCCCAGTTGCAGCTTCCTCAATATTTTCCTTTTGCTGCTACTGTGCTTTAGAATGAAAGAACAGGAAAAAAAGGAGAGCGGGAGATTGTTGCCCTTGCTGAAATGATCAATGGAAAGCACTTTGCCTTTTGTTTTGCAACCAGACCCATCCAAGCAGAGCTGTTGCAAGTCCTACCAAAAAAAATAGTTTATCTCCAATTTAGCTAAGGATTAGAAAAAGCTGAGATTGTCTTTAATGTTTCAGACTGGAAAGTTATGCAAACAAAATATTCCTGTAAAGTAATTAAGTTTCATAATAAAAAACACTGTCACCCCTTAAAATACATTGAACTTACCTTTAAAACAGGAAAGTTTAAAAATATCAAAATTTGGAAGTGTTAGCTGCTCTCAAAAAGCTGCACAGAAGCCTTCAAAATTCACAACCACCTCACTTTTCAAAAAAAGCAATTTCAGGCAGATATGGTAGAATTCTTAATTGACAAGAATACCAATAATGTTAAATGTTAAAAGCTAAATAAATACTGTAACATCACTATAAAAATCTACTATTCGCTTTTCACATTCAAGAGCATGCAACTATTGAGGAGAAACAGCTTTCAAGTATTTACTAAGTCTTCCCTTGTCAGTATTAACAGATAGTTCCATACTCAAGTACCCTCAAATAAAAAAAAAAATTAAAAAAAGTCAATGATACCTGCATTGTTGGTCAGTTTTATGATTTTAACTTTATTTTGTTAAGAGTTCCAGCTTCTCTGCAGAGGAAAATAAGCATTTATGCTATCTAATATTTATAGCACCATTATCCCAATAAAAAACTGAAGGTAACAGACGACATTCCCATTCGAGTCCTGAACTAGTGATAAGACTCAACGATAATTACTTGGCAATAAAAAGGCATTGCATCTGTATTTTTAGAAACAAATCAACAGCTCCGTTTCCAAAATTCATTTTGTGAATAACTCCTTACAATTCTTCATCTTTGCAGAAGCAAGTTCAGGAGCTTTGCCAATCCCACTCAATTTCAGATTTTTGCCTTCTAGGTACAAAAGATAAGAGGAAACGCTTTCATTTCTAGCACAGAGAATTGATATGCTGACTACTTACAAGTAAATCACATACACATCAAAGACCGGTGGTCAAACCAATACTGCATATATAGCAAGGTGAACAGCAGTACATAAACTTGGCGTGTACTTGGAGCTAGCACAATACCAGGATAGTACCATGCTATCAAGGGAACCTAACAATACAACATGATGTTGGAAGTCAATGCACACAACCACTAGTAGCCTGCAGATACATTTTCTGTACACCCGCTCTCACCAGCCTAATGACTCTTTGCCACTAATTCCAGGGAGGCCTGGGTTTCTTGTCTATTCTCTTTTAATAGGCTTCATTTTTGCAAACTATTTTGCACATAAGCTCCTACTGACTTCAGTAAAAGGCCTTCAAATGGCAAAAAACAAGAAAGAGATTGTTCAGTTCAGAAATTAAGATGCAAGAAGTTCACGTAGTAGCCATATAGTCAATTAAGCCATTGCTAAGCAACACAAGATACATTCTTTCCCATTGACACAGATTGTGAAATTTATGTAGATTTAATGCTTGTTCTAAAATTATGAGTTTGGTACAGTGCTCAAAAGCATCCTATGACATTTGCTATACTCAACTTACAGAAAGAATGAGCATGTCATCAACACAGAATCCCTTCTCCGTTCCCATTTGGTGACAAAACATATAATCCACTCTATACATGTGCTTTAACAGAGCAGCCATGAATGATGTATCAGAGATACAGTATTACACCTACTGTTTTGGATAGCTGTCTTGCTTTTTTTTCCCCCTACTGGCAGCGTGACAAAACACTGTCAAAACCAGTGTTCAGAGTCATTTCTGTCTGATTAGCAAGTAGTCAAATATTTATTCATGATCTGACTCTGAATACATCAGCACTGCATATTAAGTTATCTACATTTGTGTGCAACTGAACATTAGTTACCTATTTTTTGGGGACTGGCATGGATGTTTAGTCGGTTACTTCAATTAAAAGGATGACCTAAGAGAAGTAATCTGCCAATGTCATTTTTGTTCCAGTTTTTTAAAGCATTTAAAAATACTAATAACAAAACTGCTGCACCAGTTTTGTCAGAGACCCCACTAGAGGTCTCCAAATTGGCAGTTTAGCAAGACAATGAGGAAGAGACATTGCAGATAAAAGATCTTATATTTTGCTCCTAAATTTTCATGGTTATTAGCATTCTTGTAAGCAGCAGTGCCTTGGACAAAGTAACCTATGACAAATCACTTTCTAATCCTAAGAATACATATGGAACAAAAAGTATACATTTTCAAAAATTAAAATTACATCTTATTTTAAGTTGTCTGCCCATTATTACTGAGTTCCATGTTTCTAATATAAACTAGGATCATTTCTCCATGACACAGCTCATCTTTCAGAGCCATACAAGCATAGTGGTGACTTAGAAAAAGAGTCCACCAAGTTCGTCAAAAGCACATACATACAGACTGCTATCTAACTCCTGTGTGGTACTTTCCACAAATCATTTCCAAGCCTTATTCTAAAATTTCTCTCTTCTCTTCCTCCTATCAATGTAATTACATGAGCAAAATTGACATTTGCTTACGCTCACACTGACCAACAGTGGCAGAAACTGGAACAGAAGCCACCCACATCTTCCCACAACCCACAGGCAGAGATAGCCTGTGCTATATTCCTCCAACATCAGGTCTGATCCTGCAAAGCATAAACTAAGATACAATGTTAAGAGAGATGCTAATGAGCTTTCAGGATTACCCAGCCCTGCAATAACACAAGGAATAGTTTCTTCCAGTATTGGCGCTGTAAGCAAAAATAACCATGAACTCTGTATCAGTAGATTCTTTTTTTTGTAGAATAAATGCACTTAGGGCCTCACACTTAACCACTTGAGTCCAAGCACTTAAACAATTAAGCAGAACTGCTTACACAAGCACACCAATTTGCAGGATGGAGGTTCTTGGATGGAGAATACTTGCATAACAACTGAAAATCCTCCAACCCTGAGCACATGGGGATTACATCCCCAGTCGGGCAAATTAGTTAAGCACGTGCTCAGGGTTGGAGGATTTTCAGTTGTTATGCAAGTATTCTGAAAAACATCATATCAGCCTTCAGAACAAACACACAGGAGTGGCTGGAGATATGCAGTTATAGGAAAGAAGTCTTGTGTGAGAGAGGAGCAAGGAAGAAGAGCAGAATGCAAGAAACAACATCAGAACATCTTATTTCATCTCAATTTTGGCTACAATAATTTTGACTGGAATTGCCTTGAAGAAAAGAAATTTCTAAATAAAAATGCACCTCAAGAAAATCCTCCTCAATCCCCACCCCCCAAAACCTAAACAAATATTTGTTGAAGAAACACCAAAAGCCAGCAGGACTTGGGTTCACGGCAAAGCTGGGGAGGCTGTTTTTCATGTGGTAGACAGTCCTGGTGTGGAACCCTTCACACGACGGAAGCCAACAAGCAGCACAGGCTTGGAGGGGCAGGACAAATTCAAGAAAGAGCACTGTGAAGGGCCAAACACACTGAAACCACATGCAGCTGAGGAAGTCCCCAGGCCTCAAGTCGTTCAGAGACTACAAGAGTACTCTGTGGAGGTGTTACACATGCTATTACACTCCTCCCTCTCTGTTGCTGCCAGAGGCAGGATACTGGAGTAGTGTACTCTTGGTCTAATCCAGTTTCATTCTCCTTTTCCTCTGAGCACTAGGAGATGAACTGCTGCAGTCTTCTGAACAGCAAAAATTGAGGACAGATTTCCTGGGATATCTGAGGCTCTTGTGTAGGACAGTAGAACAGGAATGCAGCAACCAGCACAGTAAAAAAAGACAAGGAGGTCAATGGGTAGGAGGGAGTGAAGCACAAAACGCTGAGCTCAGTGGAAATACACATAATCATTGCTGAAGCATAATGTGAAGATAAGCTTAAAGTTTTCTTTAATAATGAGAAAGTAGTTAAGGACAAGGTCTTCCCAATACAGCCTTGAATTGCAACATTTATAGCAACCAGACTAAAAGTGACCCTTCAGAAATTACTTCACAAAAACTTAATTAAACCTACATGCCTTGGCAGCTAATAGGGATTTGAAAACTAACATGTCTCTTGCATCTTCAGTTCACTAATACTGAAGAAAGGATAATTTTTTGTTTACCATACAGTGTAGCACTGACTCCTCTGCCTTCCTTGCTATCTAGAACTGGTGTGAGTCTTTTAAAGGCCACAGTTTCTTTCAGCAGGTATCTGCTCAAAACCTTTTGCACATTGACATGGATTTATGCAATGCAACACTCCCATCAAAACTCTCTTAAGAGTCCTCTGTTCCCATTGGCTTCCTTGCAGAAAGCATGTGTGTTGAATGAACAACAGTGCTAGGTGGAAAGAGATACCTTACGGAATGTGCTTAATTTAACTACTAGACAGTTCATCATAATTACAATAAACAATCTAGAAAGCAGTAATTTCTTACTCCAGTATGTCTGAACATTAAAAAAAATGAAGCCTGCAGTAATGTATGAAGTTCAGCCCATACACTCAAAGGTTTTTTTCAAGCTGGACAGGCACACATTTCACAGAAGGATGCGTGATATGCTGCGAATCCATTTTATGCCGCAGTACCGTTCTCCAAATTGAGATAAGGTATTTTGCTCTCCTATTAAAAATTGGGTTGGTTTTTTTTCGGGGCAAGGAGGGGAGGCCAAGGGAGGGGAGGGAAGACTACTTTAAATACCTTCAGAAATCATATTCCAAACTTTCAGAAGGGCTGGGTAAGGGGAGTCGTTCTATTTTCTTTTCAGTAAGTCCCACTATGCAAATCCATTTGTAATAAAACAAGGTTTAGATCCAAAAGAAACAAGAATATCTACACACTTTAGTTGGTCTACACTTCCCATTGTAATCATAGGCAAACTGGCTATTGCAGCAATCATTTAAAAGAAATTATAGATAAAAATCATACATAAAATCAAAATATATATTTATAACAACTTTTCTGAGGGGGACAGCTGGAATAGTTGTTGGGAGTTGGACTCATTGCTCCTCAATGCTTACATGTGATAAGTATTACTTGCACCTATATGTAATCAGCTGAGCTCCCAAAAGCAGACAACAACCCACCATAGCCAATAAGATATACTGATATTTAGCATTTTAGTATTAAAAATATAATCAATAGATACAAACCTCTTCTTTCGTTTTCTTATTTTCTGCTCTAAGCTCTTCATATTCGCCAATAGCTATGCAAGAAAAAAGAAATAAAAGTTAATATTGCAGCACCTCCTTTGCCCAAATCAGCTCTCCATTCCATTCATTTTAAAGCTCTTCTGGCTATCTACACAGACTTCTTAAATAACACGGGTCGTAAACTTCATTAATAGTGGATGAACTGGATATCCTTGTAGAATTGAAGTAATTGGAAAGTGTCTGAAAAAGATGGTGGCTCCCAAAACAATCAATTTTTGATCAATGGAGAGTTAAACAACCTTATTGATTGAGTTCAAAAATTACAAAGTGAATGTACTGGCTTGCAGTCACTATTTTATACCCACACTGGCTCAGGTTACAGATCAATCCTAGAAAGCATGGTTAATACAATACCTTTACACATATGTAACTCCAGAGTAGCTGGGCACCTTTATTTATTTATTTACTAACATTTTCTTCCAACAAGAGTCCTATGAGAGATTTTTTTCTTTAAACTCCACAGTGGAGTCATGAAATGATTGTATGATTTATTCAGGATCACACAAGAACTCAGCTGCAGGGATCAGCAGGGAAGGGATCAACCTCCAGGATGCTGGAGGTCCACTGTTTCAAACCAGTAAATAATATGCAGAAACAATCAATCAGCTACCAATTAAACTTCCACTTTATTGTGTATTTTTATGCACCCTCTTACACCTTTTATTTTACTACCTTACAGACATGCCATTGTTACCACAACTTCCCAATTCTATTGTCCTTTCAGTGTGTCCCATATGGGTTGTTTGGCCTTCAAGACCATAGAAATTTTATTGTCGCTAGAAAGAAGCTGCATACACCTCCAAACCTTAGAAAAATAAACCTCGCTAGACAGGAACACTGCTCAGTCTTCAAGATGCATACTGCAAGAATAAAATGAGAGGGCTCCTGACATCACTATGCATCTTACCCCAGCCCTGTGGCATCTCCTCAAATTTTTTCTTATAACTAAGAGAAGCTATACTAGCATACAGGTTTTGCTTCCATCCAACTTAATTAAAACTGGATAAAGGGTGTGAATACATGGTTTTCAGCTGATGATAGCAGAGATGTTCAAGATTCATCTTAAACTTAACACGTCTTACCCTACATCTGAAGACATGAACATGTAGAGTCTGGCAGATTAGCCACCCGAAAACACCCTAGCCCTTTCTAGCTTTAGATAGTTAAACTTTTTCAAACAAGAAGCTCTTACAAATAAAGTTACACTTTACACTGTTGTGACATCCCTCTTCTCCTTCTCCGGTGTTTAAAAATCTGTTGAAATAAAACTAATCCAACTCACTCCTGAAAGCTAGGTCCATGGCATCACTGTTCTGCTTGCCTTCAGCATGCCTATTACTCACAGCAGCAGCGCAGAAGTACCTCCGATGTAAAAAATTCAAATTATCCTAATTCCTTTTTTCTGCAAGATCACTTCATTTTAGAGATGCAGGACTGAGGTACGTGAAGTCTGGGATACAGAAAGCAGTATTAGCTCCTGGGCTAGTAACTCAAAACACAGGACTCTGTTCCTTGTGTGCCCTGACCAGCAATGGGGAAATGGCAAGACCCTGCTGACTATATTAACTAGAAAGGGAAATGAAGGAATACTAGAAATCTCTTCACCAGAATCTCAGCTCTGCTGTGATCAGCAGTGCTGAAAAATTTACAGGGCTCTCAAAGAGGAAAAAGTTAAATAAAACCACTGAAAACAAAGTCACAGTCCACACGCAAACTCACAGAAAATCTGATTATTTAAACAGATGGAAAAAAATCCTCACTTCTGCTCACCCAAGTAAAAAGGTATATCTGAAGAGCAGAACAAACAAAATCAGGTTTCTTAAAAATGTGCCATGCATCCCCACACCAGTAAAACCAAGGTTTCCCATCCATCCCTTTACTTTGTCCCCACTCCACCTTACCTAGCCCTGAGAGCCCTACCCACCTCCCATACTCAAGAAGCAGAAAAAACCAACACGTAGATGAACAGGGAAGAAACCACACTGATGCAGTTGCTCTAAGAAAGAGCACCTGAAGTGAAACAACATATTTCCTACACAGGAACATGGAACACAAAAGCTATGCCTCCTGATCACTGTTCCACTTCTAAGCCATTTCCCTGTTCCCTTTAAGAAAACAAGGAAAGAGATTCCTAGCACCCAGATGCATGAAAAGGAATGAAGGTTGTATCAACAGGTACAATTCAAGCTTCTTCATACTTGAAAACTGATAGTGTTTGCTTGCCTGGAACTCATACTTGCTATGCAATGCTTTAAAAATGACTGAAAAATTTAAATATAGATTTGCCCCACCCTTGACAGCTCTCCTCACATGCTCCATGAACAGAGAACTCTGAATCATCAGCCCTTAAGGCATGGATACAGGAACAAGTTACCGAAAAACAAGGAGACAATTTACACAATGCTCCAGCAACCCCCAGTGAGGGCTCACCTGTGTGAGACTGGGAATTAAACTGCCTGTTATGGGTAGCCCCTCCCTCTTTTACTGCGGACTGTGATCCATAGCACATTCGTTGTGGAATTTCGTTGCGGAATGCAAACACAAAATCATCAGCTACCTCGTGCTGCACTCACACGGCAACTTTCTGCAGTGCCTTTTTACCATGGCCACCCCCTTACTGTCGCTGCAAAACTATTAGTTCTTCCTTGAATACAGCTAACGCATAGCAAGGATCTGGTATCTTAAAACAAGATTGTTCTTCATGGATGGCAACCTCTAGATGAAGCTCCCATACAGATCCCGTCATTCGGATTTTCAGTTATGGATTTATTATACGCTAAATCTAATGAAGAAATTGCTGTTTTTATCAGGTCTGGAAACAGAAATACCAATTTTAAAATATACATAAATATATACATATAATATACATAAAATATACATTTTCTGCTGTATATCAGATTCTCTGCAAAGGCAGAAGATGGAAATTGGTGGGCTTTTTTCTTTTTTTGAACATTGGAGGGGGTATTGGGAGTTTTTATACAAAGTTTTTCAAGTGTTTTATGTACAATGAAGTTTTGAGGCCATCTAAAAAAAAGTCAAGAGTCTACATAACCTTCACTGAAGCACTAAATGGCATAAATGTGACAATCATCTCTTTCCTTTAAAACTACCCTAAAACAATTAATACCAGGAAGCACTAGGCAACACTTTACATATTCCAAATCTCATATAGATTATTTAGCCTTAAAACCCTCTTTGGTAGATTAAAAGTTATCATTATCACCCATTTATAAATTGACAAGCAAATAAACCCTGTTGTATGAGGACTTCCCTAAACCTTCTCTGTGAGACAGGACTATTTTTGCACCTTAACCTATGAAGGTGCTCACACAATATGACAATGGCACTTGAGCATCTCAAAACTTCTTATATCTCACCTTGACTCACTCAGATTATGCTATACATCATTTACCCTGGAATAAAGACTCTTTCCAATAAATTAGTGGTGAATGAAACAAACAGACTAAGATGCTTTACTAAAGGTGCTAGTAAAATTCCAGAACTGTACATCATTTTATCAAAGCATCAGTTTTGTAGCATATATTGATAGTAAAACGCCTATGTTGTACTCATTAGCTTCCAGTGAATCCTGAAGAACTATAATAAATAAGTATCAGAGACAACTCCAGATACTATAGCTGTCTGACACTAACTTAAGTTTATCCTTAATAGAACTATTCCTGATACACAGCCGTATTATAGGAACAATTTATCAGGATACAAACCCTATTTCTTTGCTTCAGGCTATCTTCATGCAGTACAAGGGCAACATTACAACTTCACTTCAAGACTAAGGAGAGAAAAAAGCTGGAAAAAGGAGAAAACAGAATATTTTGGCCTATAGCTCTTAACCCATCCAAAACATTCCCAGACAACCTCGCTCTTACTGTAAAACAGTCAAGCCACAAAATAGCCAACACGAGTGAACACAGCTTGTTCCTTCGTAACATGACCATACTCATTCACCAACTACTTACTCCACAGCTCAGTGGGTCAGAAGGAACTGTCCTGTCAAGATGTATCAATGTTCTTTATCTGTATTAAATTAAGGAGGTAACTTTGGATGCAGAAGGTCCTTTAATTCTATCTCAGTCTTTTGATTTTTAGTTGTGAACCCGAGTCTCCTGAACCTGGATTTGCTACCAGAAGATACGCATTATCTAAATTAGATGTTTTATATATTAGATACTTATTATGGCTAAAAAGCACTTGTTAGTAAAATGAGGTCATAAGGATAAAAGTATCTAATGACTATAATTCATAGTGAACAACAGAAAAGACACTTTCATTTACACAAAGCAAGGTGGTGAGAGACTTCCTACTCTTTTTATTTAAAAATTCATCAACCCTTTTTCTAATGCTGTATATTGAAAACACAAATTAAAAAAAACAACCTTAAAAATGCCACATGCACATACCTTAGCATTTATATTGCAAACCAGGGTAGCCTTCAAGTAGGCTGAAAGCCCTTCCATGCCAAATCAACAAGTAATGACACTTCAGCATTTCAAACCTACTTATTTAATCAAAAAGTAAGTAGAGCTGTCAAAGGAAGCAAGTGTCATTCCACTACTTATTCTTCTAGACTATGGAACAGGCATGTCTTTGCTGGTACAGACAAGAGAAAAAGCTTACAGTGTGAAAAGTCCTTCACCCCAGATTAAACAAGCTATCCTAGTGAAGTCATTTTTTGTTGGTAGAAGCAAACTAATAACCAGCATTTTGCAGGTTCAGATGTATCATTAGAAGAGAAATACCCCGACGGCAACACTGCACCAGAAGCTTTAATGGGACTGCTGCCACCACCCTCCTCATCCCAGTGTACTTGGAATAGGGAGTCAGGCTAAGTCTGTTGTACAAACCATCTCTCAAATTGCAATGGTCTCCCTACAAGCACAGCATGCACAAGACCTGTGAATTGCTGTCAAGAGCATAAGCAAAAGCCAAAAGGGCTCAACTTTTCTCTTGTTCCCCATTTTAGGCTCAAAGATCCCCTTCACTTAACCCGGCGATCTCTATTTCAACGGGACACAGTGTGACATTGGTAGTGCCAGTCATGTGCAAACTGCTACAAACGGATGCCTGGGAAGCATTTCTAACATCTCCTGGGCCTCCATGAAAGAGAGATGGAGCTGAGGAACAAGCGCTTACAGGCTTGTGTAATGGTTAATATACGTAATGGCATTATACCCATTACTTTACAATGACTCCAAATCTTGAGTCAGCATACATAAATCTGTTATTGGGCCTAAAGTTTACACAGCCAAACTAAGCTTTTGGTCACATATCAGTTGCATTAGCTGATACCTACAAGATTCAATTACCAAACAGTTCTTAAGAAAATAAACAAATAAAAATCAGGTGTGTAAGTATACAAAGGTAAGCATTAAGTACAAATACTGTAAGTCAGATCCTGCATCTGGGTTCCCACATGCTTTGATTTTACTCAAATCTGTAGAAGTGTGTACAAAGAAATTTTTTTTAATGAGACCCCAAATTTGCATCCCGCAGTCTTACAGCTTCCTGGAAACTGGACAGAGAAATTAAATACAGCACTGTCAGATAAAGCCCAGCCACTAAGCTCACACCAAAAGATTTGCCTTCACAAGTTTCTGAAAGGCAGATAGGGTTCCACACGAGAAACTAAAGTGGGAAACACTTTCAAACATTAATAAATGAAAAAAACATTCAGGCAGGATGGTTTCTGCTGGTGAGTGATGACTGCTGTGTACGAACACCCACATACACGGGTATATGGAGGGGGGGGGAGGGACAAACGACACCAACTACAGAGCAGATGACGACAGAGAGGAACATAGCAGCCAACAACATATCCTAAACAAAGAAATTCCTCTGGCCATAAAAATTACTCCTCTGCCACAAAGAAGAATAAATTTGTCAAACCACATTAAGAGCTTATCAATAGCAGATACTTAAAAAGTATTACCCTGAGATATCACTGTCAGATTGGCAGTCTGTTCCTTTGAATATTCCCTTATTCAAAGATTCTGACAATTTGTAAAAAATAATTTTTATAGAGATTACATAGATCTTAAAAAAAAAAAAAAAAAAAAATCATACAGAGCCACAGTGCTTGGGACTAGAAATCACCACATTTCATCAAATCCAGCCAACAAACACAGAGCAAGATAAGACCTTCAAAACTGACAAAGACGACCCAGGCAATGTAAACGTGTTTAGTATATGTACAGTTAACAGTAGTTGTTAACCACTGTAATTTAACAAAGTGACCAGAAACGTGACTGTGACAGTGGCAGCTGAAGTGTAATTTTACCTTGTTTTAACTCCAGATGTTTTGGTTGCTGACTCCTGTCTTCAACTAAGCAAAAGTGACCACAGCGGAAAATGACTCTGTCTTTAAGGGCAAAGTACCAGCAGTGCAAATAAAATGAAAGACAAACAAGGCAATCTTCCAGCCAGGTAATCAACTAGTGTTACAATGTAGCTGTTAGCTTGCTACAGTTCCTCAGGTTCTACACCCGACCATTAATAATGCAAGGCTTTGCCCACTTGATTTGGTTTGTTTCAGTTTTAAGTCTTACCCATAAGAATTACAAGGGCTAGCCGAATAGAAAAGTACACTGCTTTTACACAAGAAAAATACCACTTGAAAGTGTACAGTTAAAAAGTAATACTAATATTTATACTGGATCTGCTTTATCAAACCAAGCCATCTCAGAAAGCTATTCACAGGATTAAAACTCAAACAATACTTTTAAGTCCTAAAAATCATCAATACAGAGAGAGTGTTTCTTCATGATGCTCACTTTAAACTTGGTAATGGAGCAAGACAAAGGATGATCAGTATCAGGTATCTCAGTCTAACACACAAGACTTGGAAAATTCAGCATGGGTGAAAGATAAACATATCTTGCACACAGACAGCTGCAGTGTCCTTGTTGCTGTTCAGAGCTCTGCCAAACAGACACGCGAATTTGCCCAGATGCCAGTCAGCATCACAGCTGCCATTGAGAACTGAGCAGGCAGCTACAAAACACCTGCCCCAGGTTCAGTGTACTGACCTTGATTAGGAAAAGTATAAGCAGTATCAGTCACCTACGCTGCTATTTGCCTTCCCCTCTGCCTTTTGCCTCATTTCTCAGACAGTTTAGTTAGCTGGTGTCAGGCAAGTTTCTCAAGACTAGAAAAACACATCCTGAAAGAGATACCAAACAACGGCTACTGAACAAATGTTCTCTGAAACCCCTCCAAATCAATGGGTGTTTACCAGAAATCTGACTACAGACCATAATGTTACAGTAATCTGAAGCCATATGCCACTCTGAAGGCGATAAGACAAGACACAGTAAGTATGTACACCCATTACCCCAACTATTCAGAGACAGCAGATCCTTCCACCAACAGCATTTACTTCCAGAGTAATACTGCTATCTACACCTGGAAGCAGTAAAGAGGAAAAATAAAAGGCTCTTCTTCCTCCTCTTTTCATGCTGCCTCTGTTTAACAGAGCATCCTAAAATTACTTGAAGGAAGTTGTTAGTATCTAAAATAGTCTTGTTATCAATAAGATTGGAGGGGAAACGATATATTCAAACTTCCACTACATAAAGAGGAAGCAAATTTACTTACCTACAGCAACAATATTTAGGTCATTACTGTTAGGACAATTTTATGCATCTCATTACCTTTTCATCACTTGAACTCTTTTCTTTGGCCACCTCAGACCTGTCAGTTAACATAATGTAACTGCTAATTTAACTGCAGTGTGCTACCATAATTTTGCATTGTTTTAGATGTGAAACAGCATATATAGAAGAGTATTTTCAAAAGTTTTCCAGTGGGTAAACCTTTCTCACCAGCCATACAATTATAAAAACATTTGTTAGCCTCACAACAACACACTACAACTCCTGCATTTGGGGACGAACGTCCACCAAAAAATGCCTTACAGGACAAGGTCTGCTGAGTACAGTTTCTGTTTCAACAGCTTAAGTGGATCTGGGACAGCCAGTCCTCAAGTTACAGTAACTTTCCCTTGAACTAATTCCTGCAGTCCTGTAAAATTTCATTAGACTTTAAAGATAACTCAGCCTACTGGAGCAGAAGACTTTCAGACATCAGAACTGAAGCCCAATCTAACCAATTTCAAAAGGCTAGGATTTCTCTAAAGAATAACCCAAACTTGCCTTTTTGCAACTAATTATTGTCATTTTAGCAACTGTCCTTTTGGCACAGGCAGCTTCTCAGGTACCAGCCAACAGCACTAGAGAGAAGCAGTCAGCAAAACCCCCCAGATTTTTAGTCTTATTTTTTGGTCCCGTATTATCAAAATGCACAGCTATAAGATTATCATTAAGTTTATACTCACTGAAATCCTTTTAAGTCAGAATCTACCCAGTGCAGCCAGTAATCATGAATTTACAATGCTGAGTGTACAGGAACAACCAAAAAAAGAAATGCCAAAGCAGGTCATAAATAGTTCATAAATATCCGGCTGAAATTTGGTTAAGAAAAGCTTCTGCTATACAGCAAGAGTGACCAAGCACATTTATGGTCAGAATAAACGACAGAAAAAGGGGCGTTGATCACACCCCCATAATTTCACTCTTTTACACAACTTTGTCCAGCAGGTCCTTTCCAAATAGCTCCTCCCAGGCTCACAGGAGACCAGGAGAACACAGCTGTGGGAATTACCAGCTGCAAATTACAGCCTTGGTACTCTGCACCTACTGCACGTGAAGCTGTGAGGCAGGAGGCACACCAATCATTTGAGGCATGCTCACAAGCAGATCTCCACAATTCAAACAACTGGTAATGCCCATTCTTCAAATGTTGCCTACCTATTTAACCAAAGTAGAAACTCTGCTAGACCAACCTGGTTTGGGGATAGACTGACCAGGGAAGCTAAAAAACGGGCTGCCTTTTGAGCATCCAAGCTCTTTTCCATTCCCCTTCTTACAGAAGAACTGTTACAACGCGTCAGTTTCCGAGCCGAACTATGCACTCATGAAGCTGAGTATCTACAAAGCTGAAGTACTGGACTTTTTTACAAAAGCACCGAGAGTGACTCACACAGGAATCCAAACCAGCCCAAGACAACTGCTTCCTTTCATTTACACTGGAACTACAAAGGCTCTACAGAAACTTCTGGCGTACCAGGGCGAGCCCCAAGCCACGGGTAGGAAGTTTGCACACTGACGGGGAGTGGGATGGACGGTGTTGGATGGGCTGGGTTAGCACCAGATCCTGCAGCGCAGAGCGGGAGATGAGACACGATGCCAGGTTCGGCACAGCCAAGCTTTCCACATGAAGCTCAAGAGACAGCGAGGCAGACAGACTTCCACCTCCTGCAGCCGGCCAGACATCTGGGCTCACCGGTACTGCCGGCCGGGGGCCCGTTGCCCGCCGTTAGCCACGCACCCGCCACCAGCCCGCGGGCCAGACTGAGCGCGGGGAGGCAAGGCCCGGGCTGAGGGCAGCCCATGTGCCACCGGC
>JAVJGI010000065.1:16852327-16866225 GCA_035590275.1 Ibycter americanus | reverse complement strand
GTGGGCCGGGCAGAAGCCCCCCCGCACCGCTCCCCGCGCGGCTGCGGGCCCGCCCGTTTTTAATAAGCCCTTTTGCGCCATTTCCATAGGGCAGCTTCCCGAGTGGGATTCATGCGCTGCCCCGAGGAGGGGTGGGAGGGCGTAAAACTGCGATTCGAGCGCTGTGGTTCGAAGAAAGCTAAAAAGTTTGAAAAGAAAAAAAAAATGGAGGGTTGCGTTACTGTTTGTGAGGATCAGAGGGAAACAACTGCCTGCCGGTTCCAGTGCCCAGCAATTAATTGCAGCTTTGGAACAACGTGAGGGCAGAGGGCTTCGACGGGGACCCCGCCGTGTTCATCTCAGAGGAGCACAGTTGTTCTCTGCTGATCTCTGTGTGGAAAAGGAGGGGCTCCAGTGGTGATCCTTGTATTAAAATGGTTACCTTACCTGGCTTATCCCAAGGCTGACACTGAGTGCACTGCAGAATCTGATTCTGCCTCTGTTTTCTGCTCAGTTTTGGTCATGGTCAGCTGAGCAGCAGCTGTCTTCAGATTTGCATGGGCAAAGGTACCCTTCATACACCTCCCTCCCGCCGCCTTTGGCAATCACCCATCGCTCACCCTGTCAGGCAGGTCAGAGAACCCAGCATTGCCACAGACGTGGCAACATGAGTTACAAATATCTGGGAAGGAAAGGAAAAATCTCACTACAAAGAGGTGCTCAGTCCTCCCGCCTCCTTCCTCCCAGACTGCATCCTCTAGTTTTTCCATCTTGACCTAGGAAACCTTTAAAATGTGAAGAGACTCCATATTGATGCTTTACATCATTGTCTGTCCCACAGGTAGTTAATAACACATGTACCATCCTGGAAAGAATCTGGGAAATCCAGAGATCCAGGAGATCCACCATGGTGTCTCATAAGCATGTAACACTCATGGAAAGCAACAGAGGCCATACAGGGAAGTTCACAAGCTAGTCAGCTTATTTTGAACTAGTCAGCACAAAACGCATTTAACTGCACTAAATGCAAAGTTAAAAGTTCGTACTCCTGGAAGTGGAGTTCTATGCAAAGAATGGGAAATTATCATGGAAAATGAAGGGTCTGTAGAGGAAGTGGGAGGCAAAGTACAAGTAAATACACATGTGCTGCCAGTAAGGTACTGCAGCAAAAGAAGGAGATGTATGCTGACAGCAGGGGGAAAAATTCTTCTGTGACACTGACAAGACCAAAACAAAGTTACTGTCTCCAGTTCTTCAAAAGATGGTACAGAGACATTTACGGTGAAACCACAAGAGAAAAAAAGTGACCTAAGGTTTCAGGAGAGTGCTTTGCAACGAGAGACCTCAAACCCTTGATCTTTTTAATTGAGAAAAAAGGAAACAAATTATTTAGTTATGTTAATCTCACAGGAGAAAATCCTCAATACTTGAGGGCTTTTCAGCCTACTGGAAAAGAGTCAACCAGTATCTGTCTGTAACCAGAAGCTGAATGTAAAAACTACAAATAAAGCCACACATTAATAAATCTCTCCATTTGAAGGAACACAGAGGTGCTATTTAGGTCCTTAGAGTTCTGGGCTGACCTCAGTTTCGAATAGCCCCCACTTTAAGGCACAGCAGTTTTGCCAGGGTTTTACTTTTTAGCATCCTTTCTTGGACTGTCTCTTGGCTCCTCTTCAGCCACAGGTCTCATTCCAAGCCCCTCTTCCCATTGCTGATATCACCTCCCTCCATTTCCAAACCGATTTCTTTCATGCAGCGCAATAGCAGGATTTGCAAAAGAGTCATTGTAGGGTCGCTTACCCCTGCACCGTGCCAAGACACCGGACATCTTCATCTTGCAACAATGTTCTGTCTGTTGTACGCAGCCGGAACAGGGCATAAAATGTCTTTGATATCTGCAGAGACAGTAAGTCGATTCTTTCATTATTTTATTTATTTATTCAAATTTAAGTATTATGGCTCTGTCAAAAGTATTCCCTTCCATAATTTCTATATTACGGCTTCATCATTGTTCTTATTGTTATTATTCACTTAGACCTACATCAGGTTACAATACCTTGAAAACTAAGCATTTAAAACAAGGATGCTCCTGTTGCAGACCCTTTTGGTTGCAACAGTAGGATGGGTGCCGCTACAGCATTG
This sequence comes from Ibycter americanus, assembly GCA_035590275.1. Taxonomy (NCBI): domain Eukaryota; kingdom Metazoa; phylum Chordata; class Aves; order Falconiformes; family Falconidae; genus Ibycter; species Ibycter americanus. The sequence goes on along the minus strand of JAVJGI010000065.1, from coordinate 16,864,101 downwards.
CTCTTCAAAGACATTAATCAATTGTTAATCAAGTGTTGCTTTTCTTTTTCTAAGTTAGCAGAAAACAGAAAAATTAACTCCATTACTAAATTTGCTAATGGATCCCCCTACGCTCTAAGGATTTAACATCCACAGAAATGTTTCCCTGGCTCATGAATTCAGTTCATTGTTTCAGGGATATTTTAAATAACAGTTAGTCCATAACGCCTATTTCTGTGTAATATAATGTCTACATTGTGATTTGATAACCAATGCCATAAACCACTAAGACCATAAAAGGCCCAAGCAGGCAATACAAGCATCCAACATGAGATTTCATAATGTTTAAATAGGGACTGGGTAGCAATTGCTTCCTCTGTCAAAGAAAAGCAACATTGTACTTTGAACACACATAACCAGTCTCTAGTGATAGCATTTCAAGAACACTATTTCTTCTTTGTTAAATGGGAAAGCTAAGACTAAAGGGGTCTTAAAACTCATCCAGTACACAGTTGGTACCAGTGTTGGGAAAAAAAATCAAAGACTGGGTCACTTTTGATTGCACATGACGTGTCATGGATAATCCGTGTCCTTTTGGAGATGAACATTCAGATGGATTCACCATATCTTTAGGTTCCACCCATATGTGCCTATTATTCCAAGACCAGGAGTAGCTTTGTCACAGACTGTGCAAAGTTTTGAGAATCACAAATTATACTTGGTAGGAAAATGAAAGAAAGATATGATGGGGAAGGCTAGAAGCACTACAGAAGGTGGGATTGCAATTCATCTCTTGCCCAAGCAGAGCAGTGATTTAAGCTGGGTACCGTTCTACACAATGTTCTGTTAACGCTGCATGGCAACGGTGTGCTGGTTTTTTTGGCTGAGATTGAGTAAATTTTCTTCATAGTAGCTGGAATGGGGCCGTGTTTTGGATTTGTGCTGGAAACAGTGTTGATAACACAGGGATGTTTTCCTTGTCGCTGAGCAGCGCTTGCACAGAGTCAAGGCCTTTTCTGCTCCTCACCCCACCCCACCAGCAAGTAGGTTGGGGGGCACAAGAAGTTGGGAGGGGAACACAGCTGGGCCAGCTGACCCCAACTGACCAAAGGGATATCCCATACCATATGATGTCGTGCTCAGCATATAAACTAGGGAGAAGGAGGAGGAAGGGGGGGGACACGTTTCAGAGTGATGGCATTTGTCTTCCAAAGTAAACGTTACATGTGATGGAGCCCTGCCAGAAGGAATGGAGGTGGCTGAACACCTGCCTGCCCATGGGAAGTGGTGAACGGATTCCTTGTTTTGCTTTGCTTGCACGCACAGCTTTTGCTTTACCTATTCAACTGTCTTTATCTGAATCTACGCGTTTTCTCACTTTTACTCTTCTGATTCTCTCCCCTATCCCCCAGGGGAGAGGGAGTGAGAGGCTGTGTGGGCCTTAGCTGCTGGCTGGGGTTAAACCCTGACAAACAGTGATAATCAAATGCATCAGTAAAATAAGTGCATCATTTCTGGAAGTTTGAGTAAATTAAGGTGGCTGTGAAAAAAGACAAAATCTGGAATATAAACAAGGACGTAAGACACGCTATGGTTTCTTCCTGCTGTGCTTGACTTTGGTGAGACAACAGGCAGAATAGCATGCCAGCTCCTACAACCACGCATCAAACAGAAATGCAGACCTGCTGGGGAGAGTCTGCAGAGAGCCTGCAACAAGAGCGATCAGTTCTAAGTGTAACCTGGGCCTGTGAGAAGAGAAAAGTGTGTGTTTGGGGGGATCATTTCCTGTAAGGAAAACCCAAGGAAAAAATAATTAACATCTTGATATCAATTAAGGACTGTCACAAAGTCGTCCTCAGTAACCATTGGGTTGAAGAGCCAGTGCAGGGTTTAAACTGTAAGTGGGGAGAAAGGTTAGGTATTAGTAAAGGTTTTGTTAGTGGAAGCACTGGAATAGCCTACAAAGAAGAGGAAAGGTGAAATCTTCAGAAGTTTCTGACAGGTCTAGGTGACCTGTGAGGGTCTGCCCTTCTGATCATCTGTGTAGGCAACAGGACTGAGAGCAAATGCGCTGCTCCTGCTCCTGTCTCCCTCCAGTTCCCATCATCCACACCAAGGCTAGCATCACAAGAAGTCCCCCCCGCCACCTTTCCAACTCATCACAGTCTTTCACAATTCTTCCAACTATACGCAGAAGCCGGTGATGGACTCTGACTAAGTTCTAAGAAGGATGGGAGAGAAACTCAGAGCTGAATGGCAATACCTCTGAACCTCTCAATACAGTAATGCAAACCAGACGCTTGGAAGGGTTTGCAGAGCCCTGTGTTTTGAGGGATGATTCAGTCTTCCCATATATCTGCTCCCCCCCCTGTTGTTCATAGATGATTATATTTATGAGTTTTATTGGAAATAACGCTCTGACGCATTTGTTCATTCCCCTTTGTTGCTGTTATTCTCCTTGCAGCAGAACAGATTTATTCGTGGCATCGGCTGCCCCCGAGCTGCGGACAGGCCTGTGCAGTCTCCCCCGTGCCAGCGGGGTATGGCCACAGCTCTGCCACTCCCGGACTGAATGGAGAGAAGCACCGACCAACAGAGGGTCACAACCTAGGCACAGTGTCCAGGGCAGCATCCCTGAGCAACAGTAGGGGAGGGCAGCATCTCCAGGTGTTATCTTTGAAACAAAATGTAGCTGCTGTCTTTCCATTTGCCTCTTCGGCTCTGTGCACTGACTCTCACCTGCTGGCAGCTGCCCACGTGGTGTGGCTCGTATGCTTGTATGCTCAGTTCTTCCGTAGGATTTCCAGAAGGAGAGCTGATGCCAATAAGCAAGTGAAAGAGTAGGTGATATGCGAGATAGCCTCAAACTCTAGAAAACAGACTAGTCACAAGCCTGTCCCTGACCCTGCTCATCTAAGAACGGAGCAGGTCTTATGTTCATCTCCAGAGAGGATAGGAGGGGCAGTGCCAAAGAGCTGGGTAGTTATGAAATGATGATGCCATTCCTGGAGAAGCAATTTCTTTTATGCCTGTATATGAACTCTCCTAATCACAAGGTAGTTTGGGACCTTCATTGTTCATAATTTCTTCCTGCTACTATCAGGTTTTGGTAATTTTTCAGAAGGCATTTGCTCACCATCTTTTGAAATTTTTCCAAATGTTCATTTTGCTGACTTCAGATTTTTACCACCTCGTTCCTACTGATGATGTAGTTAATATATATATACATGTATGTCTTTTCACTAGGGCTGCTCCCCATCTGTTTAAGCTGTGTGCAGACAAACAATACAAATATTTGTTTACTTGTTAAAACTTATATTACTTGTTAAAGCATATTGTTGTTAAAACTTATATAGCATTCCTGCGCTTTTTGTGTCCAGAGGTTTCCAGTATCCTTACAAGGATGATGAAGATGAACAAAAGCTAAAGGGGAAAAAAAACACATAAAGCATTCAGAATTTGCGTAAGATCAATATTTGGTATTAAAGTGGCTTCAGTCTTGTGGGAGAGCTTTATAAAATCACATCCATCCACATCAAAACATATCTGCAGTCAAATAACCAGTGCACAGGGTGGAACAAGAATAATGTTCATGGTTTTAAAGAGCTACTAAAATAGCCAAAAATTAAAGGAGTCATTGTTTTCACTGTATCCTCTGCTCCAGACACATTCCTTTGTAATACCTACAGGAACAGATGCTAAGGTGAGCATGAAAAAGTATTTATAGCAGACAACATGAAGGGAACCATGCAGCTGGAGCCGTATCAAACAGTAAGAGAAAAATGAGTAACAAAGAACTCAGAGCTGCAATGAATGAGAATCTAGCTGGTATTCTCAATTTCACAGTAGCCAACAACAGTATAAAATAGGGTAATTATATAGAAAATGACAGATAAAGAAAAAAACCAAGAGGTTTAACTTTCTTTGTCTTCCCTTGAGACGATCTTAGTCAGATCTTGGACACCTCTTGTTGTTAATAATTAGCTTGCATATCATTTTTGCATCTTTTTTTCATTATTAAGAATACGCTTTATGCCTGTTCTCCTCTTGGATGGGACTTTGATGAGTATTCACACAGATGGACTTTGTAAGTTGAAAATACCACAGAATGACAAACTGAAGGAAATGCTAGTGTTGTGGTTTAACCCCAGCTGGCAACTAAGTACCATGCACCTTATTCCCCCCACCTGGTGGGATGGGGAGGAGAATTGGGAAAAGGCAAAACCTGTAGGTTGAGGTAAGAACAGTTTAATTGTTGAAATAAAGTAAAAGGTAATAATAATAATAATAATAAAAAAAACCAACAATAAAAAGAACATAACAAAAAGAGAGGAATAAAACCCAAGAAAAACAAGTGGTGCACAATACAGTTGCTCACCACCTGCTGATCAATGCCCAGCCAGCCCCTGAGCAGCAATCACCCCCCTAGCCCTGGCCACCACCACCCAGTTTATATACTGAGCATGATGTTCCATGGTATGGAATATCCCTTTGGCTAGTTCAGGTCAGCTGTCCTGGCTCTGCTTCCCTCCCGGCTCCTTGTGCACCTCCTCACTGGCAGAGCATGGGAAACTGAAAAGTCCTTGATGTAGGGTAAGCACTACTTAGCAACAACTAAAACATCAGTGTATGATCAACATTATTCTCATGCTATATCGAAAACACAGCATTGTACCAGCTGCTAGGAAAAAAATTAACTCTATCACAGCCGAAACCAGGACAGCTAATAATTACTCACACAACTCCTACATTCAAAGAATCTAGAGTGGAGCACTAAGAATTGGAAACAATCGTCATGTCAGTTAATGATTTTGGCCTGGAATCATCTCAAGACAGTAGATTGTGAACCTTACCTATTCATCCTCATAGAATATACTTTTTTTTTTCCTCATAGATCAGCTATTTAACAGAACACTGCACATAACTGTACATGCAGAAGTGAAGAGTCTGGTACCTTATCAAATAGGTACTGCAGTCAGAAATCTGATGTGATTGTTATCCATCCTAGAATGTACATATTCCTATTCCTCACTGGGGTTAAAAGTTACATGGACCTTTTAATGGACACAAAGAAATCTTACCTCTCATATGTAAATAAACCCCCAACATTTCCAACAACAAGTGACAAAGAAGGGAGCAGTGGACCTCCTCTGACTGGGAGAGAAGGGTGTTCTCTTCTGAAGCAGTGGCATCCATCAGTCCTTGCAAAGCCTAGATTAACTCTTGAGGAGTCATCATCCTCCTGTTGAGGAGAGCTACCCTGTGGAAACCAGGGTGACTACAGGCTGAAGTTACCCTCAGGGTATGACTACAGCCATATGTTTACCACTTCCAGAGCAGATATATTTTGAGGAGGGGAAGGTGGGGGACAAGGAAAAATAAACTGCATAATCACTGCACAGATAAACAACTATTTAAAAACTCAAAAAAAAAAAAAAGTGAAAAGGCAATAGCTGTTTGAGTATATAATTAACACAATGAATAAGACTAAACAGCTTATGTGCTGAGGTAATGTATATTTCTCCATCAAACCAATCAGTGCTGAATAATGACTAGCATAGTATATCTGGGTAAATATAAGCACTTCTTGTTTCCCTAAGATGACAACTAACTAATCAACACACATTCAAACTGGAGTATAAGTATGATTAAATATAAAAAACTCAGATAATATGGGTTCATTTGAAAAACTTAACCATTTGATTAGAGACGCTGGCATGATCTTTGTTAGTTATCCCTATCTAGGGTGGCAAACGTGTCTGTCTGTCTGCACAAAAAACGGGCACACACTGATTGGGGGATAAATCAGAAGAAGATTAAGTATTTAGCATGGCATTTTAAAATGCTCTAATTATACTGCAATTAACAACCCTGCATATTAAATTTGCAACTATGAAATAGAACTAGGCCAATCATACCTACCTGCCCTTCACAGCAGTACATCATATGTTATGGATGCTCACCTATACAATTTGGTTGAAATAGATGCTTCCTCTGTCTGCTCACCCAGTGAGATGTGAACACCTGCCAACACGTGCAAGGACATGTATTTAGAGATAACAAATAGCTCAGGAGTGACTCACTATGTTCCTACCAGCAAAATAGGAGAACTCCTGTGTTTCCAGCCCGGCAGAGACAAATACCATGCTCTTGGAAAGCTGGAAGCTGAGTTTCTCTCCAGACCTCTCTCCTGAGGTGGGGGACCCCGTTTCACCACTATTGCACTGGGCAGACTGTGCTTCACCCGTTGTTGCAGTGGCTTGTATGTGCTCCTCTGGGCTTCTTCTCTGGTTTATTCTGTAGCAATTTGGATAAAATGGGCTGCCGGGGCAGAGAAGAAGGTTTGTATCGAAATGTCCTGGCAAGAAACATTTTCATGTGTCCAGTTTCTTCTTAGAAACTACTTTACTGTCTTCACTCAGAGTATCTGAGAGTTGTTTTGTCCAGTTTGAAGGAAGGAATAAGCTGCTGACTGATGCACCACATCACTTCTTTAAACCAGTTGTAACACTTTTTTTCTGGTAGATGTTACACCAGTGACCCTAGTCATTAAAAACACAAATGCTACAGCAGCTCTGCCAGTAACAGCTCTGCAGCCCAAGAGCCAGCAGTCCCTCTTACAGTTCCCAGATTAATTCCCTTGGGTTCAGATGGAAAATTTTGCATAATTTAGCAATTATTAATTCTAAAGTTTTCAAGTATTTCTTTTTATGTATAAAAAAAGAGAGTCCAGCAAAGGGCCTCTGAGGTGATCAAGGGACCAGAGCACCTCACACATGAGGAAAGGCTGGGAGAGCTGGGACTGTTCAGCCCAGAGAGAAGGCTCAAGGGGGTTCTCATCAATGTGTATAAGTACTTGATGGGAGGGTGCAAAAAAGATGGAGCCAGGCTCCTTCCAGTGGTGCCCAGTGACAGGATAAGAGGCAACAGGCACAAACTGGAACACAGCAGGTTCCCTCTGAACATCAGGAAACACTTTTTCACTGTGAGGGTGACTGAGCACTAGCACAGGCTGCCTGGAAAGGTTGTAGAGTCTCCATCCTTGGAGACAGTCAGAAGCCATCTGGACGTTGCAATGGGCAAACAGCTCTAGCTGGCCCTGCTTGAGCAGGGAGGTTGAACAAGATGACCCCCAGATGTTCCTTCCAACCTCAATCAGTCTGTGAAAGACACTCTCCCTCCACTGATACCTTTGATCAGATGTTTTTTCTTCCATGGTATTCTGCAAAGTGGAGAGATGAGCTGGTAAGATTGCATGTGAACATAGCTTGGAAGAGAATCTGATGTTCCCCACTACAGAAGGAGTTACTCCACACAGTCTGATCGGCACTCTGGGAATTTCATAAGTTGCCTATTAACAGGTATCTGGTTTGCATATTGCTCATCTGCAAATACTTCAACAACATTTATTCCCAACAGTCCCTACTCTGACATATTTTAAAAATTACAGTGTGCTGAAAAAATCAAAAAGAAGAGAAACACCCTGTTTGGAACATTTAATGTGCTCACAGCTCATCTCTAGATATGTTGATCATAAAAATCTGAACTGCAAAGTTGTTGATAAATGTTGATAACGTTGATAAAAAAGTTAATGATAAATGACAATAGCAAATAAGCTTTTTGTTCCTAGGAAGAAGAGATGATCTATCAGATTGGGTGAAAAATATAAATCTTAGCCATGTAGGGTCAAGTATCTCTGTGATCATGATTTCATTATGAAACACAGACATTATCAGATTTTGGTGTGGACAGACGTTTATCATGGGAGAAATCTGAGGGAAAGGATACACTGAAATCTAATGAAGTGTCACTGAATAAAAAAAAAGTTATTCCTTGGTAAATTGTTCCTGGAGCTCACAGTGCTATTTTAGACCTTGTTCTTTGGTAAACAACTAACATTATGTCAAACTAAACAACAAAATCAGTTAGCTAGAAACCTAAGTATGTTATTATACAACAGTCAAGGTCTCTTGGTACTGATCATAGGCATGTTAATAGACCATTCATAATGCATAGATTCCGAATTCAATGCCACTCTTATTTTGCCTACATCTTTATTACGCTGCTCTGTAAAGTTGCCTTCATAATTAATTTCGACAAGAAGGGCAATTCATTTCACTTATATTAAGCAATTTTGCAGCTTCTGAGAAATAACCCATTGCCCTGCTTCCTCAACACACTTTCCATCAAGTGTCTAGTGCAAGTGCAACTGGAGCTGCTTTGTCTGTCTATCTGTCTCTCAGCTGAACTTTGAATACAGCTCAACAGCAGTTCCTGGTTTTGTTCCTGTTGTGGACTTGTCCATTTTCTGGTGCTTGTACTACCTCCATTTTCACTACATAATTAGGGTCAGATGCTAGTTCCTTGAATTAAAAGGCATTTGGGCTCTCCTCCCAACAAGCACTTCTACTCCCTTCTTGCAAAACAAAGCTGTCACATGCATTCTTTAGCTGGTATTGGATTACATTACACCACTTGACCACACTGCTACGCTAAGATAATTATGCCAAGTATTTTGCTGATAAAAATCACCATGGTTTTATCGTATGCTGCGGAGCTCCATCAATTCATGCCAGCAGAAAATTGCAGTCTTTGTAAGAATTTAGGGACAGCGACAAAGCTCAAAGTTGCCATAAGGATTCTCACCAGGTTAACCGGCATTTCTGGAAGTCCTTCAACAAGGCAGAAGTAAAGGGACCAAGGAGTAAGCAAATTTACTTCCATAAAAATATCAGACAAACTTTCTCCCACTTGCCCAACTGTTCATCATCAGGTACTGAAGAAATGCATCCTTTGCAACACTTCATTTTGTTGATCTGCCATACCACAGGGCAGCTCCTACAGCTCACTCAAGTGCTGTTACTGGCCATACTATAAACAGAGATAAAGAAATTATGTGATGAACCTTGTGGTAGAAATTCCAAGAAGCTCGCAAAGGGCTGTTCAGGAGACAGAAAAAACTGTTTGCTGTGGAGTTTTACTGGGACAAAACTTGGCCCGAAGTGTTTGTTGACATTTAAGAGGACTCCCTGCTCTTGGAGCCTATGCAGAACAACTCATTTCTGCAAGCCCTTGGCCACCCAAATGAGCTTATGTGTTGGCTGGAGCCAGGGTTTGCCCCGTAGCTTCTCAGCGTTAGTTACAAATTCCCACTGGAGTCTGAAACAGAGAATCACAGGCAGTGAAAATGGAGAAGAACCTTGCAGAGCAGCACACCCACCAGTGACTGTCCCCACAGAGCACTTTAGCCAAAAGGACACTCCATTGCATCTTCCCTATTGAAACAGGTCGTACAAGAGCTCCTTAGAGTGAATATTGGGGGGTAAAAATCCTGCTTGCCACACTAAAATTAGTTTTCAGTACCCATCTTGACTTCAAAATTATTCTTAGTTCATGCCATTTTGACAAAGTGAAGCTTGCTTTATTCCCTGGATGAGAATATATACTATTTCTATCGCCACAAGTAGCACACACCATCTTCTCACTGTTTCTATCACCAGGAGTAGTATATATGATATTCTTACTCTGCCAGTGCTTTTTATTCGTGTACATTAAGGCTTGTTAGTTAAAGGAGATGGTAAATCGTGCATTAACCACATCTCTGGGTCTGATCAGATTATTTAGGGGCTTAATTGCATTCTTTTTAACTAACTTCCTTCACAATCCAAATATCAAGCATATCATTACTCATATAGAATAAAAGACCATAAAACTACGTGAAAATACTGCTTTAATGCAAAAAATGGGGGAAGTATCCACATTGTACAAAACTAGCGCAATGCAACAATCTAATAAATCAGAGTGTTCTCACAAGGTGAGTTGTTTTGTCAGTTGAGTGCTTGAAATGCTATCTAATGTCTCTGTGGAAATGGCTGAAAGAAACAACAGATGTCTCAGATTTTTGCCTTTCATGTCTTGTTAAAATCAAGAGAAGATGGAAAGGCAAACAAAGGGTTACTCATCATTTTCTCTCCCAGGAAAAAGTTCCTAAGAACACCGCCTACAAGAAGAGGCAGTGATAACTGAAAGACAAAAAGCAATTTAGAAAATTATGAGCATTAATAACCAAAAGGGTTCATCAAGAACACTATTCCCAAGTATAAAAAGGTAGAGAGGAGCCAAGAAATTCTGCAAGCTGTTCATCTGAATAATGTAGCAGTGCCACTGCAGCCTTCAGCATAGACATCTTGTATTATTCCCCACCAAATACATTCATCCAAGAAACTCCGAATGAGATGCTTGTGATCTGATTTGTGTTGGATACTTTTGACTTCACTCTCTTGTTCAAACTTGCAGCTCTGGCCTCTGAGCAGCATCCCTGTTCTGCAGGGACTGAAAAACAGTTACCTAAGTAAGAGTCAAGTGACTCGGAGCACCTAGCTCAATGTTTACAGCAGAGCTTTCCACTGCCATCATCTAAGACATCTCCATGTCCTACTTCCATCAGCCCCCCACACCGCCTTGTAGGTGAAACAGCAACGTATGCCATTGTTGATTATCTGCTAAACAACACGGCATATCAAAATCTGCTTCACATTGCTATGGTAGCCACTTACGCTTTGTGCTACAAGCCAAAGCAAATGCCCAATCCCTTATTCTATTATTTTCTCCTTCTGTTCCTGGAGGAAGCTGGATTTGTAATTTGCATTGGCTATACCAGGCATCTCCTGATAAGATGAAAACACTTAGAGAAAATTCATATGCGAAGTGTGACCCAAGCAGTATTTCTAAGCCTGTATTTCAGCTCTGGGAAGAGTGAGTGAGCACACTCTGGGGATCAGATGTTCAACCAACACCCCTATTGCATGTCACTGTGCATTTGGCATCACACAGACCACTGAGACGGCAGGTGGTTGCAGGCAGCGTGCCATGATGCTGCAGGCGAGGACCACTGCACCGCTCATGAGGATGCACTGCATGGCTCCCTGAGGATGCCTTTTCCACTGCTCCTGCACCTCCGTAGGGCCAAGTATTAAACTCTGAATCATCTCAGGCTGTATACAGCCACCCTCGACAAAACATTAAAGATGCCAGAGCAGGAGATCAGACTGTTCTGCAGTAAAAGCCACTTAAAGAGGATGCGCAGAAAGCCAGCTGAGATACTTTAAAAAATAAATTAATAATCCTGCTTTTGCATTCCTGAGCTGAAATCCTGTAGAGGAGTTCACACAGAATAGGTTAGCTTTGATCTTAAAAATGTTACACTTCAAATCAAGAAACTGAAGAGACAGCATTTCTTTCCTTGGTTGTTTTCATTTAAGACCTCAATCCCAAGATGCTGACGTTGATGGGCTGTACTGATGCCAAGTGCTGCTGAAAATTGACGAAAACCAGTCTTTAAACCATTCAATGCATGATCTCATATCTAATACCAAAGGCTACAGGCACTGAAAAAAGTTTGGTTGGCGAGTGGTATATGTGAGCATATCGCATATCATTAAAGAAGGCTGTCCTCAATTAGAGGGCCATAGAACAATTTTTTAAAAAACCTTATCATTTACTAATTTTTTGATACTCCCTACGAAGACACAGCCTTATGTATTTATATACAAATGCAGGGGAATCAAAACACTTCTGTACCTACTGTGAAAGTTTTCAGGCTAACTGTAAAACTGGTCTAGTGTCACATACATGTCATTATAAGGACTGGTTTGCTTTTGTTCATAGCATTGCCAAAAATATAATGATATGGACTAAAGAACTCAGTGGCAAGTTTCTGGCTATATTTTGGGATTGTTTTAGTGGTTACACTGCCACCGATAATGGGTATCTTGTGGGGGGGGGGGGGGGGGGAA
>JAVJGI010000065.1:16837855-16852227 GCA_035590275.1 Ibycter americanus | reverse complement strand
CCCCCCCCCCCCCCCCCCCCCCCCCCCCCCCCCCCCCCCCCCCCCCCCCCCCCCCCCCCCCCCCCCCCAGAAAAAAAGAAATTATTACCACTTTGTTGGGAAGCTGTAGCACCTCACCACCTTGTAACAGCTCTAAAAGCCCAACCAGGGATCCCTGCGGTGGCCAGGAGACCCCTCGGCCACACAGTTCGGTTTTGCCAAAGCAGAAGGCTGGGAGAGATGGGGCAGGGACATCCTGGAGAGGGTGGCCTCTGCACAGCCTGAGCTGGAGCAACGTGGAGATGGGCAGCGACAGCCTTTCTGCCTTGGGAGGATGAGGGGGGTTATGATGAGAGGAGATGGCATACACTGAGGCTGCGGTAAGGAGGAGGAGGTTAAGTGGGTGGGAGTGACAGTCACAGGGGAAAGTATGGAAAGAGGAGGGGAAAGCGGCAGGCAAAACAGGTGACCTGGGGGTCAAAGAGGGTCAGTGGGGTCCCTAAGACTGGAACCCATCGTCCAGCTGGAGTGGATCCCATTTCTTCTGAGTGTCAGATTCCTTCCTGTCCTCACAGCTGATGATGGAGCCTGCTGGCAAAGCGTCTCTATCACCTCTGGTGGGGTGTCCACACTGCAGTGAGCTCCCACCTCTGGCTACCAACGCCTCCAGACAGCAGCTCTGAAAAATTCATCCTCAGCGAACACTCATGTTGGGGGGAAGCTCAAGACTATTCCTACCTGCCTCCTGTCCCTCCTCCCCCCGCTAGGTTTTAATATGCTAAAACCTGGGAAACAGCATCCAGAGATATAACATGAAGCATTACCCAACCGTGAAGCACTTGCAAGTTTGTTCCCACAGCAAGCCTGGCTTGTCTTACCTTATCTGTATGCTTGAGAATGCAGTGTTTGGTATGTGATCATATAATCATTTTCCCTGTGGGACCGATCTTACTCCTTTCACTGCCATTATTAACAACAGCCTTGCCCATCTTGTTGCAGGAGCTGCAAAATGTACAACTAAACACCAGAGCCTGTTATAGTTAAGGCAACATTCTGTTAAAGACAGTATTTTATTTTTTTTTAAGTTAGAATTACTGTTTGTATTATCTAAGAGCCTTTATATTGTTTGTTAACAATTTAGTTCTGTTTTCTACAGTGAATGAGTGTGTTGGGAGGGAGGTGTCTGGAATATGGCGAGTTAAGGTCTGATTTTAGGCCTGGGTTTATGGCACAAGGTAAAATCTTCTTTCCTCTTGGTGGTGAGCAGTTGGGTGCGTGAATTTAAAACAAGACCTTTGAGTAATTCAGGTGTTACTGTTATTCTTGCACTTTTCAAAAGAAAGCATGTCAACTCAAGAAATTGCAAGTAGAACGCAAGACCACCATTCCTTGCTGCTTTCAGAAAGCCTATCCTGCTTCCTAACACATTAAGAAGAATGGAAGGAACGTCGTTTCTACAAGAGCTGCTTGGGCTTGGGCATAGCACCACGATGCCCTGATGTGAACAAGCTATATTTGAGTGCTGAAGCCACAGCATCAGCTAAGCGGGTGACTCCCCTGGGGTATGATAGGAAATGGTCCCACTTTCTGCTGCTGGCTACCCTGCAAGAGTACTCTCTAGAAGAGTGCTCCATGCTTTTCTGTACATCCTGATCCACCCCTTCAGCACATTTTCATTCTCCATTTAGGTTTTCTGATACTTACGTGAGATACCCTCAAATTTAATACCTAGGTAGATTGCATTCCCAAAGTCTTTGACTCTGAACCATACAGGAACGGTAGCCAGAGGAGTGTAATGGCCGTGTTCCCTCTGATTCTTTAACTTGCATCTGGACCAGAACATCTGCAAAGTTGCCACCACAGATAAAGCAGTCCCTGCAGGAAAAGTAATCCCTGTTCTTGAGACATTTGCACAGCTCAGCAATACTGGTGAAACTGCTCTGATGTCTGCTGGGAAGAAAACACCACAGCTCCTGTGTGACTTGTCTTCCTGGGGCTTTCATTTCTGGAGCATCCAGTTAGACAAAAGCCTTAAAGACTGCAGTTTTCAGAAAAAACTGAGCGTTTATCAACCCAGGGTCAGCTAAGGCCTCTAGGTGGTATTATAAGACAAACACAAAATAACTACCCTTTTGAGGGTGGCAAGTTAGGCACTCGTCTTTGCAAAGAAAAGATTTGGGTCTAAGTGCTCTAAACAAAGGCTCTAATCTTGACAATTCTGCATTGGAGCAGGAATTTACAGCAGCAGGTGTGGGAGGACGGAAGGGAAAAAGGAACCCTCCAAAGGGGGCATTAACCCCACTGTTAGCCCAGGCCTGTAACACGCATTCTTGTCTCACGACAGGATTACAGCTACAAGTCTGAGCAGCTCCATCCCCTCCAGAGAGGGAAAGATACGGAGCCTCTTCGTTCCCTGCTGTCGCTGAAACCGGGTCATCCATGCCAGTGGCATTGCTCGTGTGAGACGAGGCAGGAGAGTCATCCCTGCATTTTGTGCGATACCACCAGCCCCAAGGTGTCTGCAGACCAGCTGTTGAGATAGGTACAGCATGGCTTTGTAGCAAAAGCGTCACACCAACACCTCTGTCCTGGCCCTGGGTCCGCACACCGAATGAACCGACCTACAGCCACACCAGCTTCTGAAGAAGCCACTCTCCCCCCCACCAACACATACACACGCCTCTGAGCTGTGCTGGAGGCAGCAGGAGAGGCAAGAACAGGCAGTATTTACTGAACAGCAGATTTCTTTGGAACAAATGCTTGGCAAAAAAATAATTTTACATTTCTGCTTCCTACAGTGCCTCAAGAATTACGTCTGTTTAACTAGCACGTGCTTATTAAACTGGTAAAGAAGGCATTCTGGTGTGGTTAGCAAAAAACAGAGGCAATTGTGTATTGCATGGGACACGGTGCAGCTCGCCTAGCTCGTCTGAACAGCCTGTTCTGGCCTGTCATAAACGACATTTGATTTTTGTAAAGGAACCAGCTGTACTTAATGGAAGTAAGGGCAGATCCTCTGACCAAATCCATTGGCAGGAAGAGTCTGGAATTAAAGTTGGCTTGTGGAGGTGGGAATTGCTGCCTGTCTGGGGAGAGCTGACACCACAGGTCTATGAGATCTCCTCCACTTCTGGCTCTGGCGTAAGCATCAGAGTTAGTAATGAGTCTCAAGCCCATCTAGGTCTGATAAAGTCCTTGGCATGCACCGGTGGTGATTTAGTCTCTATTCTTACTCCTTCTGCTGAAGAACAACAGGCTGCAGTCCAAAACCACTACAGATTGTTCCACACACAACTAATTCACACAATACACCAGTGCTGACACATGCTAACACCTTTCTGTCTCTTTCTAGAAGCTATTTATATCAGCAAATAAATCTTGACCCTGTCTGAGCTGGCAACCTAAAGATGAACAGTTTGAATTTCAATCTCCTTTTTTATGCTGTCTCACCGGAACACATTCCCACACATCCAGAACTACTAAAAGCCAGCCACACTTCAGTAAATATAAATTTTCTGGCTGTTGTGCTTCTAATGCTCTACTGCCTTTGTCTCTGATCTGAACAGTTAGTATCCCAGTAATGCTTTTGAAATGTGTCTTAGTCTTGAGTTCCAGGTTAAGAAACAAGTGGCTTTTGTCAGAAAATCATCGGAAAATCATCCTCCCATCAAGAACACAGGAGGAAAATATCTTCAAAATACTCACTGCTTTCCAGTTCTCTGATGTCTAGGATGAAGCCAGCTGCCTCAGTGGGACTACATCAAGTTCAAGGTGTCTACAAATGGTCAAGTAGTACAAGCTGGACAGAAGAGTATGAAGAAGAGAAGCAGGGGGACTATCCAACAAACAGAAGACCAGATCAGATCGCAGTAGGAATGGGAGTTCATCTGGGTGGACAACATTTAGCATTGGAAAAATCAGCCTTCTAGTGTGTACTTTGTCTCCCTCTGCCTTTCTGCCCTCTTCATTTCTTTCGCCTGCTCAGCAGAGTGAAAGCATTGCACTGATCAGGTATTTTCCAAGTCCTTTCAGGTTCCAGGTTCATTCTGCTCATGATACCCACCACCCACCCCTTGGAGCTATGAGAGGGATACCCCATCTGGAATTGCTCAGGGTTCTATTCAGTTTGTTTGCATTGCAATGGCATATAACCAGCTCTAGCTAAACCTTATGCTCATCATCCTAGCTGCCATAAAAAATCCTGGAGACAGAATCCACCCCCATTCCTCCCCCCAAAAAAAGGATCAGCTTCAATAGATAATGCAAACAGAGACTGGTAGAAAGGAGGTGTTACCAGTGCCGCCATTAGACAGCCTCTGTTGCTGTTTCTCCTCCTTTTGCCTATCAGCAGCCCCTGGGCTCAAGGCTCTGAGCCTTTTGTCCCTGCTGTGGCACATTCAACATGTGGGATTCATCTCCCTCATAAGGGTGTCATCTGCTTTTAACTATGCAGGAATTCTATAAAGCATTGTTATCATTGCTCCAAGAGAGGAAGGCTATCAGTACAAATCATACAGATGAATGGAAGGGTTTTCAGGATTAATAGGTCTGAAATATTTCTGACAGATCAGTTAAAAGATGCATTAAGGCAGAATATAACACTCATCAAGCTCAAGATTTGCTTTTCTTTCCTTGACATCTACCCATTGGAGCAAATCCTGAGCCACTAAGTCAGCTTGTTGACATACGAGGGCAGGAAAAACTGAAAAACACTAGTAAAAGCACTTCACAAAAGCTCCATAATAACTCTCCATACCTTAACTCAACATTACTGATATTTACAACAGTCGTTCTGCACAGGGTTGCTCAGTATTCTGGGCAGCCAGGAACCACATTCATTTTAGATTATTCTTACTTAAGGTACAGTGCCATTTCTAATGGCATAAACTTGGAGAACTATACCCAGGGAACAAAAGTCAGCTCTGCCTTTCATGAAATTAAATCAAGAAAGATGACTGCAATAGAGGACGGTGACAGAGAGCCTGCTGTTGAAATACCAGTGTTATAACCAGAACAACTGCCTTTCTACTTTGTTTTGATATAGATCAGGAAAGAATCTAATGCTGTATTTTCAAGTGAAGAGAGGGGTAGTGGACACCTTGGAGAAGTCACCAAACCTCTCCTTGTGAAGTCACCAGCAGTGGTGGAGTTGTGAGACCTTCCCACCTGGGGACAAGGAGTGACCCAAAACTGCCTTAACTAAGACAACTGCATCTTAGCAGCTGCTCCAAACAGGAGCCACCTCCTAGCAGGTGTCTCTATGTGGGCAGGGACACTCAGCACTTCACCCTCCCTTTGCTCACAGGCAGACTACACAGTCATGTTGGCCTGGCCAAGTTGTCAATACTTCAACTCCCCTAAATAACACCACTTATCCTATGCAGCCGAGTTTACTTTTACAGTGTTACAGAATCCATGGACACCTACAAATGTAAAGACTGCATTGACTAATGCTTCAGTCAATATTATCAGTATATAGTTCAAAGTTAACGGCATGACTGATTCACACTGAAGGAGGACAGCTCATTACTCATCCCGGGAATAAATGTAGCAGCTGCATAAACACACTTAGCTGCCAAATACAAACTGGATTATGGCTTTATTCTTACATAAAACACTAGCTCCCTCCCATAATGGTAAACAGAAACAATATTTAAAGGACCTAAAGTACATGATGAGCTGTCTCACCCATTTTACGAAAGCAAATATAATAGAGGAAGAGAGGGGTCTTATAAAAATATGATAATGAAAATGGCATTCAGAAATCCATTAGCAAGTGGCTGTGCTTCATCACAGCACTAGGAAAGTATTTTAAATGTAAGCAAAGATCTTTGCTTTTAAAATCCTTAATGAAGATGTAAAGTACTAAAAGCCACCAGGAAGTCTTAAAAAATAAAACAAGACTATGCAACAAAGCTAACACCTTGGTTCATAATGGATTACAAGTCGCTACCATTGTTCTTGCCTACCTTACTGCAGACTACCGTTCACCAGAGTGAATGATACTACAAAACTCACCTACGTTTTTTTTTCCTTGGCCTCCTTATTTCTAGTAAGATTTGCTTCATTTATTGATCTCCCTTATGGGTACCATAGCGATGGATGAAACAGGACCATTTATTTAAGCTATCTTTTATTAAGGTAAATAAAATGCATTCAGGTGAAAACTCAGAACATTAAGAAAAGGTATAATAGGCACTGAAAAAAGGTAAGAAGAGAATTTGCAAAAGATTGGCTTTTGGAACCTAGCTTAAAGTCTGTATTTTTGGTAGAAAATGATTGCAAAACTTCCATCTGTTTTTAAGGAGAAATTTAGGATTTACTAGGTGCAGAAGCTCCTAGTTGGGCAAAGGGATCCCATATCCTGTAGCAACATCTGGAGTTCAGAGCCTCCCAATGCAGGTGATGAAGACACTGCTACTTAAAGACTTCTTAAAAATGTCTTGCACCAAAAGGGAGCTTTTCCCCAGAGATATATACTTCAGACAAAACCAGTGATTTTTTTTTTGTTTTTTTTTTTTTTTTTTTTTTTTTTTTTTTTTGACAAGTGCTCACCCTCTGTCATTTTGTTGTCAGGTATGGCTATAACAGGGTATGTTGTGCAGCCACTGGATGTCTTTGAGGAATGCAAGGGCAGTTTATAAGGGCAGAACTTCACTTCAAACAACTCATTCAGTAGCACATTCCTTACTCTGCCGCATCAAGGAAGAGAAAATGCCTTGGAAGTTGCAAAGCCGTGTAGTTTAGCTTTTGCCAATAAATGAAGTGAGGAAAACCAAGCTGATACATCCTCTTTGTTAATGCAAACCACAATTAAAGGGAGAATGCCTTTCAAGATAGATAGTATCCAAGAAAAGGGTATTTCTAAGTCTGCATCCTTTGCTTTCGTACTTGGAGTGTCTTCTGCAGCAAGAACAAATGTCATTCCTGGGCTAGTAATGCTGTGCAACTCTCCTCAACAAGCCATCTCCCACTGCTGTGCTTGAAACAGTACTTTTGTGCTGCAAGTCCTGCTTAAGTCACATTTCATGTGCGGGAAGGTGTGCTGACAAGCACCAGGGAGGATGGGGATGTCCCGTGGCCAGACAGCAAGGCACATCCCTCCATATAGGCAAGTATTTCTGGCATACGGCAAGTTCCATCTCTCATCACTGGCCTGTACAAGAAACATATCTAGTGGAAGTCTCGTATCATTCACTTACTGATGCAAAGGCACTGTCTCAGCATCTCTGGGTATTGTATTTTTATATGCAGGCATGCTCAGCCTGCAATACATTATACTGTTGGAAATGTAGAGAAAAGCAGTCGTACAACCAATAACTGAAAATTAACTGTTTGGCTAGGACTGAACTCCAGCACCTTTATAATAGGAAATAAAATCCCTGAAAATAATCAACTGTAAAATAGTCGCCAAGGTCTCACCTTTGGCCATCAATTCCATCAGAAGTCTGACATACCCCTGGACTCCTGGGTCGCTTTCTGCTACAGGCAGCATCTGCTCCTGTTTTGCACTTTCTGAGTAGGTATGTGAGTAGCGCAGCCTCCTTGCACCTCCTTTGCAGTGCAGAAAAGGTTACTGTTCAACCCTAGATTGCAGCAGCCTGGCTCTGAGCTCTTAATTATCTTAGATACAACCAAGTACACTTTTCTAAAGTGAGATAACCTGACGTAAGAGCACACAGCTGCATAAGGGATGAGTGATTCACTTTCTTATGCCTGATGAAAAAGCCAAATGTCTTAAGTGTAACAAAGTTGCATTACGTGATTAAAGAGGTGGATCTTGCAATGCAATAAAAGAGAATAGAACAGGCATTCAGGGTTGTGAAACTACTGTTTATACACTCCATAGCTTAACAAATAGCATAACAATATATAGACATTGATTTTGTAAGTTAACATAATGATTTCATACACAGTAGCTATTATAAAGCGATGTGGTTTTTTTCTGTCACTGCCCAGCAATAACTGGTTATTTGTGTCTCCCTGCACAACAGAGGAGTTGGCAGGAGTCTTACCTTGGAGTCAGTCGTAAGGCTTATTTTTAAATGGTTGGTAAGAGGCCCTTAAATGTGCTACTTCACTTAAGCCTTGTGAATGTCAGTACACATTTCTTCAGAGATCTGAATTAGTGCAGTTAGTTTTAATCTCTCCAAGACTCAGTTTACCTTTACAATCCAGATTCTGGAGGCAGGGCAGGAGGATGACTCCTTTTTCTCATGCACGGAAGCTCTTTGTACACAGTCCAGCTCTGGCATGGTCTTTTGCTGCTCAGGGAACTTGAGCCAACAGAGAACATCCAGGAGGTTGCTGTTCAGCCCCATGCATCATCTCACACAATACCTCTCGCAAACTTACCAAGCTCCCTTTTAGGGTCAGCTAGACACTGCTCATACTTACTCTGATTGCAAGGCTACGCAGATGCTAAACTAGAAGTCAGACAATCTCTAACTACCTATTCATAGCATCGACCTTACCTTATAGCTTTTCTCCCTCAGGGCTCTTTTCCCTACATGCTTGTAAAGGGTAATAATTTTCCCTTTTTCATGCTCATTTTGACAGGATGAGCAAAGCTCTGTCAGTCACTCTGAATCAAAGGCTCTCCATTTCCCAAACTTCTAGCTCTTCACTCACCCCACTCCCCTCCTCCTTCACTCTACACAATTAATTGCTTTCTTAGCAGTCAAACATAACTCAGGTATAACTTCTTCCATTAACTCTACACAGGCATGGTGACTGCTATGGCTAGTAAGCTTGGAGGAGGAGGTGCTCAAAGTTTGATTTAAATGCTGAACTTGAACACCTGTGTTTTATTAGGATCACTATGGCGTGAAGTACAGGCTCCATCTTTTGCCTTTATGCTTGGTTTCCAGAAAAGCCCTGCCAGCTTAGGGTCTCTGCTCAGATGAGGGAGTCCACCCAATTCTCCAAACCCAGGACCGAGGGGAATATCATGATTTAAGCAATCCTTTCCAGCGCTCGGTCTCCAGGTACCCTGCAGTTTAGCTCTACAAGGATTCACAGAAGTCAACAGCAGAAATCCCTAAAGGTTTTTTAGACAAAACCTGCTTATTTGAGATAACACCAGAGTATAAAAGGCTAAGGCGCAACAAGCCAGCCCAATAGCTAATATCAAAACTTAGCTCCAGGGCCACACACCAGTGATGCAAGGTTAGGCAGAAAGCAGCCCGTCAGCCCAGCACACAGGGGACAAACCAGAGACACGTTCAAATCAAATTGAGATGAACCGCACAAAAACACTCCCCCTCTGTGGGGCTGCTTTAAACAGAGTTAGGGCTCTCAGCAGGTAACCACAGGTGTAGTTAGGAGCCAGTAATTGCTTGGTGGCCTCAGCTGGGACAGCTCAGGTCCCAGCCCAGGAGCCTGGTGCTTGTCAGCTGAGGACCACAACCATACGAGAACAGGGTGGTTCTGCCCCACTTCCAGATCTCTCTCTTTGCCTTTTCCCTCAACTTCTCTGTCTCGCGCCACTGACTCCTTTTCTTTTTTCCCCCTTTTCAGAATGTTTCCGTTCTTTCCACAAAGTGGACAGGGATGAGGTTATTTGAGATGTGGTGACCTGCTTTTCTAAGCCAGGTTAGTTACTTGTTGATGGTTTCTAATGGTTGCCCATTCAGAAGGTGTTACAAAGGCTATATCTGTGTTGATATCAAAAGAAGGCCAGGGAGAAATCACTGTCCCCAAGGTCAACAGGCTCAGCCTGACTTGTATCCTTGCTGCTCAGGGCTAGTTCCTCTTGATGGGCCATATCTGCACTACACTGGAGGTGGCTTTCAGTGTCTCCTAGGCACTCTGTGGCTGTAGACAGAAATAACTGTAGGTTTTGGGTTTCCTTCTAACTTCCAAAATACATGAAATAACACAAGGGCTGTGTTGCAGCTCACTAGATTTTTATTTTTTTTTAATATAGCATAAACCAAGACTATCTGTGTGCGCTGGGGTTGAGACACGGGAGTCTGTGAGAACGTTTGGGACTGCAAAGCCTGTTGGGGTAACGCCAGATTGCGTGGTATCACAAAACATACTACCTCCTGGGAGCAATCCCTGCAACAACCTGTCCTTAATGTTACCTTGGAGACTTAGCTAGAGCCTTGAGAGCAAGCTGAGGAGTGATCTAAGCAACAGGGTCAATGGAAGGCCCAGGTGTCCAGCCTGCTCCTTCCCTTCTTTTATTTAACTGTGTAGATGTACCCAAAAATGCCAGTTCCCCTCTCCCTGGCAAACAAGGAGTACCTCCCCTGCTCTCTGGTCACCTTGTGAGGCTGTCCAAGCCCACACAGCAGCAGCAAACTCACCTGGAAGCCCACTAGTTCCTTTTCCATACCTCTGTCACCCGTGGTGGCCATCCTGAGTTGTTTAGACACCTTGACCTCCCAGTGACTGGGACGCACATGCCTAATAGGGAGTCTGGCATTGCACTTTTATCACAGACAGTTTGTAATGATTATACTGCTATGTGGTTAGAAGTGGAGAAAAAGTCTTCCTTGTTAGAAATAGGAGGGAAGGAGCTGCATACCTCTACCGCTCTTCCTTTTTAATCCATTTCAGGAGACATCTTCATTTAGGAAATTCCCACAATGAGCCATGGGATGGGGTAGATGAGACACCTTTGAATATTCAAAGAAGAAAGATAGCTCTGTTCCGCCTAGCTATCACCCAGTCCCCCTGCCTCTGTCCTGCACTGAGATTTTAGGCACTCTGTGTCACTTTGCTGACAGAGGTTTTCCAAGTGGCTGTGCCTGATGGTTTGGGGTCAGGAGTGAGAGAGAAGGAAGCATTGCCCTGCAAAGCCAAGAGGGGTGCTGGAGGGACCAAGGTTGGGAAGGGAAGGCAAAGCTGATGCTGAGCATGCGAGTCTGGACACTCATGCTTTGAATCCTGGCTTCACGGGGACTTACTAAATTGTGTTCGGGTCTGATGGGACCGTTGGTTATTTCTCATAGGTCACATACATATCCAGACCCAATCCTTTCCTGAACTGGCTTATGCACAGTCCCATTATTTAGTGGAAGTTGTGCATCTCTCTGGGGACAGTGGCTGTGTGGTGGGACAAAGACTTGCCATCCTCTGAGTGGGAGAGATGTTGGGAAAATAAACATTCAAAGAGTGAAATGGCTTGTGCAGACAAATAGGCTGTGTGTGTGTGCAGACAGATGCAGCATCTGTGGGCATATGCACCAGCTGCTTCTCTCTGATGCGTTTAATGGTTTAAGTTATACTTGCCAAACCCCAGGCCTGATCCTTCTTCCTTCTTTGAACAGCACCTGTCCTTTTTCTTCTAATTTGCAATGACCTTACTGCTCTTGGATGGTGGCAGAGAGGGTTCACCATTCCAAAGCATCTGTATTTGTATGGTTTACTGCAGTATACATCAGGCTGCCTACTCTTCTAGGCACTGGTGGAATCAGAGCCATTTCTTTTCTCCCTCTGTGGTACCAGGGAATTCTGATGTCTACATAAGATCTCAGGGCCAAAAGCCTTTTAGCCATGCTGGTGTCAGTGGAGATATTCTGGCTTGTAGCTACTGAAGCTCTGGTCTGGTATTACTGGGTTAGCAAGGAGTTTAGTGTTGCACCCTCAATGGACCCTTTTTATCCTTATTATTTTTTCTACAAGAAAATAAAGCTCTGAAACTGCTCAAATATTGTCGGACTTGTCTTATCGTGTGTAATTTTGAAGCATTTGTTCCAGACACACTACAATTTTTGCCGTTTAGTGATTACCTTTAAATTCTGCGAAGCCTTTTCTCCTGTGCCCTTGTGCAGCGCTTTGGGAGATTGTCTGATCTGAAAAGGCACTATTACATATTGAACTGATTATTGTTGTTTGTTGCTGTTAACATAGACAAGAAACCCTCCTGGCAGGCAAACAACTTCTTTGCTAATAAGTATTCATAATTTGTATCTCGGCAAAAGATGTAAACATATATTATCATTAAATAGGCTGTAATTTTAATTGCCTATAAATGTTATTAATTCTGATTGTGATTATTCAATAGGTAATAAAGATAAAGGCTGTCAAAATTAATTAAGTACATATTCATTAAATTCAAGGTAGCTTCAGTTTCTTTATTGCACAAATACAATTAACACTTAATCTGAATCTCAGTAAGTTACATAATCATGTGACTCAAAATAAAGGGAGGATACAACCTTGGCCTTTTACTTTTTACATGGGAAAACATTAATGATGCTGACATTGGAGACAATTAGACAGTGTCGGCCAATTGTTTTTAGTCAGCTTTCTCTCACATCTGTGGTGTCTACAAGCAAGAAGGGCCATTGTTTCTGCAGGCCTCCGTCGCGCTTTGGCTCTTTGTGCTAACCGTCAATCTCTTGCTGAATATCAAAGCTGTGAGGAAATTAGAACAGACCAGCTCTACTGCACCACACTAAAGCTTAGCAGGGTGCATCCACTATGCTACTAATTAGGCAGTGGCCAACAAAATAACCTGTCAATGTGTGCTTGCCATTTCCCACACACCTGCATTTCATACACTAATAAGCGTACAGCCAGCGAGAGAAAGGGGTAACTGCTGAAGTGTGAAAAATGAACAAAATATAACAATGTTTCTCTCCCCACCTATACTACTGCCAATTACCATTTAACATTAGGTAGAATCAACATGTCGGAAGAAATACAATACAGTATCTGAAACTAAAGAGGGGGTAGGAAGGGGCAAAGCCACACATAGCGAGTGTATTAATGTTTGCTGCAGAACGGCACACTAAGTGGAATCTCTCCTTATTTGTATAAACCAGGAGGTTGAAAATGATCATGATTAGGGTTTTTCTAGTCACGTCAACCTGGAGAGAAATCCATATTTTGGTTGCTTACCAAAAATAGATGAATAAACACTGTAGCAAATGACGTCCAGTGCCCTTCCAGCAGACCGCACCCTTCATGTGTACCGGTGCAGCAAAGCCAACGCAGACTGACCGAACTTCTGATCTCCTCTTATTTACTTTCAGCCAGTTGGTTGCAAGCCTCTCGGAAACTTCTCTGCATCATCCTTCCGCCTTATGATTCCTTCGTTTGAAATCGTGTCAATCAGGATGTCAGTACCAGCTTGCTGGTGGACTTATTTGTGCTAGCATTTCCTATCATGAATCTTTTCCCTACCAAATACATGGTTAGAAAACTTCTAGAAATGACTTTTCAGTCCGAGTAATAAATATATACAAAACTGCCCTGTTATTATGATTATGAAAGGGGGAGGAGGAATGCTTATGCAGTGATCACAAATATTGTGTTTGAAAATGGCTCATCCTTAAAATACAGAAATCAGTTTCATTACAATTGTTACAACATAGCAGTGCTGTGAATTCACACAACTCCCACTTACAAGCCTTTGTAAATTGCTAGGTTTTGTACAATAGTAATTCTCACACCATATATTTCTTTCCCTTTCCCTTTGCTTTAATGCCTGATCAGATTGCAAGAGTGATGATTTAGAAGTGATATGCACTGAAAACAAAGCAGAGCAGAAGTAAAGATATTAAGTCAGCTGCAAAATACCTGAGGCCAAGCTGCTAAGGCCATTACCTCCACTGAGGATCTGGCTTGGCTGAGTTCAGCACTTCAGACTTGGAGCTCTTGATTTTTTTCCCTTTTTGCACAAACCCAAGGAGTATAAATGCAAATTTACTTATATGAAACACAGTGATTCCCTTGTAGGACTCCCTCCCCTCCATCCTGATGCATATACTTAATTTTTTTCTCTCTCCCTCTCTTCCCCCCACCCCCCCACCCCCCCCTGGGCTTGAGCTCTGGTAGATCAGGTAGGTGAACAGCAGAATTCCCTTCAAAAAGAGATTTATGGATGTATATCACTCCTGAGCAGCCATCCTACTGGGTGCCTTTAATGTACAGCTGAATTTAAAACAAGAAATGAAAACCAGAAGGGCCGATGCAATATGTGGATGAAGCTGTTTTCCTCTACAAGAAAAATCACTTCATCTCAATAAGTAGGAGAAATGACTATATTGTTACGCTATCCTTGATGGAAATCACACAATGAAGGCCAATATTCAAATGGTATTTGTTAGATACTTTTGAACACCACTCTGCCTTTCATTAGACTTTATCCAGGAGCAGCATTTTCAATTATAAATAAAAACTTTCTCCGCCTCTTCCCACTTGAGCTCAAGTACAGAAGGCCCCTATTTAAAATGCAGCTCCCGAGCAGGCCACCAGGCCGCCTGTTCAGCTGCCAGTGGCTTTTGTGTACAAAGATGTTAATTGGTCCTAATCCCCTCCTAGAAGCTGTTTTGGTAGCCTGACCTGGCACCCCAAAGGACACCTTGGTGTGAAAAACTAAAGGGCCCATTGAAAAGAGAGTGAAAAGCAGCACTGAGCATTCCAACACATTTTAA
>JAVJGI010000065.1:16821413-16832592 GCA_035590275.1 Ibycter americanus | reverse complement strand
ATATGAAAGAATTTGCTTGCTTCCCCCCCACCCCCCCCCCGCCCCCAACTGATCTGCTATTCAGAATGGTTAGGTGAATGTCTTACATGAATGTCATGCCAGAGAATGCACGTAGCAAGGGAATTAGTGTTCACTATTACTGTTACACATGGTGCAACAACATCTCATTGGATCAGTGTAATCATAACGAAGAAAACTGGGAGCACCAGCTACCCGTAATGCTTTGGATTGCTCCAGATTTTGGAGTTGGTAGAGCAAGAATAAAGAATATTTAGAGCAATTCTGGAACTAGAAATCACTGTCTGAAACTTTATGGCTGTAAAAGTTAAGCTCCAGTAATCTTATAGGCTTACCTTGGCAGACTGTCTCAGTGCACTGCCAGCACCAGCATGCTGACAGGGGGTTAAATGCAGAGCCCAGGCAGCTGTCTTGCTACCAAACAGAATGTCCCATTTCCCGTATTCCTGAAGCATAGGTCTCAAAGTACTGAGCGGTTAGTCCTTATTTAAATCTCACATAACGTAAGGGATTTTTTTTATTTCAGGGACTGTAAAATTCATCACAGAAAAGCATTCATCCTTGGCAGAGGCAGGTGTCACCCTCACCCAGGAATTCAGTGAGGGGTAAATACCATTCAGTGCATGCAGAGCAGAACCCCAGATGAGCCCTACCAGCAGGCTGCCTGGTCTGCCCACACCTCTCTTTCCTCGCTTGCTCTTCCCTAGTTTGCAGGGGGCTCACTGGCCGCTCAGATGGCTGTATGGGTTTGGGAGGGAATGCCTTTACCTGCTCTTCCAAGGAGACTTTCTCTCTGTAACCCAGCTTGTGGTGCTATGCATCCCATTCATTGACAACACAAAATTCAAAACTCAAGCAAAATGTTATGTGGGAGAACTTAGCTGAGAAAAATGCAGATGATGCTTCATCAGAGCCACCAACTTTAAGTCCAGAAACATTGCAGCAAAATCATCCTTTGCTCTAGGAGTTACCAGTTTCTATTGCTAAATGCAAGGATAAAAGGAGGAGGAACAGAAAATAAAATCCAGACCCGTTCAGGTCTGATATACATGCCAGGGACTAGACTAGCTGGAAAGATTGGATTTATAAAGCAACACAGCTAATGTGAGTAGTATGAGTCAGCTCAATATATCATATTCGGAGAGGGAAATCACTTGTGATGGTCTTGCAGGTCTTCCAGGCATCTGCAGAGATCATATCAAATCTTTTTAAAACGTGAAATTTCTGGTTCTGTAAGTCAAAGTCAATTATGTCCCTGACTTTGATGAGGGCATGATGAGGTTTCACTCACTACAAAGACAGAGGGTGCAGGGATGGGAGTTCTCACTGTTGGCTTGTTTTATTCTTTGGAGCTGTTCCTTTGATCATTCCCCTTTTAATCAGACTTATCACTCTGGCTGTGAGGGGAGGCCAGGTTCTGCAGTCCTTATTTCTATAAAAGTGGGGTTGAGTCAATACGAGTTTTTCTCAAGTAAGGACCGCAGATGTGACTGTATTTCAGTAAGCCAGCCTCCCGAGAGGCAATTAATTCTGTAAGCAGCAAAGGTGGGGCAAGTGGGACCAGCCAGTTGGGGTGGGGGAGTATAACTTTAGAAAACTGGTGAAACAAGGGGAGAGATTTTAAAACCAAAAAGCTATTTGAGTTAGAAACAAGTGCCATGTAAAGCTCTTACAATTTACCTGCTCAACACAGAATGCAGCCAGTTGAAGCATAATGTATTGACTTATCTTGGAAAGACTAACTTCCCTTTCGTACTTAGCTGCCTATTTTTATGCTGAAATTCTGCCTCTCCTGGAAGCTCCTCATATGACTGCTTGTAGCCAGATTTTGTCTACATATGTGGTGATCAGGCGGGACAAATACACTAGGTATGCTATGCTGTTTTCTTCTTTTCATTTCTTAAGTATAGAAGACTTCTGTATCAGTCAAACCTATTAATAGGCCCTGGATACAAAGTAAACTAAGGTTAATAGAAAGCAATGCTTTAGCTAGTTCAGCACCAAATAAATGTATTTTCTCATAAAAAATCAGCTAACCTACCTCCTCTCCTCCACAAAAAAAAAAAAAATCTGGGCATTCACAATTTGGTCCACAAATGATGTAATCCTTTCAGAGTGTGTCAGGTCCAGGAAACCTCTCAGGAACAGGTAATTCAGATTGGTTTTGTTGGTGAGTACACATGCAACATCTGGGCACAACTGTCATAGATGCTTCTTGAATAAACAATCCTGGTCTCAAAGAGGTTATATATGTAGAATCATAGAACCATATAATTATTTAGATTGGAAAAAACCTTTAAGATCATGGAGTCCAACCATTAAGCCAGGACTGCCAAGTCCATCACTAAACGTTATGCCTAAGCACCACATTTACACGTCCTTTAAATACCTCCAGGGATGGTGACTCAACCCTGGGCAGCCTGTTCCAATGCCTGACAACCCTTTCAGTGAATAAATCTTTCCTAATATCCAATCTAAACCTCCCCTGGCACAAGCTGAGGCCGTTTCTTCTTGTTCTGTCACTTGTTACTTGGGAGAAGAGACTGATCCCCACCTGCCTGCAACCTCCTTTCAGGTGGCTATAAAGAGCAATGAGCTCTCCCCCCTCAGCCTCCTTTTCTCCAGGCTGAACACCCCCAGTTCCCGCAGCCACCTTTCACAGGACTTGTTCTCCAGACGCTTCCTCAGCTCCGTTGCCCATCCCCGGACACGTTCTGGCACCTCAGTGTCCTTGTAGTGAGGGGCCCAGAACTGAACCCAGCATTCAAGGTGCAGCCTCCCCAGTGCTGAGTACAGGGGGACGGTCACTGCCCTGGATGCTGTTGACCTTCTTGGCCACCTGGGCACACTGCTGCCTCATGCCCAGCCGGCCATCAACCAGCCCCCCCAGGCCCTTCCCCACCGGGCAGTTCCCAGCCCCCTGCCCCCAGCCCGCAGCGCTGCCTGGGGCTGGTGTGACCCACGGGCCGGGCCCGGCACTGAGCCTGGTTGAACCTCGTGCAATTGGCCCCGGCCCATCGGCCCGGCCTGCCCAGGTCCCTCTGCAGAGCCTCCTGCCCTCCAGCAGGTCAGCACTGCCCCCCAACTTGGTGTCATCTGCA
Organism: Ibycter americanus; assembly: GCA_035590275.1. Taxonomy (NCBI): domain Eukaryota; kingdom Metazoa; phylum Chordata; class Aves; order Falconiformes; family Falconidae; genus Ibycter; species Ibycter americanus. Next base: position 16,829,473 of record JAVJGI010000065.1, on the reverse strand, counting down.
GCCTGACTGAGGGTGCACTTGATTCCCCCATCCAGAAAGGGAGCTGTTGGAAGTGGGATTTGAACGCACGCCTCCAGGGGAGGCCTCAGCCCAAGCGCAGTGCCTTAGACCACTTGGCCATCCTGACCCGCCGCCATCTATCAAATCCTATTGATAGAAATAAATCATGAATGTAACTGCTAATAAGTCTCTAAGAATAGCTCCTACCACAAGACTTCTCACTGTTGCCAGCTTGCAGCTTTTGATTCCTCCTCAAAACGCATGTTTGTGCCCTGTGCGTGCTGCTAACGCTTCTTAACGTTTCTTCCAAGAGAGCAGAACCACCTCGGTTTAGGGGTTTAACTTGTGCAGGCAAAGAAAAGGTGCCCCACTTTAGCAATATTCCTCAGTCAACAAAGACCAGGATGCCAGTTGCGGATCTTAGCCATAATTATTGAACCATTTTTCCTTTAGAAACACACAATTATCGAATTCATTGTAGACATACTGTATGTACTAACTTAATTTTAGCCGTATAATCTCATAATGGACATCAATGAATAGAGGATTAGTCAAAACCTATTAATAAAGAGATATAACAGGCCCTCCAATATTTTCTTTCAAAAGGCACAGTAAGCTTCCAGTTCTGCTTCTAGAGCCAAGCCTAAATACCCAGCTTGCATAGTGGGCATCGCAGTAGGGGCAAGAGGAAGAAATCATTCCCTTTAAATTGTGGATTAGAAGCAAATCTACCTTGCAGATCTGACTGTAGTTTTCATTTTGCAGCAACTGCCTTGTCTTAACATCTCCCTCCTTTGAGGTCCCTGAGATCCCTTCAGGGGGTGGTGCCCCAGTCATGTCCCAAGCCCTGCAGAGTCCCTGTTTGCTTTTGCATGGAAATATGGGCTCTGTAAGGCTGTGGGGACTGTGAAGGTGTGGGGCTGAGTTGGGGCTAGTACGGCACACCACCAGCAAGGGAGCAGGGCAACCTCCATCCTGCACATTAGCTGTGTATTTGCAATGCTAGTTGCAGCAGAGCGAGGTTACCCGTGTGCAAAATGTCCAAATGTGATCTGCTCTAAGATGGAGCAGACAGAGAAAAGGATACTTCTTTTATGCACACGCGAACACACATTTTTGTGTTTAAACCTTAGGAGAAATAGAAGTTTCAGGTAGTTCGTATAGTAACTTCTTTGTGATGGCCTGATTCAACACATTTGAAGTTGATAGAAACTTTCTCCTGCCAACAGAGGCGGCTGGATTGGAGTTTAGGTGAGCTGTATTTAAAAATCTATTTCAACACACATTGGAAAATTGTTTGGAAAATGTGGACTAGAAGTAGCTAGAGCAGAGAAGTAGCTGGAAGGAGAGGCTAGCTGAACATCATCGCTGTGTCACTGGGTTTTTTAAAAGTTAACTTTTAATAGTTAGCTAAGAATACAGTGACACATCCTGAGAACTATCCGGCAGCTTTTCTAAATATATTGCTATCCAAAAAAACCCCTGCAAACCCCAGAACTATTTTATATAGTTTTCACTCACCTTCCTTCCCAATGTTGAATGAATGACTTCTGACACCCTCAGAGTCCCTCACACCTTCCATGTCTATAAAGTCATTCCAAACACAGAGCAGGGAATTCTTTGGGAAGGTCACATACTGCTGAGGAAGCTGTCTGCCCTATCCAGCCAGACTGCAAGTATCCAGCAGGTCCCTCCCATCCTTGAAGACACAGTCCAGCACCTGCAGTCAGTTGACCCTAACCTGTACCCTCAGCGCAGTGATGCTCTGCCGCGCACATCAGGCCCCAGCTGGCACAGAGGCACCCACAGCAGAGCTGCCCAGGGCAACTCCAGTCACCCCTTCCATGTGCATCCATAGAAAAACAGGGACAAGACGCTGATAAAGGGACAATGAGAAGGAAGGTGGATCCTCCAACAGTCTGTGCCATTTGTTTCACAGGACGTTCAGTGGATCACCAGTAATTTCCTTTACTGCCTAGAGAGCAAGCAGACTATCCCAAAGCTGTTCTTGCAGGGTCTGTAATTCCCTTCTCAGAAGCCAGAGGGGTAATGGACAATGTCACCAAAAAGAGATAAAAAATACCAATCCCCTCCCCCCAAAAAAAACAAAACCAAAACATGATATGGGTGGGACATAGGACTGTCATGGTAGTCCTATGCCATATATTGTCTGTGGTTTTCTTAGCTGAAAAATTTCAAGGCCATTTTCCAGGACACCCAAATCCAATTTTTAGCACCATTTTCAGTTTCAAAGTTATGCCAAAGAATCACTATCCTGAAAAATGCACGATCACGCCAGGATTATATTATTATCATTATTTTTATTATTATTATTATCACTATCATTATCATTATTATTGCTTTCATGTTACAATAGGTCATAGCCAGATTAGGAAGGTAGGAACTTTAAAGACACGCTACGCAAGGTCGGAGCAGATGGGCTGTGCTGTTTCCTGAGGTCCGGTGGTAGCTTTAGCACTGTGATTGAGGCAGCTGTGTGTAGCACAGGGAAGTGCTGGGTGGACCACGGCAGTACTTAAGAGCTGCTGGCAGAGCTGAGGGGCGATAGCTGTCACTTTATTCTGCACACTTAACTCCTATTAGTATTAATAGAGCTGCACATAAACAGTGAGAGCAGATCATGGCCTGCAGCTATTTATATATTTCTGTCTCATGTCTTGTATTTCATGGCATTGTTCAGCGGTGTCACCCATAAGCTTGCAGTCATTGTGTTTCTATTTTGACATATATAGGAGTGTGCATGTGGAATTTATAAAGGCAAAAAGGAGGCATACGTTTTGAACTGAAGTGTATTCTTCCATAAGGGAAGAAAATTTCCTTAAGTTAATGCTCCTGCTGCACAACCCCCTACTCCAAGTCTTCATGTGGCCCCAAGAGCTGCTTTTTGTAGGCTGCTGGTGCCCTCACCATCTTGTGCAGAACTTGTTTATTTGTATTGCAGTGGCACTTAGCGCTTCCCGAGGAGTGAGGTCCATTGTGTTATATGCTGGGCACAGAGCTGAATTGGAACGAGCGCGGCTTTCTATGTGAGTGCTCTAGAGAGAGAATAGATCATTAAGGTCACTTGTTTTCCTTACAGAGGCCAAGGCAGGATTGATTCCTACATTATATTCTATCTGTGTATGTATTTTTCCTTCCTAGTTTCAAATAGCCAAGGTGCCAAGATATCACTCGCTTCCCTTAGGAGAGCCTTCTTTTACCCAGACTTCTTCTTCAAAGTTATGCTTGAATTTTTAAAACCCGCATTTTTTAAATTTAATTCTATTATTTCCAGATGGGGAATATTCACGCAGAGAAGGAAGCTTGTCACAGAGGGAAAGGGGAAGGAAACTTCAGCCCCTGCCAGAGCAAAGAAAGGATTGGTGGAGCCAGCCTGAGTCAACCATAAGAAGGGTCCCACCCACTCTTTCTACCTCCACCCACTTCTAGGCACTCCTGGCCATGTTTGAGGCAGCACCATTGAATCCATTCAGCACTACAGCATTATATCTATTCAGAGAAATGCACTTCAACAGGGCAACCGCCCTTAAAAACAGCCCCATTGTTTCTCCTAAAAGCCTCATTGAAATCTGCGTATATAACTAGCTGCTGTTTTGTGAGTTAGCTATACTTGCGCGTTACTGATTTGAAAGTGAATGCTCCTTGGAGGGTTATTTTACTTGAAATACAGCTTCTCACCAAAATGTTCCTCCTTTCTTCAACAATGTCATTGCGGAGATTCCTCCCTTTAGAAGGATGATCAATATTGCTTTGTGAGCCGGGATCTGGTAGGAATTTGTGCTGTTAGGGGCATCGGATCAGTGGTTTAACAAATCACACGGTTCTGTGTCTCTGTGCTTGCATTTACTGAGAAGCCGTTTTACCTGGCTTGCCCACCAGAGAGAGACACAATCACTCGCACAGGCATGCAGACACACACACCCCCCTCAAAATGCTCCTCTTGCATGCTGTCAATAAGACAGTAAAGGCAGTTGGACTAAAAAGAGTTGCTTCTCAAGGACAAGGAGGAGTTATTCTACATACTGCATTTTTTGCTCTCAAGGCAGCTTGCAGTAGCAGATTTGTTTGAAGGCTTAACAATGCAAGCAGACTGAGAGTGCTGGCAAAGCCAGCAGCCAGGCCACATGACACCTACTCCTCCAGGTGACGGTGCAAAGCAGGGCAGGATGAAAAGGCATGATAGATCTGTGAGGTGTAGTTCATGTCTGGGTTTGCCAAAGTTCTAGTTTGATTCATTAATTATACCTAGAAATGCCCCAAACTATAAAAAGACATTATCAGAAGTTGTCAGTGAAACCCAGCAAATACATCTGATGCCTAAATATCTAAAGCAGTGTGCCAGCCTTCACCCCTTTTGCAAGCCCCATACTGATTATCAGCAACTTACCAGCTTGCCTGGACCTTTGTCAATGTAAGTGCTTCATTCAAGATGCAGCTGTAGTCTGGGGGTTTACCCATCCTCTGTCCACTGATCCACCACCAACAACCATAGAATCATAGTCTGGGTTGGAAGGGACCTTTAAAGGTCATCTAGTCCAACCCCCCTGCAATAAGCAGGGACATATTCAACTAAATTGGGTTGTTCAGAGCCCGGTCCATCCTGACCTTGAATGTGTCCACGGATGGGGCATCTACCACCTCTCTGGGCAACCTGCACCAGTGTTTCACCATCCTCATCGTAAAAAGTTTCTTCCTTACATCTAGTCTGAATCTACCTTCTTCTAAAACCTTTACCCTTTGTCCTATCACTACAGGCCCTATTAAAAAGTCTGTCCCCATCTTTCTTATAAGCCCCCTTTAAGATCAGGTACATCTGCATCCCCAGTTCATATGGCTCCTGGCTGTATAAGTTTTTTCTGCAGAGCTATTTGTGCGTTGCACTGATGTGCATGCTCAGACTGGCTTCCTAGGTACATTAGGAAAGGCATATCCAGCCCTCAGTGAGAGAAAAAAAATTCCATCTCCACTTTCAAATGCAGGGTTAAACAAACCTGTGGCAAATTTGAGTGCTTCACAGAATGTGGTAATGGAGTTGCTGCCGTATGGATGGCAGAAAGTGTACACGATATTGGCCAGTTGTTTGATACTGCCACTCTAAAGGCCCCAAGAATTAGACCAATTTCACACTAGAAGAGGTGCCTGTTTCTCACATTTTCTTTCACAGTTGGAGTCCTGGTCACTTGTTGATCTTCTGTCCTCATAAAATCTTTCCAGTTCATTTAAAAGTTGGCTCTCTTGTGCATTTCTTAAATTCTTTTTGAAGCTCAAGGTTTGAAATGCTTCCTTACTTCTGAGACCAAAAGGGCAAAACTGTAAACTGAGCACCCTGACCCTAAAGGCCTTATGCTGCCAAATACAGTCAGCAAGAATTTGTGGTAAATGGGGCTGCAGGATCATGCTCCAGTATTAAGTACTAGTTAAATGGTAATTTGTACTCGAAGGCTTCGAAGTCTTACGCTTTCCCTTCAGCTGTCTCCAATGCATCTCTATGATACAGGCTACAAGTTCTCCACTGAGAGATTTCCAAACTTCTCTTCCTAAAATTTTACTCTCCTTGTAAAAAATGACTGGCCAGTTATTTCCTTCCAGTTAAGATCTCTTTCTACATCATTTTAGAAAATACTACTGTTGACTCTTTTTAATATGTTTGTTTGCAGGATAACCCATGAAAAAGTGGTGCTGCCTCTGCTATTCCCTCTTTCCCTCTCTCAAAGCATGCTGTGCACAGACGTGCATGGGGCTGAATATTTATTACATAGCAACACAGACCAAGTAATATTACATTAACTAGTGATCATCTAGTGAGCATGCTGGTTTAGACAGTGTCCAGTGTTTCAGCTGACCTTTAACTAGTCAGCTGTAGAATACTTTGTTTCAGAAGCAAAGTCTTTTCTACACCTTTTAAAATTATTGTTCACGTGTGAACGAAAGCACACCACCTCAACTGAATTCTGTTGAGTTCTGGGCCTGAAATAATCCTGAATACAGAGGAAAATTGGTCCATACTCAATATACAGTTCTAGCTACGGAAAGAGCTGGATTCAAGTCCTGCAAGCAGTGCTTTGTGGTACAGAACTCACCAGTTCTAGAATGTTACTTTAGGAATTCACCAGCAGATTAATTCTGACATTAATCAGAACTAAAACTGTTGCTTACTAGCATTATTGCAAGATGTATTAAAAGGCAAGAAACATTTATTTGGTATCCCAGACCAGGCTGCCAGGAGTTAATAGACTCAATATTAACCCACACACAGTTTGGTAATCCCCACGCTGTGCTTCCTACACCACCTGCCAAATCATACCCTGCAAGTACAGAACTCCCTCGCCCTGCTAATCTGAAGCTGATAGACAGGAAGCAGATCATATGGAAGAATTTTATTTTACACAAGTTGAATTGTGTTTTCTCTTTCTTCTGGTACTTGTGACCCCTTGATCTATACACATCAAGAATTTACAATGCGACATCTAATAGGTCTTTATGAAAAGTTCAAAACATTCCTAGCTGAAGGTTTTGTCTACTCTTTGTCCTTAAATATTAAGCAATAAAATTCAAAGTAACCAAGGCAAAAAGGATTCTGCTTTCCACCAAACTTTATCCATCTCAGGATCCTGATCTGAAAGAGCCAGTATTTCCCATCTTCCCATGTTCCACCTTAGGAAGCCAAGTAATTAGGTGGAAGTATTTCCTCAGGGACCCCTCTGTGCTGACACAGCTTTCAGGAGAAAGGTCACTTTATGCATTTGTTCCTTTCTTGTTATCAAAATGGCTGCCCTGGATTTGCTCTGCTGTTGGGATTCTCGCTGCTTCAGCCAGCACAAATGGACAGTGCAGAATCTTCTTCGTCACTGCAGTTTTTTCTGTGTTATCTGTTTATCCACACCAATCAGCTATGGAGTATGGGCTCTTTCAAGGATCCTTCTTGACAGAAGCATGCACATGTATAAACATAGCCAGATATTAAATTTCTTGGAAGCTCTCAAACAGGTGAATTCCATAAATCTTTCTTTCATTTTAATATTAATATAGTCCCACAGGATCTAGAAGTGGTATTTTATAGTGGTGGTGTATCCACACACATCTAGAAAGTGGTGTATCTGCTCTCTAGGCTATGAAACCGAATGAATAGGTAGAAAATTATCATTTAGCTTGGTTTTACTATAAACTAGCATTACAGTTCATTACAGGGCTTGAACTTCTGACTGTAGAGTTTTCAGCACTTACTATCTGCTCAAGGATTGAAAAGCTGTTTGTTATTGTTATTCATATTAAAGCAATTTTTACTAGCTGGCCTAATTATGCAAACGCATAGCAGAAAAGAGTTTCTACCTGCAAATCTTACAGTGTACACTAAATAAGAGTGGGAGCAGAACGAAAAGGGAAAGCAATTGGACAAGGTGCTAGAACTGGAGCTCTCTGCTTACCGGCTGAGGTCTGCATGTTCTGGCTCCACTGCATCGGTTCTAACGTGATGCTTTCCAGCAGGTTTCCCAGACTCACAACTGTGGATCTGGAAAGAGCAGCGAATGCTTCTAAATAAGGATCCTGGTCGCCTGTAGATCTTGGAAATCTCTTTTAAGTGATGTCAAGGAGATGAGCTTGCGCCTGTTGGCTGCGGTAGGGCAAAACTGTGTTTCACGTACATTTGGATCCTGTAGAGGTCAGGAAGCATGGTGATATGGTGAGAGTAGCAGGGCTGAGCTGAGCTGCTAAGCTGCCTGATGAAGATGTGCAACGTGCGAGCTGAAGGGTATTGCAGCAACAGAGTCCTTCAGCTGAAATAATTTTGTCTTTGCTAAATTCCCTTCCCTGATTAAAGCAATTCATGACATGGCATCTGGTCCCTGACCTCTGGTTTCGGTTTTCTCAGGAACTGCTTTACAGAGACATTTTGAGGTGCCTTCAACTCACGTCCATCAAGCTGCTCCCAGCGCTGCTGGCCGAGCCCTGCCCCTGGGAGCGATGGCGGGGTCCTGCCGGCTCCCAGCCCAGCCCCAGAGCCCCCCGGCCCGGCCCGGCCCGGCCTGTCACCCTGTGCC
>JAVJGI010000065.1:16792071-16807012 GCA_035590275.1 Ibycter americanus | reverse complement strand
AGGGAGGGAAGGAGGGAGGCAGGGAGGGGGAGAGAGAGATAGCCCGTGAAAAATCTCAACTGCGTGATCCACTAAAGGAGAAAAAAGTTTTACTCTAGCTATTTCATTGTCTCTGCTACAATATCTTTGAGAACCGCAACAGCCAGTAATCCAATAAGACCGTTGATTAGGCTACAATGATTCAATTCAAGCAAATGGCCTTGTGCAAAGAGCATGCTCCAGTCCTTCTTGTCACCTTGCAGGGCAGAAGCCCTCTTCATGCTGCTCTCCTTATTCATTCCTTTATGGGAAATGTAGAGCAAAAGGAGTGAAAGATGGCAATTATCTAATTGGACTATTAACAAACAATTCTCTGAGTGTGGCTGTCTGGCAGTGGTTCTTGGGCGAGGTGAAAGGCCACATGTTGCACTGGCCCCATTCACAAAGAGTTTAGGGGCCTGAGAGGGAGAGAAAGAATTTTCCCTGAGAATTTTTCACACAAACGACGGAGTATCCATCAGGCGTGCTCCTCTCCGCCTCGTCCTCTGCCTGCCCGGGCCGCTGCCTGGGAATTTTACCCACCTGAAGCGGGCTGCGGGAGCCGTGCATTTTGCTGCAGATGAGATCAGGGGGTAAAAGCGGAATGCGGTGCCCTTGCCCAGCCTGCTCAGCCCCATGGCTCTCATCCTGCTCCCGCTGGAGGAGTAACAGCCCTCGCCCCATGGGATCCAGTCTTTGTCCAAGGCAGTGTAATGGCGTGATGGGTCCAGCGCTGGGGCCTAATCGTCATAAATAGGAAATTCAGAAGAGTCAAGAAAAGAAGGGGCAAAAAAGGAAGAGAAAGGAAGGGAAAAGAAAAGACGGGAAAGGAAAGGAAAATAAGAGAAAGAAGAAAAGGAAAGGAAAAGAAAGGAAAGGAAAAGAAAGGAGAAAAGAGAGGAAAAGGTAAGAAAAGAGAAGAGGAGAGGAGAGAAGAAAAGAAAAGAAAAAAGGAAAAGAAAAGAGAAGAACAAAAAGAAAAGAAAGAAAATAAAATAAAAGAAACAGAAAGAGAAAGAAAAAAGAAAAGAAAAGAAAGAAAGAAAAGAAAAGAAAGAAAGAAAAGGAAAAAAGATTAAAAAAAAGAAAAAGAGAAAGAAAAGGAAAAAAAGACAAAGAGAAAAGAGATTATGGCAGTTCATAGATACATTTCAATGAGTTGTCTTCAGTGGAAATCTTAAATCTTGGTAATTTTTCCACAAATCACAGCATAATTGATTTTTATTACCATTGTCTGAAAAGTCAGATTGAGATTGAGGAGGTGCCCCTAGGATTTTCATCAAGCCCTGTCATTTCAACTATATTTATACATACAACAAGATGTAAAATGCCCTTATTATGGACCAGGTTTTATTTTTTCCTTACAGCCAATGCGTCTCAGCAATCTCTAGTGATCTGTTGTTATTAGTTACTACTTGTATGGCAGTCATACCCAGGGGCCCCAAATAAATTGCAGCCCCATTGTGCAAGGCTTCATGCAGATATATAGAGTGGATGGAATGAGTTCATTTCCTCCATGAATTTGCAATGCTGTGCAAAGGCCTGTTGTGTGAAGAGATGCTCATGAAACAGTACTTTTAAGAGAGATTTGGTCCTTTCAGGGGAGGTGCAACAAGTGGATGCTGATTAGTGAGGATGTTTTTCATGTAGCTGAAGTATAGGTTTGCGTTTAGCAGGTAAGCTTTGTTGTGTAATATACATAAACGTATACATCAGTATGTATGCATGGGCAAGGTAGTATCAACAGTCCTGGCTGGACGTGTTTGTTTAATGCTAAATAAAAGAAAGTTCTATTTCAAACATTTTTTACATAACAGATGTTTTTTAGACAGATTAGGCATAATGATTCCCACAAAAGGTCTACTGTGAAATACAGAGAGCAATTATAATTATATTTGCATAGGTGTGGGGGAGTATGTATGACATTTCCCCCCATGTTTTCCATTATGCTAATGTCTAGGCATAGGCCATAATAATAAACATGGAGCTATTGAACCCAATTACACTGTTTGAAGCAGAATAGCGGGAGATTAAATATTGTATTTGTGTGATAATCTGGCTTTCCCCCCCCGCCCCCAACAAGGGCCTGATCCAAGGCTCAGTAAAGGCCACGGGAATTTTAATTTTGTTCTGCGTGTGTAATATCTGAACGAACGCATTGCAAACCCCTTTTTGTCCATAGAAGTCAGCGCTATAAAAAGGCTTTCCCTTATTAAATCAGTTAAATTTGCTTTCACGTATTATGAAAACAGTACTGTTGAAGATCTGGAAATTCAAATAATGAGTCTAATCCTGCAGCAAACTTGTAGTGAGCAGACAAGTCTATCCACAGACAGCTCAGTTACTTTAACTGAGGTCCAAAATAGAAAAGTTCAGAACTGCCTTGGGAAATTCAAATTTTTGCCATTTATAAAGTCCACATTTTCGTTAGTCTATCAGTCATTAGACTTCCTTTCTCCTATTCTCATTTGTTTTTTCCCCAACAGACTTAAAAGAAAGCATTCTTAAATATTATGTTCTTTCAGGACATATGTCCCCTTCTTACTGTCGTAACTCCAGGGATCTCCGTAGCTTCAGCACACCTACATCCACACTCATGTGCCACTGGATAAGCAGGTCAGGGGTGTTGTGGTATCCCAGCCAAAACCAGGACCAGGGATTACCTCTTTTACCTTCAAATAGTGTTTAAAAATCACTTGTCACACTACACAGGTAGACCCTCGCTGTACTTCCCTATGTAGCTGCCTTGTCGCTTTTTAAATCCTGTTTTATTAGTTTGTATTAGCATGTAGAAGACTGAAAAAATTGTTCCTCACTGACTGCCACTATGTATATTATTTTTATCTCTGCTTGACTGGTAGGGAAGATACCCAGTATTGCTACTACTTCCTGAACTCTTCTTTATCAAAGAAATGTTTCCATCCTAAATTCTTTTTAAGGCCTGCATGCCAGGTTGGTTATTGCAGTCTAAGCATGGTGCTAAATTGCTATTGAGCTTCAGTGCATGTGCATGAAGCTAAAAGATTCATCCAAAAGGTTCTGTGTTTAATTCACTTCATTTACTGTATAACATTGATTCCCATCCAAATAATATTCCTTATGAGTACAAGCTTTTGTCCACTTGGAGAGTCAGCTCTTGCCCTGCTTTGCTATTTCTGGGTTGTAGAGACATCCTAATAGACTTTGTCTTTGGTTGGTGTTTACAGGTCTCAGCTGAAGGGGAAAACAGAGCCAGCCCAGCACTCCCAGACAGGTAGGTTATTCTAAATCCCTAACAACTTGCTCTGCTCTCTGCAACAGGCATACATCCCCGCCCAGTCACGGGGAATGTAAGAGAAGGAGTAAAAGGTTTCCCCAGCACCCTCCCAACCCTGAGTTAAAAAGGCACAGCTCAGAGATCTTCTGAATCAAAAGACTTATCTCTGTGTTTAATAGCCCTAAGTAGATTTTTCTTCCGTTAATTTACCTAATTATTTTTATTCAGATTATTTGCTTTTGAATTTCTAGATGCATTTGGCAAGCAGTTGCTAGGCACATTTTTTGGATGCTTGTCTAGCACAGGGGATATGTTCAGCCCTGGGGCTGAAGGTCTTCCTAGCTGTTTCCAATCAACAGAGAATATGGTAGTTATAATAATACACGTGGAAATGTCAAGGCATTGCTACGAAGAGGTCCTACCACACATCCAGCACTCTTGGTCACGGTTAAAGGCAAATGAAAGAGAAACAGAAAACCTCATTATTATGTGCACAGGTGCTACGTTTCTCTTGGACAGGACCTTTCTGCTCAGTGTTAGTGTCATTCTGTGAGCAGAGGAGATGATTTTCATGAAGACAGGAGGTTCACCAGAAGGTTGTTCTTCAGGTCTCAGCACCGTGCTAATCATTGGGAACACCGAGCACCTTCTTGAAACAAAGTCCACAGCCTGACAACTCTGTTGCTTTACAGTTATTCACTGCTAGTGAGGAAATTGCCATATGATTTAACATGAACTCTGGAAATTTCAGCATAAACATGCTACTGTGTATTCAGGGGACATTTAAGAGGCATATGCTAAGCCCTTAGTTGAAGATGGTAAGTTGCTCTAGTGGGAACTGGCTCCATCTCTTGCCAGTGAGCCAAGAAAATGGTCCTCTTCCCACACATGTGAGCAGTATCCTTGAAGGGCAGGACTATGTCTTGTCTTTATCAGGAAGCTTTACACTGTCTTTGACGACAAGGATTGAAGTCTTTGACTCAGTTCAGCTTTCTGCGTGAAGTGGAGGATAAGGCTGTCATGTTTGCAATAGTCTACATGGCTAGAAACAGTACTCATTCCACTTTCCCAAGGACTGATGCCCAGGTATATTCGTGTTGTTCAATGTCACGTGGGTCCCTGGAACATGGTATAAAAAACATCACATGGTGTGTTTTATGGGAAAACAAATGTCACAGGCTCACAAGAACTCCAACAGGTACAACACCAAGACAAATACAATTTCTCTCTGTCTTATAAAAGAGCAACGCCATCATGCATGGGTATGAAATAGACAGGGGTGTAGCTCTGTTTCCAAATAGGCTTCATCAGCTCTTATGCAGGCGCTGTGTCCTTTATGCCAGCGCGCTATCTATTCCTCTTCAAGCAAGCATTCTGCAAGACAACTGTTTAAAATAAATGAGCATATCCAGACACCTATTTAAAATAAAGTATCAAATCAAGATAATATATGGTATTCCTTGTATCTTTTACATTCCCATGCTTTTCTACACTCCTGCTTACTAGCCTGATACAGAATACAGAACTAGCTGCTTCTTAATTTTCCTGCATATTTTGCCAGCAATTGCAGCATTGTCTCGTCCAGATACTAAACTGAGCGTATTGGCAGGACTCAGCAGTGCTGTTCTGGAGGCCAGTAATAATGAGCATGGGTATCACATGTGTATCATGATTAATCACGTTGAAGTCATTATGAGCTGCCCCTTACAGTTATCAATCTGGACAGTAGATTAATACAAAGCTTCATTGCCTGTATCATGCCCATGGCATATGCGAGCCATCTGAACAATAGTGAGATATGATTCTTTTCATGAAGGAAGACTGTGAATTAAGAGGAAATACTGTTTGTTCTCTGACAGCAGTGTGAGAGCCTTGGGCTTCAGCCTCAGCCGTGTCGCTGCCTCCCTCCGTAACCACCAGCACCTGAACCCTCAGACTCCCTCCCTTCATCTCACCCTCTCCTGGCTGGGGTATTAGCTTTGCTTGAGCACTCATGAGTATTTGCTACCTCAGAAGCTGTTAGCCCATGAGCCTTTACTACCGGTAGTAAAGCTCCTGCCATCCCATTCATTCCCACAGTCAATGCAAGCAAGCTTGAAGGTTTAAACAGCACAAGAGAAGAAGTTTGCAAAGGTGACATGTTTAGGGTCGTAGATGTAACCCTGATGTGACTCTTTTCAATACTTGGAGTTTTAACATTGAAGACCTATGCACCAAAACAAAAAAACAAATGTCAGATTTTGGGTTTACAAAATTCAGTTTTTTCATTTTGAAAGCTTAAGTCAGATCAGATTGATCACAAAGCATGTCTCAAATACTGGTAGTCATGGTCTCCAGGAGGCAGGGGAAGGCTGTACAGGAGAGTCTTGCTGAGCTGAGCCTGTTCCTTAGGTACCATCTAGTAACCAGAATGATGTGAGAGATCAGAAGCCGTCCCTTCACTCCGGAGTGAGATAAACTCTGCCATCATCCCAAGGCTGGTGTAGTATGGTAGCCAGTAGACTTGGTGAAAATCTTTAAATGTCATCTTCTGATTTTTTTATTGCTGGTTTTACCTTACTGTCAAGTACTTCTCCCATGTGAAAATGGGAAATGTCAACAGAAGGCACAAGTACAAACCATAAACAAAATCAAATCTGTTTTGGAAAGGTTTGTCTACCTGGGTGCTTTGGTTGCATCCAAAAAACGAGAGGCTAAATAGGAAATTCTTGAACTATAGGTCTTGAAGGTTAACTTATACCATAAAGAGAAATGTGGGCACTTTTACAGGAAGTTTTTGGACTGAACGTGGAACTTGAATACTGGCAGGGTTTTGTTCCCTGAAATATAATAGTATTTTGGATGGACACTTGCAGTAATGTTTCAACATATTTCCTAACACTTTGTCAGGGAAAATGATGGAAAAAGTAGGCAAAAAAATCCATGTGGTTTGGTTTGTTGAAACCTGTTGGAGATTGTGGGTCAGTTTAGGGTGACTTCACTTTATGGTGAACACGTTACCTGATGGATTTAAACACCCTGGGAGGCTGAGCATCATGGCGGCAGGCAACTCTGAACATGGTTAAGTGCAAGGCAATGTAAACCATCAGTGATTAGCTGTACAGCTTGAATAATCTGAAAAGCCTTGAATTTCCAGGAATCTCTGAGGAAAAAGAACCTGCACCAGCAGTCATCAGTGTCTGATTTACCTCAATCTATAGCAGCAGCTTAAAAAAAAAAGAAGAAGATTATTTGGATTTATTAAATAGAGATAGAGCAGAATGCCAAAAAAACCCATCAGGATAACACAGGATTATGCCATAAATCCACATTAACTCTATGTTCATTCTTTTTATCCTCTTCTCTCACGAGGTATATAAAAGAGTCTGAAAATATTCAAGAAATGAGAATAAAAAGAAATACAGAGCTGCTAGGATTATTACATGAGAGATGGCAAAGACTAGAATTATTTTTCTGGGAAGAAGAACATGAAAGTGGAGCTGATTGTGGAAGTCAAAATTCTCAAGCACATAGCACTGGACTTTCTTTTTATTTTGTCACATGAGGACAAACATCAGGTTAAATTAAAAAGCAGCAAATTTAGGATAAGAAGTCTGAAGGCACATGTCTCACGACCTATGGGAGTTGCCATTGCAGGAGGTTACTGAGGCAAATACTTTGGCTTGATTTTAAAGTGAGTTGGATGTTGTTAGGATTACCTCATTACACGAGGTTGAAAGCAGAGATCAGCGTGACTGAATCTTACACCCCAGGCTGGACACTGATCGCACAAAGGAGTGATGCAGAAGCAGAAACGCATCAGTTTGGGATTTAGCTTGTTCTTCCTGGAAGTACCAGGAGTAGGGTATTCTGTAGTTGATCAGAAAGATTGGTTGCGTTGGGTAGGAAAAACCCCTAGATTAGTACATTGCAGATAGCAGTTAACATTAATACTTATTACTATGTAACTTGTGCCTCTGGTAAGAAAAAAAGACAGCATGTGATCAGTGGAAGAGACAAGCCATTTGGCATAACCACATTGTAAGGGAGGTGGAAAAGCGCTCGGTGAAATCATTTTGCCTTAGGTGTCCCTTCCATGGGAAAGCACATTTTAGCTCGAGCTTCAACATTAGTAGGAAAGGCAAAGGCATGAGGATTATTGGCTCCAAGATATGCTTCTACCAAGCAAATGGACACCCTGCCACTAGTTTTGTGCAACGTTGGGACTTTGGAGGTAGAAAGGTACAAGGCTTATCTAATATACAGTGAGGTTAAGGGGGCAATCTGTCTTCTGCTGGTACATTACCCAAAATGTGGAGGGCAGCTCAGCAAGTGGTGTTCTGTAAAGCCGAGTCCGCCGAAGTCTGGAGTGCTGGCAAATGTGGGGGGACTGTGCTTTGTGTGTCCACAGAGCACAGGAAAGGACAAGGAGGAGAGCAAGAAGAAATCTTTCGTACTCCAACAGATTTGTACTCCAGCAAAGGGATCTACAAAATTTGGAAACTAAAGTCCTTGGGCACCTTCATGGCATTAGGCACATTCCCCCTCTGGGTGCAAAAGAACGATTTATTATGTTTGCCAGTTCCTAGAAGGAAATGGTCTGCACAAGAGAAGAGGTTCTGGAGTCCAGATCCATGCTGGCTGAATTCTAAGACTCGCTTTTGCATGAAAGGAGTAGTGCTGGGCACATAGTAGTTGCACAGTCAGGAAGAAATAATTTGGCCAGAAATATGGCAATAGCAGTCTTTTTACCATATCCCTCAGTTTCCAATTAATGGATATAAAGGGGTTTATGCATTGTTATTGTTTTGCTTATTCATTTAAATAACAGACAGATACAAGTCTCAAATAGTATGTTTCTAAAGGCTGGGATATTCCTAGGATATTATTTGGCTGGGTTTTTTGCTAGGATGTTTCTACTACCCTTAAGCAGAAGAAAAGTGAAGTTATACTAACAACATCTAGAATCCCCATATCTGTTTATGCTCCCAATGGATTAGATGCTGTGCAAAAAGACCGAGCATGCTTTAAGATATTTACAACCTGAACAAGACTAATTGGATAAAAGAAGAAATATGGTTTATTTTATTTTTATAGATGGAAGACTTTTTTTTAATATAATTTATTTTACAGATGAAAAAAAAGAAGCACAGAGAATGTTATGCTTTCCCAGTGGTGCCAGAGGGACTGAATGAGATCCTTAATGCAGTGGTCTAAGACCATTCCCCAAGAAAAGAAAAAAAAAATATTGAGGAATCAGAGGGGTTATTCAGCAGGGAAGCTGAGTAACTAACTTCCAAGCTCCCATTGTTGAATTCTAAGTTGTGGGAATGATGCTACCTACTCCTTGCCTTTTAATATGGCACATACAATATCCATGCGATGGCTAGCTGTGAAGGACAAATGTCTGGCATGTTTTCAAAGCGCATGTTCTTGAAACGCTTACTCAGATCCCCATGTACCAGGCAAGAGAAGCAGAGGTCCGGCCGTAGCAACTTTCTTGAGTTCAGGAGGACGTACAGCTCCGAGTACCGGTTCTAAGCTCTTCCGTGGAGACACAGTGCTACTAATGTTATTAAAATTGCTCTTGATTTAGGCTCCTGCCAGATTAGGGTCAACTCCAATGACTACTCAGTTAGCAACCTACTGTCTGGTTAGTATGAAGCTGTTCCATGCAATTTTTTGTCTTAGTTTTGTCTTGTTGTCTGTTACACCTTCATTTCCTCCTAATGAGGAACAGAATTGGACCTTTTGGGGTCTGTCTCCTTTCATCATGGGAACTAATTCACCGCTATGTTGGCAACGCTCCCACTGCTGTTAATGGGAATTATGTACTTTGAATGAAGGAGAATGAGGCCATATCTCTTTAAGAATTATGCTATTAAGACAGAACAATGTGTTTTATTTTTATATAGAGAATTACATATGAAGAGTCAAAACCACTTTGAGGAGAAAAGGGATAATAGATTGTACTTCACAGAGCTGTGTGGAGTGGTGCTCTGATTCAGAAGGAAAAGGACAAATGACAGTACAGGTGTGCAGAGAATAGCAGAAAAGCTGGACCTTCAAGGCAATAAAGCAGCCAGCAAGTTTCCTGACAGAACAGACGTGGCAAAGGGGAAATGGAAAGATGAGCTACTGAGAAGAGCTAAATGTCAGCTGGGCAAAAATAGAAAGATGTTTTAGAACTTCAGGCTGGAGTAACCCCTCAGTCCTCCTGCTGCCAAACACAGGCCAGTGGTTAGCCTTGAATTAAGCACCACAGGTCAGTGGCCATTGAAGTGGAACATATTTTCTCCCTGTTCACCTGCTTCTGTCACCTCAGAACGCGAGATGTGTTGGGGAGATGCTGTGTGACACATGGGGCCATGTTGTCCCATTTGTTCCTACAAAGTCTTTCTAGTTAGGCAAAAGAGCATCACCCACTTGCCCAAGTTTGTTTTTGTCGGCAGGTTGCTATCGAGTTATGTGGCAAACCTGAGCGCAATGAACAGCTACGTGCTATGTGGTAGGGAGGCTGCTCGATGTGAATAGCTGCCTGCTTGTCAGATGGAGTGTCAGTTGTGCTGTGTGGGAAGGCCAAGGCAATGGTCCTTTCAGGCAAATGAATGCCACATCTGGATTTCTTTTCATTTCATTATGTTCCTAACCTTTGTGCACCTCCCTCCCATCCTCTTCCTTTTTAACGGGATCCATCCTGTTGCCTACAGTCTGACAGGAATAAAAGGGACATGTGCTCATGTTGCAGCCGTTTCCACACCCGCAGCTCATGCAGTGGGATGTGAGCCCACTGCCAGGTAGCTCCGGCCCTGCCAGCAGCGTGGCACTCAGCACCCTGCCTGCCCTGCCGTCAGAGGCCTTGGGAGCTGCAGGGAAACACGGCGGTGCTGGGTTTGCTACATCTGACTACTGGCCATGGGTCTATGTAAGCTGCAGTCGCTGAAGTAGCTGAAATATAGATGAGCCCAAAGGCTGTCTCTTCCTCTAGGAGGAAGTCTCCGGAGGATCTGGAAACACGGCATGTGCTGCATCTCCTCCCCACCTGCCTTCTGCCCCGCTGCCCCCCAGGTGCCTCCTAGCTGCTCTGCACGGCTGGGTGCAGCACTTCTGCTTTGGCGGGGGCTTTTCAGCTATGGATGAAACCCTGCCTGCAGCAGGGCAGGTGGGCCGTGCACAGAAGGCAGCACGGACCCTGCCAAAGGAGTCTTTAAAGAAGATGAAATGTCCAAACAAAACGGTCCAACCCAAATACACTTCACAGAAAGGGCCATACAGATGAGCGTCCCAAACACCCCCCTCGCACTGCACTGCGCTAGAAAGCTCAGCTTGCTTGGTTTAATTCACTGGGATGATTTTGTTGCTGCACATTTGTCTGGAGCTCAGTCATCCAGGATAGTGGGGCTCGTTCTCAGAAATGCTAAGAAATGTTTGCAAAAAGTTGCTGTTTGGTTAATTTGATCCCCAGGACATGCGGAAAACTCAGAGAAACAAGTTTTACCCAAGTACATTTGCAATCAATAATGTCTTCCAGTTTTATTTTTTGCATAGAAACAGTTTTTGGCATTTTCTATTATCAAATCCCTGTTCAAGCATTTACTAGGCAGCTGCAGTGAGGTAAAGGAAACATTAATGGTCTTCAGTTTTGCAGAGGTGAGATGGAGCATGGGCAGGTGAAGCGACTTCCCTAAAGTGGGATATTGAACTTGTAGCAGTGGAGTGGAGCCTCACAGGGCTTTGCGGCTCTATTCCATGTTTGCAGCACTTTTGTCCCAAGTAAAACAAGTCAAACAATATAGACTCATAACATTTGAAATAACTCATCTGAATCATTAAAAAATATTTTTTAGATGCTGGGATTTCCCTTTTCACCCTCTTTTAAAATAATATTTTAATATAATGTCCAGCAAGAATCCTCTTCTGCTATATACAAAATGTAAAGTCTACTATTGAAATGAAATGCAAATAAACATTCAACGAGTTCCAATACAGCAAAGCACTCAAGTATATGTTTATTTAAACACATCTGGAGTCCCATTGACTTTGACAGGACTACTCATATGCTTAAAGATAAGCCTGCTTTTGTTGGATTATGGCCCTGAGGATGTAAGGGCTAGGGGAATCATTTTCATGCTCTCTAGAAAGGGCTTTAAATCACTTTTGTTTAAGGAGAGCTAACAGGTTGGACGTAAACATACCTAACAAACCAATAGATCAAGATTAACTTTTACGCCAAGCCACTTGACATCTCTAGAAATTACTTACTATTGAAGTTTGGTTCTTAAAGAAAATAACGATCCAATTATTTTTTAAATGAAATAGAGCTGTAGGAAAACCGTGATACCTCCACGTGGGAATTTTGTTTTAAAAAAAACCAAATAGGAGTAGAGCGACATAGCCATGTTAAAGGGAACGGCCGTGTGTGTGCCTGAAGGGCAGGAGAGTTAGGTGAATTATTAGATTTCAGCACTTGAAAGGAGAAGCAGTGTGGTACATAATAAAACTTTGACAGATCATCTGCTGTTGGTTTTGCTGTTTAGCTGGTGATGCTCTGAGATCAACAAAACAGATGGGCAGCAGGGCAATGCAGCCCTAAAAAATAACAGGTGGATCTAATACAGTATCTTTCATTTGTGGATGTTAAAGAATCTAAGCCAAAGTCCTTGAAATCAATGGAAACGCTCTCACTGACTTCAAGGGGCTTTGCCTCAAGCCCAGCATTTCTGTCCCAGAGTCTGTGTATGTTTTCACTTTCTCCCGATCCACTGCAGGTCGCGGGGACTCCTGCCACACCAGTGTGGTCCCCACAAGTGGGGCAGCAGTGCTGCCTCCCGCCGCTCCATCACCTCCCACAGTCCCCGTGTGCCACTGCTGCCTGGGGGACTGCATTGCAGGTGCAGCCTGTGCACTTCAATTTAATTCCTTCCCAATGGGGCTTGAAATCATAATAATAATGAGCAGTTGTTGGTGTTGTTTTTTTAAAGGAAAAAACAGAATTGCTAATGCTCCATGAAAACATTGCTTTTTAAGTGTTGCCACCTCTGCTCTGTGCCTCATCAGGAGTCTAGGTCTGAAAAGCAATGGGAAATGCAAGATAAGAAAGCTCTACCATCTAGGCCAAGCACAGCAATATAACATCACTTCAGCGGTAATGACAATGGAGAAGGAACAGAATGCTGTCAGGGGATAATGGTGTCCTGCTGGCAGCTAAATATGAAAGCCAAAGCAGAGACATTTATAAAATAAACAAGCATCAGGGAAGATGAGACATTTATTACAGAGCAGGAAATAGTGATCTTTAACAATGGTCCATTCCATTTTCTCTCATTGTTATAGAAATGAAGTGGTGTAAATTAATGCTTTGTCTCATGTATGTTTTATTGTTTCTCAGGCCACTACCAGACTGTACTCCGTTTAGTCTAGGGGAGGGAATTGCACATCATCTGATCGGCGGGCTGCTTATGGGTGCAAGCAGGCCAGAAGGAGACAAGCTTGTTCCATGTCTAATTCTGTATAGTCTTCTGATCACCACCAAAAGCGATAGGCCAGGCTGTATGACACCGACGTATGACGTAAGCGGTTTCGCATGATGACAGAAAGATGCGCTGCAGCGTGGTGACATCATTTTGGTGGCAGAGGCTGCAGTTTCTGCACCCCACCCCTGCACGTCATCGTGCTGTGGCTGCTTCTCCCAGTGGTGCCAGCTACAGCATGAAGTAACTACATGATGAAGCAGGTGGAATAAAAGAAGGCTGAGAAAATGGCTGCTTTCCCCTCAGTTAGAGCCCTCCATGTCTCTCTTGTATCAGCTGCACAGATGGGGTGTGTGCTGGAGGGTAGCAGTGAAGATGGAGAAGGGGGTAGGAGAGCCCTATGGCAGGAGGAGTTCTGCCAAGGAGAGGGTAAGAGGGATCATACCCTTCGTCAGAGGGTAAAATTATATTGAGACCGTGACATGAAATGCACTGCCGTGACACAGAAAGCTCCCGTATGCTGCCATACCATACATTCATTCTCTATGGGGTACCAGCTCTGCGTTTCATAGAGAACACAGCAGTAAGTGCAGATCAGGGTCAAAGCAAAGCAAACTCCAACTTCTTCTACCACTTCAGAGAAAAAAAAAAATCTGCAAGAAAGGTTATGCTGCTTGCCATCAATGTGCCAAATGGGGGGAAAAAAAGCACAAGAATTTGGACATAATTAAGTAGTCAAGTTCCTGTCTGGAATGAGGCCCGAGCCGAACTTGCACTCTTTTATTAACCTTCTGTAGGGGGAAAAAAAAAAAAGACATTAAAAACATGGTAGGGTCACGGTGACAGGTGAAGAAGAGAGAAGGCATATTTAAGTTTTCAGACAAATGTGTGACTTAAAGCTAAGGGATAAAATAAAACCTAAAGAAAGAAAACCACAGTTGACCATTAGAAGACATTTTCTAGCAACCCTTCTTTCTTTATATTTTCTCTCTTTTCTGAGCTATCTGGTGGTATAAAAACCTCTCAAGACTGCAGAGTAATTCTCATGGATTGTTTTTAAATTTAAATCTGGACTGAAAAATGTAAGAAAATACTACTGAGTGAGGATAGATTAGATAGCCTAATAGAGCATTTTCCTCTCTAATTTCCATTAAGGTGATTAGCTGGAATGTTGCTTGCAGCATATTACTGAAAAAACACTAGAAACACAGTCGTATAGTGGATCCAATATCTCAAAATAATATTTGTAGTAATAACAGTGATATAAAAATCCATCTCAGATATTTTATAACTCTAATTAGTGCCTGAGTGAATCACAATCTTTAATGTATGCGTCTTGCAACACTCCCCAGGAGAAGAGATTTGATTCAACTGTTTAAAAGAAAAGAAGCAGATATAAACAGGGATTTGGTTGTCTGGTGTGCAAGGGCAATCAGGAAAATTAATCTGAATTAACTGAAGCATGAATTTAATTTGGATCCTTCTGCCAAGTTACATTTTGCACATAATCCTCATTCAGAAGGAAAGTGTCTTCCATTGAGCGGGGAGTATTAGGCTCTCGCCGCATACCTGTTGACATCGATATCCATTACCAGTTTAGAATGGATTAGTTGCACTGTCCAGGGACTATTAAATAGAGAATTTGTTTGCATTTTTCTATGCTCACAGTTTGACGGGCAAGCTGCCAAGCATTTTAGAATTAACTGCAGGAAAACATCACCTCCTTTGCGGTGGGGAAAGCGGAATTGGCAGGGCTCAGTCGGGTCCTGGGGAACCATAACTCCGTAGCTCACATCGTATAAGCAGGACGGCACGAGTGGTATAGCACAGCTGGACCACGGGTCAGAGCGAAGGGCCACCGAGCCCAAAAACCGGGGTCGGGTCGGTGTGTTAAATAGGTCACAGATGGGGAAAAAAAAATAAAAAATTACTAACAGCCTTGGGAAGACGGGAGGAGGTAGTGCTTTCAAATAGCTGCTTTTTTTAAGGTAACACTTTCATACCTTCAACGATCTGCGACATAACCCCCGCCGGTCTACCTTCTCCCGTGGCCGCACACTCATCCCGCTGCTCCCTGCTCTGCACGGCAGAAGCATCTTCCTCTCCCTGCATCCAGGCACCAGCCACAGGCTGGGGCGGGGGGTCACACACGGTATTTTAAGTGGTTCATCAGGAAAGTGGTGTTTGACGCCTGGTGTCTCTAGCCTGATTTGAAACG
>JAVJGI010000065.1:16731853-16783309 GCA_035590275.1 Ibycter americanus | reverse complement strand
CCCCCGGCCCCCGGCAGCCGCTCCCTCGGCGGCCGTGCCGTTTCCCTTGCAGGAATCTCTCCTGGAAACCCGTCTGGGAGGCGGATAAGCCGGCAGCCCCGGCCGGGAGGCGGTTTGCCCCAGCAGATGCCTCCTCTCGATGAACTCCTGTTTCTCTCACGGGCTTGGAATGATTTCCTCGTCACAGCGGTACCGTCTGTGGCTCAGGAAGTCCATGGGCTGCAAATTGCTTGAGGCTAAAAGACCACCCTGGGAAACCATCACTGCGCACCTGTCCCCTTCTGGTACCCCTCCCCAGGCTGCGGCTGGTGGAGGCAGAGGAGGGGGAGATGCCGGGCTCGGGGGATGCTGCCCCTGCCCGGGTGTCGCTGTTCTGCCACGCTGGGCAGGGCCGCCAGCGCTGGCAGATGTGCTGCTTGGGAACCACTTCGCCATGAGGTTCTGCAAACAGATACTTGTTGCCAGGGTGCATCTCTTCACAGAGGTTTTTCTTGGCTGTGAATCCAGCGCTCTGGCTACGCCACAATTCACCTCTCTGGGATCCAGCGCAACTGTTTGCAGAAATGGGCTGTAACCCGAGCAAAGTGGGAATGCACAGGTAAAGGTGAGAGCATCTTAAACTGGTTTTCTTCAGGAAGCTACAGGCTTCCTTTAAAGCAGGTGGATGTTCATTGCAATCTCAGTGGCTTGGCTTCCTACACGTCCTATCCTTACAACTCCTCACCAGGCCACGTTACACTTGCTGTTCATAAGAACCTGCTTTCTGTTGCTTGCAATACGGAACACCAACCAGATTTTGCTGCACAGAAACATTCCCCGGCACACTGGGGCCATACAACTGACTTACACCTTCTTAGCTAGGTCAGTGCTTGCTTGTATGAATAACCTGGGTATGTGTCATGGAGTACACGTGCTCAGCTGCATGTGTGCATGTCCCAGAGTTGTTCTGGGAAAGGGTTTGGCTGGGAATGGTGTGCTGTTGCATGAACAATTCAGGTGTCCTGTTCCTGACTGACCTCTTTTCTGAAGGCCACTTGGTGGTGACCACAGCCTCCACCTGATCCCCCCGGACCGCCCTTCAGGGGTATCTTATACTGGTGGGAGGAATTGCATGGTCCCAGGAAAAGAAGGTGGCCAGAGGCATCCCCAAGGAGAAGCAGACTGTTTTTTTCTAGAAACATGCTCATAGCTTGAATGTTCAGACTGAAATTCTCCATGTCATACATCTGCTGCAGAGCTTGCTTTTGATAAATAGACCTAAAGGTCAAATAAATATTGCATAGATGTTCACCAAGTGAACTGTACCCATTTTGTTTACTAATTGAGTCCATGGTCCTGATGAAGATATAGGATGGCTTCATGTAAGTTAAAGACATTAACTCCATGCAAATGCATAAGGGCACGTGTACAGGTTACAGCCTTAACACAGCTTTTATACTTTTGAGTACTCAGCCATCTTAAACATATCTTTAAAATAGACTATAATTCTGCCCTGGGCTGGGATTTCCCTCTGTAATATTGTATGTTGCACGTATTGCAGGTTTCTCCCACAAGACAGCAGACAGCAGCAAGTTCTGGGACAGGGAAAGTAAGAGAGAAGCCAAGAAGGGGACAGGAATATGGTTTGGGTGACGAGTTTACCGCTAGAATATCTACAATGGCTTATTAAAGAAAAAAAGCTAATTCTGCTTTCATATCCATTAAAATGGGTTACATGAGTTTAAATGAAAGCAGCCTGACCAAATTCTGCTACAAATCAGCTATATAAAAGCATTAAGTTGAATGCTTAATTGGTATAAATGGCATATTTCTGCTATTAGTGTTGGTCTGCAAACAACCTCAGTCTCAAATTAATGAACAAAAATTATGATCATTTCAAAAGGGTGGAAAAGGTCCAAAACTACAAAGGGCACTTGCCAAGATAATTTACTTTTGTTTACATAAACATCTGACTGCAAGGAAGGAGAGAGGTTCTCTGTACTGCTGGAACGAAACTTCAGGAAGGAGGGCCTCTCTGTCCTTCGGCGACCCTTGTCTGCTTTTGGAAACAAGGCTCAGTCACGCCTAGAGCTCCTGGTTTTAAGATGCCTCATCCAGCCTGCAACATTGTGCAGGTTATAGCAAATCCCTTCTTCAGTTTGGATATATTTTTAGAACGTTGACCTGTAGCAAACCCTGGCAGCTCTCTAGTTCCTATGCAGGGCAACTGGTAGAAGAATCAGTAAATGCAAATAAATCAGTTATTCACCTGAGAGCAGTATTCAGAGAACCACATCATCAGGTAACACACCAGAAATTACTGTGTGCCATCTAAGCACTTAGGAGAGGATCATCCCCTCTGGATGAGAGAGGGTTTTGAGCAGCTCGGGTACTAGCAGCTCGGAGGTCGGGTTTGCTGTGTTGCCGCAGCTTGGATTGAAAGTAGGATCCAAGGTCCAGGCTCCAGCATCAGGGAGCAAGCAGCTGGGGGGGAGGGCTATGGAATAGCATCTTCTCCTCCCATCCAGATGCAGTGTGAGATTCAGGTGGAGCAGCCACACACCTGAAGTGCTCTGCTTGGCTAGGGAAATGAGAGCAGGGGAGAGGAGGCACGTACTCCATGATGGTGCTCAGTGCTGCTGTGATAGGTGCCCAGCACGGGTTGGCCTTTTTTCACTGTTGCTGTGAGGCCTCAACCAGGCCATGACACGAGTTCCCTCCATGGGCAGAGGCATGCAGGGACAGGGGTGATCCTGTCCTCCGGATGGGGCAGGCTGATCACTGTCACTGGCACCCAGGGGACTGCCAGCCTCAATGTGTTCAGAGATGCTTCTCTGCCTTCAAGGTTTGTCAGCAAAGGAGAGTGAGCCAAGGGCTGGTAAGAGATACTACCTATAGCGGGGTGAGTGATGGAAGCATGAATTTATGGGTAAAAATAGGGGAAATTGCTGTTTTGGTCAAATCACTTTTTACATGACACAAATATGCAAACAAAAGAAAAATAGGTGTCTGGCAGTCCTGGCCCCCCATGATCACTGGTGTTGCCCCAGTGTCTGGTGCCACCTGATGCTGCCTGACAGTGGTCCTGGTGCGTGGAGCCAGCACGGTCCCCCTGCCTCACCTGTGAAAGGAGGGCTCAGGCCATGCAGAGCTAAGGGTGAGGGCACCGAGCTCCCTTCTATGCTTTTGGGCTCCGAAAGTGGGTTGTGATGCTCCCTCCTTATGTTTCCCGCTTCTGTGCAGCCATCCCAGCTGCAAGTGCCCCATCACAAATGCTTGCAGCTGCAGGAGGCTTGTTCAGAAAAAAAATACAGATCCGTCTTGTCTGGCCCAAGATTTCAGGCTTCCTGCGGGAGTCTCTCTGACCTTTCCAACCCGGCTTCTTGCTGGAGTTTTAAAGAACAACTCGTATAATGCTGCAGGCTTTGCAGCCACTGTGCTGTGGAAGATTTGATCTAATGTCTGATTAATTTCTTAGAGATGGCTGTTTTCTAATAGTTGTACTTGAACAAGAAACATAACATACCATGGTGCTAGAATACGTAGAATTATAGAAGAATTTAGGCTGGAAAGGCTCTCTGGAGGTCTCTAGTCCTAACTGCAAAGATAGATCAGGCTTTTCATGGCTCTATGCAGCTGAACATTGTAAGTGTCAAAGGACTGAGATTTTACAGCATCTCTGGGCCCCTATTCTGGTCTGTAACCACTGACCTTGTGATTTATTTTTTCCCTCTCGTATCTAATTGCCTTTTTCCTTGTCATTGCCTCTTGTCCTTTTCCTGTGCACCTCTGAGAAAAGTTTGACTCAATCTTCTCTGTAATCCTCTTCAAATGGTTAAAGGCAACAATTAGTTAACCCATAAAACTTCTTTCTCTGCAGTACCCCCGGCTTTCTTTAGGGAGTATTCATTTGTCATATGCTCTAGACACCCAAACATCTTAGCAGACCTCCACTGGACTCTCTCCAGGTTGTTGATAAGGTATTTAATCTATCTCAATTTAATGAGGTGTAGCAAACAAGGCAATTGTAATCAAATTTAGTTTTTTTTCCATGTAGTGTTCCTAAAGACTAGCCCATAGTTCAACTGATACATTTTGGTACCTGCACCATGCTAAGTTGAGGAGCTCATCAACCAGTGAAGCACATGAAGATTAGCTAGAAAATCTAAGAAATGTATCTGACCCTAAAATACAGCATTTACTGCAGCTGTTTATAGAAAAAGAGATGGAAGAGACAGAAATACTGCCAAATAAGATCCAAGAAAATATTTGCAGAGGATTCTCTCTCTCCAGAGCACAAGTAGGGAGATGCTGGCTCTGAGGCAGCATCAATGGTCTCTTTCTCAAGAACTATTTGCTTAGATGGACAAAATTAATTTAAATATCAGCATTTTCAACTAAACACTTCAGTGAAAAGCAAGGATCACAGCTCTCCACCTTTTCCTCTGTGTGACATCCAGCAAGGAGCTAGGCTTTGGGAGAGAAGCAGCTGTGGCTTTCTGCAGCCCCACACCAGGAGCAGTGGGACTGGGGAATGCAGTTCCCATGTGTGCCTCACTGAGACATAACCAATGCAGCGGTGTTGTTGCCAAAGAGCATGAGAGTTTTAGTTTGGAGGCATCTTGCCCATACGGTTATGACAGCAATATTTGATTCAGGGGACCCTAGTCTGGCAGTTTACTGAAGAAGTTATGCTGTTTCCAAGCTTTGCATGCAACTGGGACCCGTGACGTGTTGAAATGAAAGGATGGGCTTTGTGATCTTGCTGTGTGCTGCGCCTCCGAGCTATTTAAGATGTGGTTAATGGGCCAGACAAGCTGATCTGCAGGTGTAATGTGATGAGGGTCTGTTTTGGGGCAAGCATTTCAGCCAGCTGCTAAGGTTGTGCTATTTGGTGTTGTGACCAGATATTTCTTCTCTCAGGGTCTTCTGGGCACCAGCAGCTTTCTGGAAGGGAAGGAGCTGAGTGGGGGAAAGGATCCCTTTGACCTCTCCTTAAGGATACAGTGATCCAGGGAGAACATACTCAGTTCTGCATACTACCAAAATTCGGTACATATCTGATGCCTTCACAGGGAAAGGTCTTCTATCATCTGGGAGAAAGTCCTGGCATACAGACCAAGAAATCCTGGCAGGCGCAATGTGATACCCAACAGCTAAAGTGAGACGATGCCTTTGTACCATTGGGTAGAGATAAGCAGCTGAGCAATAACCTCTTGAAGAGCGCATAAGACGGCAGCATGAGAATGGCTACCGTTGCAGTTCTCCTTTCATCAGCAGTTAGCCTGAATAAATGAGGAAAAGGCAGCGGTGTCCACAAAGCAGCCTGCCAAGAGTCTGTCTCGCTCCATGCTGAGGACTGCTGGCAGCTCTGTTGGAGGGGAGGCGGGGGGGAGCACTTTTTTCCAGCCGGACTCCTAGACTTGGACATACCCTTTGGGTGAAACATGGCTGTTGTGCTTCATACTCCCTTCTCGCATGCAGCATGAGGAGGGCAGTGGCGGAGCAAAGGTATACGGTGCTGTAGGATTCAGGAGGCTGTGCTTCTGCTCACGACTAGCACTGCCAACACACATTACTGCATGGGGACATGCAGTCACCTCCAGTCCTGCCTCCTCCCTCCTCCGTGTGTGCAGGACCTTCAGGGTTCATCTGAAATCTCTGGAACAGCATCTATACAAATATTTCTCTCAGCTGCTCAACCTTTTCTTTCTGGTATGTTTCTCATGTCTTTTAGTTCAGATAAAAGGTAAATCCCCCACTTTCCAATCCAAGCTTGCACTAGCTAATGCTCTACCCTAAAGCCCCGTCTCAGAATATGATAAGCAAAGCAGCTGGCTTTGGCTGCCTTACAGGATTCAAGCAATAACACTCCCTGAATTTATATTCGTCCTGCAGTTGAGCTACTCCACCCAACTATCTCAAGTTCCCAAGCGACTGTGGAGAAGGTCAGCCCCATTTAGATGACTTTTTGCACACAGCCTGAGCGTCAGGCAGCAGTAACAAGTGTTGCCGGTGATGGGCAGCCTAGGTGCCAGGCAGTCTTGGGAAGGGCTCGCAGTCCTGGGGTGCAATGTGGTCTTTGTGAATCTGCCAGGTTCATTTCTCAAGGGGCCTGTAGCCCAGATGACTCATTCAGAAGTACCACAAGATTTTTTTCTTTCTTGAGAAGAGTGGAAGAAGAGACTTCATTCCACACTCAATTTTTATAAGAAATTCCTCAGTAAAGATGGGCAATTTTGCATGTATTCCTTTCTAACCCAAAACATTTTGCAGAAAGCACTTTCATAATGCAGTCTTACTCATCAACCCAGGCAGGATCACATCACCAAGGAATTGTGGTTTAAACTAATTAAACGTGAAGTTACACTTGACGGGTCTAGAGCTTGAAAGAGTGTTCCCCACTAAGGTGGCAAAACGTTGTTTACTGAATCACTAAAAAGCACTTAAGAGCTATTCCCATGACTGCTAAAAACATTTAAAGGCCCAACATTACAAAGGGTAAGCTGATTAATGGTGTATTAGCTTGAAAACTTCATGTATGCCGGCTCAGAGCTGAAGGAAATCAG
The DNA here is from genome assembly GCA_035590275.1 of Ibycter americanus. Lineage (NCBI taxonomy): Eukaryota > Metazoa > Chordata > Aves > Falconiformes > Falconidae > Ibycter > Ibycter americanus. The sequence continues at coordinate 16,776,761 of JAVJGI010000065.1, read as the reverse complement.
CAGAACTGAAAGAAATTTGAAGACAAGTGTCAACTCGATGATGTCTCAAGGCACACCCGTCTGTAAAAGTATCTTCCACCCCTCTGTCTAATGAGTGGTAGGATAATGGAGTTAAAACTGTTGTAAGAGTACTTCACACAAAAGAGAAAGAGACATTACTTACAGTGTCATTAGGAAAATTGGGATGAAAATAAGTGATGGAAAATTTAGCCTGATGTTCAAGAAACTCTGAGCCACTGACATTAATCCATGTCCAGTCCAATTGCCAGTGACGGGAAGCAGAAAGAGCCGTGTCTGATTGTTGGCATCCTACAGACTCCTGCCTGTGGTTTATAAAGTGCCGTGGATGGCTGAGGGCAGAAAATACTGTAAGCAGTGTACTTTGGGGACTAATCATGCTTAATGACCTTGGAGATGCTCCAAATACAGGTTTGACTTCAATGTTATCAGTAATATTTGGCCAATACTACAGCCTGCAAAGGATGACTGCTTATCTGTGTTCTGTTTAAATGAATACGTATATGACATTGGCAATAAGATCGGTAGATGTTTTTTTCATTAGTATTTCACATGCTGAGAATGGAGAGGGTCTAGGCAGCTCACAGACAGTCTCAAATGCATGTTGGTGGATATTTACAGCTAAAAGCTGTGCTTGTATTTGAGGTTTTAGATTCCCCTCCTTTAAACTGCTTGTATACATATGGTGCCACCTTAATAATAATAAAGAATAAATATAATTTATTTAAAAGAACAAAGTAGATGTGTCATCTTGAGTCTAAGGGGTTTTTGCCAGTTCAAATAGGGTAAAATTGCTCTGTTGACATGAATCATGATGCTTAGCTTTTATGCAGCATATAATCTTACATGCTCTAATGTTAATTAAATTCCAAAGAAGCAGTTTTCCGATCTCTCTACAGGGAGCTTGTTTGCCTTAAAATGAAACTACTGGGCTGAGATAGTCTCCACTATACTAGCATTACGTTCACTACATTAACTCAGTAAAGACTTTGGCATAAGACATGTAGCTGAACCTCAGTAATCCCCTTTGCTTATCTGGAAACCCAGGGCTCCTGCGCTGTGTCTCATTTGCAGCGGGGTCTTACCCTGGTGACTCACTGCGATATTAACCTTTCCATTTGTTATAACACCCTGAAGCATTATCACATCATTCAAACGAGTCACGCAAATAAATGAGCAGCGCACACAGCGCTGTGCGGTGACGGTGGCCGGCCTTTGTTTGCAGAGCCTTCCCCGCGCCGATTAAGGATTGTGGCACGGCATCTGTCAGCGTTTGATTTTACTTCTCCGTAAAGGGCCTTTAGAAAGGGGCTGGAAGAGTGTTGTCTGTCCAGAAGCAGCTTCCCCTCCCAGTCCCAAATGTATTCTCACTCAGCGCACGGTTCAGATAGCAGAAAGAGCAGACGGAGGGAGAAGCGCCTGCCACAGAGCTTTGCTGTACTGAAAAGCCGAGCTCTGCAGCAACCAAACCCTCTGCCCAGGGTGGTTCCAGGGTGCAGTGGCACACGAAGCTCTGGGAGCACGGAGGTGTTGAGGTTACAAGTTCCCTAAGGAGGAAGGGGTGGTATTTCCCCCATTTGGGCTGTTGCACTGAGGGGCAGCTCAGCTCCTTCCAGACTCTTGCTGGTTGCTCGGGCTTGGGGAAGGGGTGAAAGGAGAGAGGAGAGTTAAGTCTTTCTACCCAGGCAATGATTTGGGGCTTAGGGAGAGGGGATGAAGAGGTGGCTGCTTAGTTCATGAGTGAAAGAAGGCTGGTGCTGCTGTTTAGTCACTGGATGGAAAAGCCTCCCCATCAAAGGTGTTTTCTGGCTGTGTTACTTCACCCATGCTAAAAAAACCCCAGAAGCAACAGAGACTAATACTCCAGCCTTTGCTGGTCCTGGGGCATATGAAGTGTGTTTGCCTCCCATAAATTAAATGATGGGACCACTTGCTTGGCTTTGATGTGAACAAAGAATGAAATAGGAAATGCTGCTATTCAAGGTGAGAGTCCTGGACATCTTCGAATCCACTTAGCATTATATGCAGTGTCAGGATGCTAGTCCTGAGTGCTCTCAAATATTCCCAGAGGTTACAAGCTCAAGCACTTGACTCAAGCAAAAGCTGAGACTTTTAAGGATGGATACAAAGGAAACTAAGCCTTCCCCTGGGGTATCCAATAGACTCTACATAGCCAATTAGTGCATTTCTCTCTCCATCCCAGCAGTGTGAAGTGTAAGGGGACAGTGGGAAGAACAGCAGCTATCAGGGGAATTCATACTCCAGGGGAATATGGTTGGGGTCAGGAGGAGAAAAATAATTGTGGGGTGCCTGAGAAGCACGTCACTCATCCGGCGGGATATATATGCTCTGCACAAATGTCACGTGTCTGTGTTGGAGCTGGGCTGGGGCCAGCACTGCTTCTGGGTCCAACTGGGCTGGAATCCCACAAGGACAGGTCTCAGGAGCCTGAGAGATGGGAGGGATAGGGGTGAGCATGGTGGGTGGGAGGTGGAACGAGTCCTCTGAAAGTTCTCATGGACATTACTACTGAAACCTCACTGACAGCCCCTTAGTCTTCCTCACCAGGTGCGGTGTCTTTATGCCTGGACATCAAATCTAATGTTTACACAGCCTTGAGATGGCTTTCTTAATACAACTACTGTGGCTACTTGTTTTTTGTTGTGTTGGGGTGGGTTTGTTTTTTTTTTCCTTGGGGTTGATATTGCCTTTATACAGAAACACTCATTTTCTTGGGGAGCTTAGGTATATTAGTGCATTCTGGAACTACTTTCCGGGGGTGTATGCTGGAGCAATGGATCAAATCCTCCATGATCCTTGCTAACGTTCAATCTTGAACTTAATGTTTTTAACTCTCATTGTCATGCAGTACTGCCAGGTTGAGATCTTGGTCCTTTATCAGCAATATTCCCCTCAGAATCAATGCTGGGTGCAAATAAAACCAAACAATTTAATCCGTAACCATTTTTTTTTTATAAGGCACTTGCCATCTTTCAAGTCACTTTGGTTTTGTTCAGAAAGGAAGGAGGCGTTACGCTATTGAATATTTGTCAGTACAGAATGCTGAATTCAATGGAGTTTCATAGAAGGGAGGTAAACGCAGCAGGTCTTTGACAACATGGTAGATGACATGATGCAGGAAGAGTTTTACTGATTACGGAAAAACATCTCACTGCCCAGTGACCACTTTGGTTGAAACTTTGTAATCCAGGAACATCAGATAAAGTAGAAATTTTAACATTTGAATATTAGTACTGGAATAATTAAACCTTGCAGCTGTGGTCACAAACTTTCCTTTCAAGCAGCACCTTCAGAGCACTCACATTTGCCCTACTCAAAGAAATGGAAGTTAGGAAAAATGCAAGTTTGCTGTCCATTAATGTGAATAGGAAATGCGTATTGCAAAAATTGCTCTCAATACAAGTACCAGTAACTCAATTTGGAATAACTTGTGGTTAGTGGCATTTGCTTTTAAGCAACTGAGTTCAAATATGTAATACAGCAATAGTGGAAAATGGTTTACAATTTACAAATAATGTAAAAATCATTTCTGGATATATTTTTATTAAATTTTCTCATTGTCGCAAGCTCAGAGCCTGATGTTGCAAATGGCTGAGAAGCTCCTGGGAACTGCTAAATACTTTGCAGTCCTGCCATGTATAGGAGGAGGCTGAGAAAATTTTAAAGCACTTTGGAGGAGAGGGGTTTGTATCTGAGATTTAGATGAAAATATCCTCAGTGCAAATTGTGCCAGAATTATGATACCGGGCAGCGAAAACCTTTTTTAGAAGAACATAAGTGTGAGTATATTGCCTCAGACATAGGACCTATTTGGCCCAGTACCCTGTTTCAGTTTTCCAGCTCCAAACTATTTTCAGTGCAGGGAGTTATTGAACCCTGTGTGGTTTGTAGTCAGTATTAATGACTGTTCTGAACATCTCTCCATCCTCTTCTTCAATGTATGTAAACCCAACATCCTTTGGCAAAGAATTTTCCTGCTATGTGAGAAACCATCTTGTTATATTTGTTTTGAAGCAGGTTTCTAGTTGCTTCATTTGATGGTCCCCAGTTCTGGTCCCAGGAGAGACTACAAACACTTGATCCCTCACCTGCTCTTTCCAGGCTGCCCATGAGTTTGAAGACTGCTGCTACATACTCCCTCAGTTATTGTTTTTATTCCCCTGGCCAAAGGCACTGAATGAAATTTCAATCATTCCTTGTCTGAAAGCTGTCCATACCTTCAGTCACCCTTGATGCTCTTTGAAATTTTCGTGGATTTAATATGTGCTGTCTGAGAGCAGGGTACCAGAACCACATTGGCTCCTCCGGGTATGTGCAAACCATGCATTTGTGCAGTACTATATAGACGTCCAATGTTTCTGTCTCTATTTTTAACTCCTGATTCCCAACATGTGCTTTGCCTTTTTACCACCATCAGTTGTTGGGCTGAGGTGTTTGTGGTACTGTGTGTTGGACCTCCAGACCTTGCTGCTGAGTGATGATGGTCAGCCCAGAACCCATCACTTTGTATGTGAAGTTCAGATTGTTTATCCCGTTGTACATCTATCTACATTGCTTTTATCTGCCATTCCACTGCTAGGCATCCCCAGGTCCTCCTACAATCCCAATCTTCCCTCAGTCTCATCGCTCTGAACAACTTTATGTCATCAGCAAACCTTGCCATCTCCCTGTTTACTCTCTTTCCAGATCATTTATGACCATGTGGAACAGCAGAGCTCTAGCACAGACCCACACATAACTCCACCAGCAATCTCACTCTGTCTTTTACTTTTGCCTTCCATTCCCCTCTATTAACCATTAATTTTGTCCTGTGAAGACTTTGTCTCATACACCATAGCTGTTTAATTCCCCCAGAAACCTTTGGAGAAGGACTTTGTCAAGACTTCTTCAGAAATCCAAGTAAACTCTATAAATTTATGTAACATTGGTACCTACTCTCCGCAAAACTCCCCAAGAGAAGCCAGCATTGTGCTTCCAGCATGGAGCACCCCACTGCCTACAGCCACTTCGCTCTTCCAGCTGCCCCTTTGACTTCTCTGTGTCCCTTGCTCCTCTGGTAAGGACACCAAACCTAAGTACATTATCTCTGAGTACAACCTCTCAGGAAGTTCTGTTGCTTTTGATTAATTATGCACATCAGCAGTTTTCAATGCTGTGTTTCAGGTCAACGGGGCAGGGGGTGGTGGAAAAACCACCAGAGACTGACTGCAATAAGGGGATTTACAAATCTTTTGTCAAAAAGCAAGACTGAGCCAATGAGTCAGATAACCAGAAAAGTAGCAAGCACAGAGGCTTATTTTTGTCTTAGCCCTGAAAGCCTGTTTTCCACAGTGAAGGCTTCTATATGATAATGATGAGCCTATAATATCTCGTGATCCAATTTGCTTAGAGTTTGACCTAGAAGAAATCGCTGCAACCGTGTAGGATTTCTTTGCAATATGGACATGTTTCTTGTCTACAGTTCAGCAGGTCTAGGCTGCACAGGACTGTTTCAATTTTTCATGAAAGACTCCTAGAGATGAAATATTTAACACCTCTTTCTGTGAAGTCCAGCTCCCCTTACTACCACTATTAACATTGTAAAGGGCAGCAATACTGCTCACTGCTCTAAGTGTTTTAGAGTGGCGGATGAAAAGAAAGGTTTTCTTTTTAAAGTTGGATATAGTTTGCAAAGATCACTAACTTTGAACTGAATCCTTACTAAGGTCAGTGGGAGTTTCAATTAAGAGGAAGGTTTTAATCAAGTGAGAACTGGGCCAAACTTTATTGGCTCTTTTTTGAGAAAAATCCTTTAAAATTCAAAAGAACCCCCCTACAAAGATTACATGGTATATATATAGAGATTCTTTAAGTAATTTGAAAGGGAAATTAATTGTTGTACTGTCTGCCCAGAGGCGACAACATTAGTGCCAACCTCTTCTTTTGAATAATTTTAAAATTCTCTGTTCATTTCTGGGTCAAATCTTTAAAGAAAACCATCTCTTACAGCGTGCATTTTCCCTCCTGGGAATTGGAAATGTTTCTACTGCATAAATGGGAAACTGTAGTTCAGAACAAGAAACTTTAGACAAGAGTTGGCTCCAGTGGAAACCCACAGAAGCTGGTAATCTGTGTGCATTACAGTGCTGGCTGATCAATAGTAATTCAGGGACAGAGTGGCACATTGTCAACTGCGAAGTATTTCAAGGCTTGATTAGTTGTGCTCCTTTTCCATTGGGACCGTAGTGCAATCTTCATTTATAAAGACATGTGATCTGAAAGCCTGAGGCAGAACAATCCTTGTTTTTGCAGGAGAAGCTTTTCTAGGATGCAAAAGCTTTTACATCCTCATCCTCATTTCTAAAATCTGTGTCTTCTTCACAAAATTAAAAAAAAAAAAAGAGTGAGCTTAGGATGGCATCAACAGCACAGCCTCTGCGAGGTAAAAGAGCATGTAAAAAAATATTTTGGGCAGTGTTTCCTCATGCCTGCTTCATTCTGTCTCTCGTGATCTATGCTTTTCTTGGGGCTTTCATGTTTTCCCACATTGAAGGTAACCGGAAGGTCAATTCAAGTGAAGAATACAGAAAATTTCTGCAGAATCTGTGGCACATCTCCAGAAATTTATCAGGTATGTACTGGAATTTCAAAATGACTTAACTGTACAGGGAGTTCCTCATTCTCTTGCTTTTTGAATGAGACTTTTGAAGGCATTCTTCAAATACTAACAGCTGAACCTGCAAACAGGATTTTCCCTCTGCCTAGCTGGTGACTGCTTTTGTTTGCTTGGCTTCCTTAGCTGTGATTTTTGGCTGCAAGCTTCCCTCGTCCCTGTGTTCCTGCTTGAAAAGACTTTTCCTGAGGTGCCTGTGTTCTCCCTTTTGCCCAAGTTCCCTAAGGTCCTTAAAGAGCAGCTGAGATTCCCATGTTATTTCCCACTGATTGCTGGGGACCGAATCCTCTGTCTCAGAAGGTCTGTTCCAGCTCCCTCTTCCCAGCTCCCAGCTTCCTTACCAGCCCTCTGGCGATGGGATGCTCAGATGGAGGCAGGTGCAGTGCTGCACCCTGGACCTGGTGGTGCTGATGGAGAGGGTAGAGGGGAGAGGGCGTAGAAAACCTCCTGGATCTGTGCTGGGGCTCATACACAGGCTTGGAATTTCACTAAAGTAGCTGTGCTAACATGATGATCTGTCTGGGGCAAGCATCCCTGTAGATAATGTCCTTTCCAGCAGGGTTCAGCCATGAGGAGGAGGAACGAGGGGTGCAGGCTCTGGGATCCACAGCAGGGTGCTGGGCTCTCCCACCCGAGCAGCTCCTATCAGTCACCTACTGATGACCCCGCATTTGAAGTGTCTTTTGGTCAAAAGAAGACTAATCTCCTGGGGAGTGCAAAATAAAACAGGATGTTCAGGCTGGAAGCTGAATATCCGATGTTCCTGCCCTGTTTTTTATGCTTATTTTTGTGTCATATTTTGACTTTGTTGGAGCATACCTTGTTTATTTGTTCCTTGTTTTTGTTCCTCACCAAAGTCACTGGACTCACCTGATTTTTTCTTGGTGCTGGGGGGTGTGTGTGGGAGGAGGGTGAGGTGAATATTTTTAGCTTCTAAAAGAGTACGAGCAAATCGTCAGCTGGAGTAAACTTGGCTGGAACAACAGACTGGCTGCTCTTTGAGTGGGGGTCTGCAAACACTCACCCTATCTCCTGTTGTTACTATAACAGATAACATGACAGAAAATGAGGAGATGTTTAAGCAAAAAATCCATAAATTGCTCAGCGAAGCTGAACGAGACTGGTTCGTCAATCCAAAAGAGAAATGGACTTTCTTTGGGTCTCTCTTTTTCTGCTGCACAGTCTTCACAACTGTGGGTAAGTTCAGAGGTAAAGTGACCCCCCTGCAGGATCAAGTGCTATTGCTGCTTTCTCCAGTGTATTTCTTCTGGGGAATGAAAAAAACCAAAACAACCAAACCCAAACCCCAAATCCCTTTGAATTTTTCTCCTGAGTATTGGCGATGAGTCTGAAAGGGGTTCTGCAAACACAAATTGCAGAGATGTAGCTGCGTCTCCAAAGCAAGTCAGGATCTAGTAACTTGTGATGGTACACATTAATTAGCTGCGTCATTACATGTATACTATAATATGTACTCATATACGACATGTACAAAACTATTATATTAAAGTAAAAAGAAAGGTCCATTTTTCAGTCAACCCTTATCCTTCCTGCTATTATGCATTATGTTGGGTAATGTTTTCTTCACTGGAAGAAGTAATTCATTATGCATATTTTGTTTTTCAGTTGTTTCCATCTTATTTATGTCTAATCCAGCTTTGTAAATCTGTAGCTCTATAATTAACCGTGCAGCTGCTGTTCACACATCTCTGGGTTAACAGCACTTGGCCATGTTTAAGTCACACCTCTGAAATCTTTCATTCTGACTTCATATTTCAAAAGAGGACTCAGATCAAATAGAAACACTGTTTTGGCTTTGGCTCGCCCTGCATTGCTAAATACAAGTCCTCGTGCCCATTCACAAAGCTACTTTTATCTGTTTGCTAACTCTCCTCAAATGCTGGCAAGTACAGACGCTGACTATCCGAATTTTTCAGCATCAAAGCTGGATGGGAAATATTCCCACAGCATTGCATCAAATTGCAAAGACATTTCTCCACTGCATTAGGGCATACTCAAGATCTCCGTGTGGGTATGCATCTTAATGCAAAAGAAAAACTGAACCTTAATATACTTTATATATTAATTATATATTTAATATATATCTATTTAATATATATATAGGAGTTAATATACTCCCTTGGAGCATGTAGGATATGCTTGCGTGCTGTTTAAGTCGCAGCAGAGGCTTGACCCTCAGACTGACGGCTTAGGTGACTGTTCAAACTCAGCTTCTTGCAGCCCCTGAGTTTGAAGACAGAGGCAGATCCTGGAGATGCAGACCTGAATCCTCACCCCAGCGAGTATTTCCTAGTATAAACACAACAGCTAGGAATGTTTGGAAGAGGGCATTTTACCAGAAAGCTTTGACTTCAGCAAACTGATGGAAAACCATATTGCTGAAAACTTCTTGCCTGGGTATACTTACCCATCTCCGTTAACATGTGACTTTACAAATACACACTGACCGAACATATTTATTTCTAAACCGTCATTATTTTTGGCCTTCATAGCACTGAACATTAACTCAGCTTCCTCAGGTTTTGAGCTGAGTTTTGGGATCAGTTGGAAGCCTGGAATATTTGTTGCTAATAGGTGGCTGTTTCCATTGCAGTGGGTTTGGTTTTTTGTTTGCTTGTTATTTGCAGTAATAGGAACTGATAAATTGCTTCAGGTTAGAGCCAATTTGGCTACCTTTAATTATCTAGGAGAAGCGAGGCATCTAGTCTGAAGATCGGTGGTCTGAACTGCTGTCTCTTCTCTGCCCATAGAGGTTGCCTAGTGGTCAGCTGGGCTAGAATTCTGGATAGCTGAATTTAAGCTCAAGATGAATTTTAGCCCTTGAAACTGCACTAGGTATTTTTAGTGCATGGAAATAGAGACGAATAAAAACCTCAAAACTCTGTACAATAACTATAATAATTAATCTTCCCCAATTGCTTCAGCAGTAAGGATCGGCATTCCCAGTTAGCCAGTGGGGAGCAGAGTGACAGGGAATAAATTGTTTTTCAGTGCCTCATAGCAAAGGGGGACTAGGGTTGGATGCAGACCAAAAGCCTATGGCAGCTATTAGTGAAAATAAATATGAATGGACAAAGAAAATGAAGGAAACCATGCCTCAGCATATGAGCTGATAGTCTTGCAGGCTAAGTACCCGGCCTGGAAGATCATCTAGAAAAGAAAAATGTTTCTGAAGGGAGAGAAGAAAGGCTTTATGTCTTTTTGGAGGATGAGAAGCAAAATGGTTGTTAAAATTTAATACAGTTAATATAATGCTGATGTTTTCTGCCACTGTAATGGAAAAGCACTAACTTACAATTTAAGTTTCATATGCCTAAGTATGTTAGAGGAAGGAAATGTAAACACCCAAATGGAATTTAGGGAAAGGGCATATCTTCTGCTACCATTATATATATCATAAAGGCTGTGCGCCTAGTAGTACTTCCCTATTTGTTGTAATTAATATTTGTAAGCTTTAGTACTCTAGAATAAACATGCATTTCCTCATGTGATAAACACATGCTTCCTCACTTGACCCTTTGTTTTTCTAGGTACATTTAAGAATCTCTGAGAACTATGAAGCTGGTCAAACACGCTGGCAGTACAGCAAGCTATGCCGTTAGAGCTCGGTGTGAGGAACTAGGGGCAATCTCACATTCTGTGATCAGCTTACCATGCGCCACAAGTAGTTGTGGCAAAGAAATGAAGTTTGAGGTATGGGTGTCACTGTCCCAGCCTGATCCATAGTTTCAAAATTCAGACGGTCATCCGGATCTGAATCTTTCCAGAGCTCAGGGATCTTCATTCCCAGAAACCATTCAGTCATACTGTGAGATCCTGGAGGCTGGCCAGGAGGCGATTCCCCACCTCCTGGTGCACAGCCTTACCCCAGCACCAGCTGTGGTTCGAGCTCAGCCCTCAGCTCCACCACGTGCAGGGACCCATGGGCCCAACACCTCTCTTGCTTTCTTGCCTTTTGGATCCTTCTTAACCCAGATCCCCAGGTCAGGAAATCTTCCTGATAATACTGTACTCTCGGGCAGGGCAGAGGCTGCCCACCGGGCTTGGGCTTGGGCTGGCCCAAACCTTTTGTTTCTCCTCCCTAAAGGGCCTCTTGTTGTCAGGCGGTTAAGTCAAATGGCCGGTAAGGTGCAGATAAAGCAGGGACAGTTAATTCAGCAGGACTGGCAAACTCCAAACCTCCAAGTGCATGAAGAGGTAGGATGCCTGCATTAGTAACGAGCATTTGAGCCTTCAAAATTTTGCTATCTTCAAAGCAAAGGCAAAAAGAACAGTATGCTCTGGACTAAAAGTTTACTTTTACAATTGACAGCAATAAAAACCTCAGAGGACGTGGATACCTAATAAATCACAATGTTCTCTCTCTCCCTTTTATTTCTCTTCCTCTTTTTATTTTTGTTCAAGGTTACGGTAATACCTATCCTGTGACACGGACTGGAAAATATCTCTGCATGTTGTACGCTTTATTTGGCATCCCTCTGATGTTCTTGGTCCTGACAGACACGGGAGACATCCTTGCGACTGTCTTATCCAAGTCTTACAATGAATTCAGAAAACTACAGTCGAAAATTCTAGCCTCTAAACTCTGTTCCGGATCTGCATGTAACAAAGGGGTTGAACTGAAATCTGGGGCGCAGTCTAAAGTAATCATCGGTGAGCCCTTGACTATTATGGAGGTGCTGAAAAGCCAGCCGGGTGTTAAAAGGAAGCCAATCAAATACCACAACGCTGAAATTTTTGAAATGTTAATTGCCAGAGAAAATGAACGCACAAAACTGGTAAGAAATAAAAGCATCGAGAGATGGAGTTCATGTCCTGAACTAGCCAGGGGAAAGACAATGTCCAGAGTAATTGAGAATTTTGACAAAATAGGGAAACAGTTAGAAAAATTAGATGTGCCAATTGTATTAATGGTGTTAGTTATCTTTGTGTACATCTCCTGTGCAGCTGCTATTCTTCCACACTGGGAAACCAGGTTAGATTTTCAGGAAGCTTTTTATTTCTGCTTTATCACCTTGACAACTATTGGATTTGGAGACACACAACTGGAACACCCCAAGTTTTTCTTGTTTTTTTCCCTCTATATTATTATCGGCATGGAAATTGTCTTCATTGTTTTTAAGCTGGGCCAAGACCGCTTGATTGGTTTGTATAAAAAGGTGCTTTCATTTTGTGGGGAGAAAAAGATGCCATCAAAGAAGATATATCCAAAATAAGTGCAGTCATTTCTCCTTCGCTTGTAAGCACTGGCCATTGCAATGAGATTAAATTGTTCCTGTGCATTTCTGCCTTGGGCTGGCAGGAGGCATATTTTATTCTGATTTCCTCTGAGGATCCACTGTAAAATGACTGAACACCTCAGGAGACACTTGGTGAAGGCAGCTCCAGGGAGTACTTCCCAACGAGGTCCCACCTCCTAAATAAAAGAAGATGACACATGATGAATAAGCAGAAGACTCTCGCTGCCAGTGCACCCTAGCACCTTTCGCAAAGCTCTGACTTTCAGCAGCCTCTCTGTCCTCTCTCCCACAGCAAGCCAATTTAGGATTTTTGATTTTTGATTTTTTCCAGCACTTGTCCAAGCAAGGTCCAGATCACTGTCTTGTTCTGCCACCTTGTCTGCAGCCAGGGACAGCTTTGTGGCTGTTGGTACTGAACTGGGACAGCACACTACTGCAATATGATGCATCATCAGAGAGAGCTGGGGAGGAGGAGTATGAACCCAGCTGCTCTTCTGTCATGACTGCATGTATTGCAAAAATAGCACCTTTGTGCAAGCCAGAGGAATTTTAAAATTAAAGGAAGGAACACCAAATTGTCACCTCTTTCTCTGTCCCCTGTCCAGAAATTGGTCAGAAATTTGTTCATCTGTTCAGGGCTGAAACCACTCCTTTCCCATTATGATTTATCATATCTGTACTCGACCCAGAGTTGATATGTGGCTCATGGTGTCCAGCTACAGAAGTGCTTATGACAAGTTCTGCTCTGGAGATGGCCCCCTGGGTGAAGGCACGTGGCCAACCTGAAGCTGACTACAGCTGTGAAATGAAGCTCCACCTCTTCGCTGTCAACAGAAGCGTGATGGTCTGGGGACACGGATCCCACAAGCCCTCACTCCTAATCCACATTTTACTCTGCACAGACCGCTTGACTGCTGGGAGTCCCTTGACACACTCATAGAAAGAAAGGCCTACCTGTTTCACTGGGGTGTGGTGAGGATCCTGTAGTTGTATACTTGTGGAGCACGTTAATATGTGAATAATGCTGTTCCTTCAAGATTTTGCTTATATTATTCATAATCTAATTCAAGCTATCAATGATAAATTTTTTCTGTCAAAAAAACCCCAAGTCTATAAAAGACACCACTGACTTTAATTAACCGCTTCTTAACTTGTAAATTATATGCATGCCCACTGGATGTGGATGACATCTCTAGATATTAACGCACGCTTGGTTATGACAGAATGTCACTGTTCTCCATAGCAAATTTGCCATTTGAAGCTGGGATTTTATATGGCATCTTACCTCTGTTACACTCCATGTACATGGTAATGTGTGTTCAGTCCTTACTAACAATTAGTTATCATTAATCACTGATGATATGCAAAATATATAATAAATGATGGTATATAGAAAAGTGCTTTGTGAGGATAACAATAAAGAATACAGCAGCTGGAAGCAACTCTGGTTAATTTTTTCATGTTTGCCACAACTTTGGCTTCACATACAAAGTCCCTCTGTTCAGACTACTCTCATATTACTTTATTTCATGTCTTTGGATTAAAATCAGTGTAGAGCTTTGGATCCGTGCCAGAGTTTTCAAAAATCAATGAAAAGACTCAGATGATTTAAAGGGCTTTGGATCAGAGAACGGCACTTCCTGCTCCTCAGGGTTTTCCCTTGTGGTGCACCTGATGCTGCCAGCATCAGTCAGAAATGGTCTTTATATCCCTTGACTTGTTACTCTTATATTAGTGATAACTCATTTATGGAGAGGGATTAATTCTGAATTCATCCCCTATAGATTTTGCATTGACATGGTACTTTGATACCTTCACATTTACTTTATGGACTTAGGGAATTTTGGCTGGACTTGCGATAAGGATTCTGCACCAAATCATTCTAGTTACGGCCAAGGGATGGCAGTAAACAGCTTTCCTTCATATAGAACCTGTCAGCTGTGGGGGATGAAAATGTGTTTTATAGAAGGAGAGAAAACAAATCACATCACTGTGACCCTCTATAAAATGACGATGCACCTGCCTCTTGAATACAATGCACAGCTCTGGTCCTTCACCTCCCAAAGGATATGCAAAATTGGAGAAGGTTTACAGGCCAGGGTAAAGGATGAACAAAGATAGGGAGCAACTTCCATGTGAGACACACAGAGTAGCTCTCTAGTCCGGAAAGAGGTGAGAGACTGGAGAAGAGATGTGCAACATCACAAGGGCACGGAGGAGGGAAATAGGGAATGATGGAATGATTGTTAAACGTCGTTCATTATGAGAGCTAAGGCTGCCAAATGAAACTTGCATGTGGCAGATTTAAGAAAAGAAACAGAAAGAATAGAAATTGGTACCTCATGCAACATATAATGAAGCTGTAGATACTCGCTCCCTGTCATGGGAGGATGTGGTCATTGAAAGTTCACATTAGATCCATAGGAGAATGGGCAAAATCATGAAAGAGAAACTTGAAAAAAAATTAAATACAAAGATAACACTTCTGGCTCAATAATCACTGAATCCCAAACTGGCAGATGAGGAGGAAGGCTCTCTACAAACTTTCCTGTCCTTGTGTTCTTCCTTTGCAACCCACTGTCTCTCAGAGACAGACTGCTGGGCTGCACCATCTTGTTCTGACCTGATTTCAGTGCCTGTAGTGCATCAGAACATTGTGATACAGCTAACAAAATATCTAGTAAATCTAATTTCCAAAGAGATATTTAGTTTCACATTTGCGTACAAGGTAGAAAAAAACCAGCACATTCTGATTCTGCAAAACGTATCACCAAAAAAATGTGATTTAGGCAACACTACACAACCAGCCTGAAGCAAACATAATGCAATCATTTGTCTTGTGAACCTAGAGGAAGGTGAATAGCTGGACACACACCCAAATGTCAGGGATAAGAAGGTATATATGTCTTCTGCTCAGGTACACTGGAACACTCATCCCACACAAACAGGAATATCTGGCCCTAATTTTCTTACTCCCAAAGCTGGAAGCCAGTTTCCCAGGGGACAGGGCAGTGTGCCGCAGCCTTGCGCTGACAGCGACAGCGGCGCTTCCGTCTGTGCAGCAGGATCAGTAAATTTATTTAAGTAAATTTATTTACTGTAGCTCAATAAATACAGCAACAGAGTTAATGAAAATAAAACAAGGTAGTGAGTAGCAGCTCATTTAGTGAGCCTCAGGCATAAATATTTATGAGTTGACTGCTCTTGTCATGGTCTAAATCCTAGAAGAATTCATAGCCTCTGCCCCCAGAAGTTTTTATTCAACAAAAATTGAGATGGAAATCCGCTTGTTTGCATCAAAGCAGCACAAAATACTGCTTTTCATAAGTTTTTTCCATCACGTGCTGCATGAGGTGGTGGATTAGCTGTAAAGGGTTTCATGGAAGAACGTTTCTATCAGGAAAGACGTGACTGATGGGGAAAGAGTTGCTTGATGTGTAACCCACAAAGGATATGAGTTATTACAGACCCAGCTGGAGAGCTTTACAGATCAAATGCGCTTGGTGCTGAAGGATGCTGGATCAATCACTCCTGATTGGGCCAAGATGGCAGCTGTCACGAGCACTTAGGAGCAGAGAGGAGAGTATTCCTGGTGTGGGAATTTCAGAGGGAGGGATGGAAGAATGAGTGGAAGGGGCAGAAAATTATCTTTGGGCAGAAGGGTTAGAGGGAGAAAATGACAACAATGGCAGTGGAAGGAGCCATTTACTGTATAGACTTAAATATGGTGAAGAGATGCCTGAAAGACTGAAAAGATGGTGAGGGTTGGTGCCTGTGGCCTGGGGAAGGTTTGTGCAGCCCACCCACGGTTGGAGAGCCCCTTCTCAAACCAGCACAGTGGTCACAGTTGTTGGGCTCCAGCACAGGTCTCACCATCAGCATCCACGGGGAGGGCAGAAGCAAGCAAGCCTCCTGAGAGATAAAACAGGCAGAAAGAAGATATAGGGACTAGACTGAAAAGCCATTAATGAAACCATCAGAACTGTTCCTCTTATTTTCTGCTTTGTCATTTAAAGAATGACAACTCATTCAGAAGCATCTTTTGCACGAGCAATATGTCTGAGGACTCAGGAAATTCTTAATGGGATGTAGGACTTGTCATCTGTGTGCCAGTAGTTCAGATGTAGTCCAGATTTTAGTGGGCTCAACGTTAATAACATCTGATAGCACTTTTATGGCCTTTATGCTTTTTCAACTCGTTCCAGGTGGAGACGCACCCACATCACAAAAACACTCTCATATAATGAATGCTAATAGCATGCGTGGTGGTGGGCTCAGCAGAGGCAAAGGCTGAGACTCCAGCTGAGAGCAGTCCCTGCCGCCCCCTTTGCTTCCAGGTTCCAAACATACCTTGTGATCCTAATTCTCAGACCACAGGATGCATCAAATAGAGCATGTGTGGCTGTTGCATGCAATGAGTGTTTTGTGAAGTCAGAATGATGGGTCTTATTATTTTCCCTGGCTTTCACAAACAAAACTTATTATTATTATTATTATTATTATTATTATTATTATTATTATTATTATTATTATTATTATTAAGCACCTCCACAGGCTGTATTCAGCTGTTCTGCCAGGACGTATTCTGTTCTGAGAGCAACTTAAAATATTTAGTTAGGCTACCTTTCCCTTTCTTCCTTACCTTATGCACCAAATATATATATCTAAAAAATATTGGTCAAGCCATCCAAAACAACAGCCTGGATTACACACAAAGCAAGGGAGATCAGGTTGCTTAGGATAAGTTTCCATTATCTTTGTGGAAGTACATAAGCACAGATGGTGACAGAAATACTGGGAATTTGCTCCATCACTCATAGCAAGTAATAGCTGCGTGAAGACAACAGATCTCTCATATATGATGCCAATATTTTTAGAAGAGCAGCCCGAGGTCTAAGTGCAAACCTTCACAGACAAAGAAGTCCATGAGTGCGCTGTCTGCGCGTGCCAATAGCTGGTTGTCTGCACGTGGTACTCATTACAAAGTTTTAGGAAGTGCTTGGACAAATGTTAGTTGGCTTGTGTGCTCACAGTGTTGCATGTGAATCTGAGCTTTTTTTTTTTTCTTCTTTTTTTTTTGCTTTGAGTTAAAAAGTCAGTCTCTCAGTAGATAAAATCTAGTTCTTTTGAGGTTAGTTCAGACTTTTTCAAGCTCCTGAAGCTCTCAGTGTCTGGGCACAGCCGAAATCCTCCTGACACTGAACTTGTGCATAAAACTTTATGTCTGTGCATCTTCAGAATGTACCAACGTCCAGAGGAAATGGAAAGACATGGGCAAGAAGGGAAGGAAAAGGAAAGCAAAGCAAGAAGAAAAGAGTAGACATCTGCCAGTGAAAAATGAACTGCTGTGTTAAGCATCTACTGATGAGAAATCAGTGTAACGATGTTGTCTAACAACATTGACTTGTTACATTATCTGCTTCTACAAAGTCCTGTGTGAACAGGAGAACTGAGAGAGAAGACACCACAAAATCAGCATATAAAATTGCCAATGTACTTGATGCGCTGCTGGAAGAGAGTTATTTGACCTGCAGATTGATGCAGTCTGTCATCGTGCTCTCTGATCAGTGCCCTGTGGGGGAAAGCCACCCGTTTGCTGTCTTCTGTCACATGTGACAAAAAGATTTGAGCAGCAGTGCCAGAGTTGGAGGTTGGGTCTCTGGGTGTGGGTATAAGACACTCACGTTCTACAATTTCCCCAGTTTGCACTTTTCCTGAGGCAAGTAATAGAAGTTGTGGCTGCTAAAGGACTTTGGGAGTTTGGGGAATTCAGTGTACGTATAAAGCCTTCTGCCCACCAGCTTGATAATACACTTGGGTTTAGGCTATTTTTCCCTCACATAACTATGCAAAGTCTCAGGAGAACATCGACTGCCTAGATTTCACTGATGCTTAATGGATGGTTTTCCAAATACGCTTGCCAGCCAAAAGCAGAGGGCTGCTGTGCCTCCTAGATGATAGAACTGGCTGATGCCTGGATGAAAACTTCTAATGACACTTAAAAGAAGTTTGAAGAAAACAGGAGTTTTGAATAGATCATAGCAGCATTTTGATAAAATGTTTTCAAAGCAAATCTGAATTTGTAGGAGGATTTTTAGCTGAACTGCAAAATGTTGGTGGTCAAAAGGCTTTTGAAAAGGTTTTAGCAATTTCATCTTTGAATGACTCCCTGAGATGAACCGTTCATGTGAGTAAGAAGGGAAGGACCTGAAAGATCAAGCTCTTTGTGATCCCCCCATGCTGTCACTGTAACTGCAGCTTCTCACACAGAGCTGGCGATGGGTCAGGTCACTCTGCTGATGAAAGAGGACTGGCTTTCTCCAGGGCTGATTCCAAGTTTTTCCATATCTCCCGGGAGAAGAACAAACTTTGGTATGATCCACTTCAGACAAAGAAATACGTGGTGTTCTTGTTAAAAGATGTTTCTCAAACAGTTTAAATAGTCTTATGTTAAGACAGTTTTGTAGTTACTGGAAAGGGTAAAAAAAGAGCAAATGAAGGCTCATGAACTTTCCTTGGAGTTTAAGAGCAGGACATGATTTGCTGTACTAAGAAGTTTGATTGACTGCCTGGGTCTGTAAATAAAAAGTGTATGCCTAGGCTAACATTAGACAGCCAAGAGCACTTCTTTTGTATCTGCTCTGCAAGAAAAGTTATGCTGCCAAATGGTTTTTACAGCAATTTGCTATGCCAATGAAACAAATACACTTTGTGCTCTAAAAGATTAAGGGCTGGCATGTATACATGTTTTTACTTTATAGAAAAACCGCCTGTAAATGCTACCTAAGAAGCAGAGGGCTGAACGCTGATCTTGAAATCCATGGCAAAACTGACAATGCCTTGAGCAAAACCAGGTTTGGAAAGAAATGACAAATAAAACATGTTTTGCCATTAATCCCTTTGATCCTGGTTTTAGAAGAGCTGTTTCATGCCTAAACTACCATCTCATGGAAAGGGGTTTTTTCTACACACAAACTAGCTAAATTCCTGATGGTTGTTGCTTGTCTTTTCTTTTTCTCATGAAAGGGCTGGCTATTTTTCTTTGCTATCAGCAGTGACCTGCAATCAGGACATGATCTCAGACTCTGGAGACAGGGAAACTTCTCCATGAAATAAACCCAAGTTCTTCTCAGTCAAAAATAGACAAGCATTAAGATGCTTCATATACCTACATCAAGCACTCTTGTGGTAATTAATTATTTTTTCTGTGGCCATGTTTTGGGCAGAACTGCCCATCTCCATTCCCATCAGTGGCCCAGCACACCCTTGGATCCTTAGGCAGAACCTGAGACATGTGACGTGCTACATGGAATATCGAGGCTCACCCCACGATGGGGCAGAGGTTGACTTCTTCCTTGGAGAAGCATGGAAATTTCCTCTGTTAGCCTTGTTTTCCATTAAAAGAGAATAAGGAGGCAGAAGCACCAACATGAACAATGCTATAAACTCAGCAACTAAGGAAGTAACTCAGTCTCCAGGTGATTTTAAAATAGGATTTAGGGTGGATGTTCACTGTTCTCAGTCTTTCTATTGTTGGGGAAAAGGTGTCACAAGTAAACATTAGGAAGTTTGTTCCTGTAAAAGTCTCCAGCCTACCACTTCTGATAGAAGGATTTGAAGTTGTTGACTTTGGTAAAAGCTTTTTGATCTACAAATCTGACCTGCTTTTTAGCGTGAAGAGCATCTCCGAGAAGCTATGCAACCTTTCAGAGCAGCTCCATTATAAACAAGGAGGTCAAAAGGTTTGGGCCCTGACTCTGATTTAACTTTCAGCAGTTTCAGAGGGAAGCAGCTCTGTCAAAGTCAGCAAAACCATTAAATTATAAACCCAGAATGGGATTAGGGTCAGACTCCTTGAATTCTGTTAATAATTATTATGGCTGGTGTTTATTATTTTTATTATGGCAGTTCTTTGGAGCATCTCAGATAAGGACCTTAAGTAACCATCCTTTATTGAAGAGTTTCTAGCTGCATGCCTGCCACAGCATGCATCTCTCTGTAACTAAAGCAGACCTTATCACTTCCTGCCTGCGCTGGCGAAGCAAGAAAGCAAAAATCTTTGTGGCAAGTGCACAAATATGTGTCACTGGGTGATTGAGTAGATCTGTGAAGCAGCTGCGGTGTATTTCAAAAAGGAAGAAACCTAGTGAAATAGGAGCCGTGAACGCAGAAGCCACATGCAACACAGTGAAATTTCATGACAAGAAAAGCGTGTGCATTGCCCGGTTGTCGTGTTCCAGCTGTGTCACTTCACCCTACCAGCTGTGTTCCAGCTCATGGGCACTTGACCTGACCGATCAATCAGTCAATGCCTGACCAACGCAGTAGTTTGGGATGTCAGTATTTACAAGTATCTATTGTGATCACCGCATAAACCTCTTGGATGAGGTTTAAAACCTCCTCTGAATACTGGGAAAAGCATGATTTTGTCAGTCTTCAGTAGTTAATTTAGCATTCAGCAATGATCTGGATAACTCTCATTCAAGGTGCTTGCGGCTGCCTGGAAAGCTGGAAGAGTGGGGTCATTGAACACAGCTAGAATTTGACAAGCACAGAGTGAATTAAAACACTTCTCCCCTCTCCAGAGTGGGGAAAGAGAAATGCAATAGACTTGCAAAATTGCAAATCATCAAGCGCATTTTATGAAACTGGACTAGAAGGCATGTATGTCAGACAAGTGTTTATATAGAAGTGTTTATGGTTGTATTATTATATCATCAAGATTATGTGATTCATAGTAAGAGAATCTGTATTCATGAGTCCATGAGCATCACTTGTTCACAGACAAGAGTTGCCTTTGAACCAAGCTGGAACAGGTGCAGAAAAGAGATCAGTCGGAAGAGCAACCACACTTGAATGCTTGTTATTTGGTGAGAAGAGCTGAGAGAGACTGATAGATACTCAGAGGAAAAGACATGTTTAAATTCAGAGCCTGCCTGGCTCACTCTCTGAAACATTTGTCGAAATTGGGCAGAAATATGTTAAGATGGGAGAGAGCTTCACAGCAAAAAGGGCTTGAAACAACAGGATTTAAAGAAAGGGAAAGGAAAACAAAACAGATTACAATGTCTGAGAGAGAGCTGGGCGATGCACAAACTGTCTGATAGGTTATAACTGTCCAGTCTGGCTGGGAAATGAACTCCTGGTCCTCGGATGGCTCTTCCTTCACGTCTGCAGTCCCATATGGATCTCTGGAGCACAGCAAGACGTAGCCTTGCAGTCTGTTAGCACTACAGAGGTCTCTGGTTCCTTGCAGTCTGGAGAATACACCCCTAATCCTTCCTGCAAGATTAACAAAGAGATAACCTCTCTGGACTTACTGCCTATTTTAATTTAATTTTTAGTCCCAGTGAGTGAAGGGAAGCTGAATTTGTAGTGCAGCTGGAAAGCCATGTACACAAAATCTTGCCCACTTGAGTGGAAGTTCTCTTAAAGTCCCAGAGCCTTTTAAACTAAATCTGCTCCTTAGTACCTCCTACTTGTACAAGATAAAGAGAAGTCAAAATGCCAATAGAAGAGCAGAACAGAGAAGCTGGCCACAGCCTCAATCTGTCTGGGCCCTGAGGGACTAACAGGCCATAATGCCCCTGCCCAGCGCCCCCAGGGCTTCCCCCCACCCTGCCCAGGAGAAGTCCAGGGCCATCAGCCGCTGCCCCAGTGATGGCATATGATGCCAACCTCCAGCTCCCCGCAGCCCTGCCCTGCCCAACCATGGACCTGCTGAGCCAGGCTGCCCCACAGACTGACATCCCAGCCTGGCTTCTAGTGCTCATGGTCTCAGCAATTTCTGTATCTACATGCTAAGCATATGTTCTATACTCTTGTAGAGTTGTGGTTGTTACTACATTGGGGGTGCCTTCTAATAATTTATCAGCACCCTGTCCTTGTGGGTGCAGGAACTCCTGTCTCTGTTCCATGGAGAGGAAACAGAGGAGCGGAGAGATGAAATAATCTTGCTTAAGGTTTGATGCTAAATGTGGCAGGTGTTCATGTAGGCTTTTTCGTCATGATGTCCTCCTCCTGAGAGGGGAGGCCTACATGTGTAAATACTCCACAGGAGTATGTGTCTCTGGAGCTGGGGTCTTTGATTAAAGGAGGATGCTACCTGCCTTGCAGATGAGTTGCTTCCACGCCTTGCCATCACACTCATCTTCATGTGAACTCCGTGCCTCCCCCTGCTTCTGGACATGCAGGGTTTAACTGCTCTGCCCATGGCCATATCAGTTGAGGTGTCATAATGTGCTGTTGATCTATCAAAATATTTTAGCAATGTCAGATTTATTATTCTTTCAGGTGAGAGTTTGTTAGCATGTGTATGCTCTATTGCCTCTGCTAGGCGTAGGGCAGTGTTCAGGACAGTCAAAACGAATAGGTTATGGCAACTAGTTTAAGTGCTTAAATTCCTAGAAAGGCTTTCCAAGTCATTGTGTACTTATGCTTTGGCATGACTCAAAGGCTATTCTGAGTGAAGGGTATCATTGGCAAAGAATTCTGGCCAGGTGGTTTAGCAGGTCATGCACTTAGCTTGTAAAATAAATGGAGTCATAAATATTAATAAGTACTCTGAGTCCTTACCTAACAACAGTGTGCTAGGAACAATTTTTCTGACTTCAGCTTTTCTTTTTGTTCTGGAGCCAGAGGCCTTTGGTGGAGGCAAACAGCTAGGTAAGGCAGGTGGGCTCTTTGGGGTACCAGGGACCCCCACATGCTGACGGTGTGCTTGTGTTCATTGGCAGCACTTCCAGTCTGATGGCTGGTACTTGGAAACTCATCTACATGTGGTCATCGTCAAGATGCAAATCACAGCTACTGCATCTGCCCCCTCCCCCCCAAGTTTTTAATTTCTAATTGTCCTGAGGGGCGTGAACTGTTTCCTAAAGGGTGAAGCTCTGTTTTCTGTGTATGCTATACTGTCTTGATGGATGAGTCATCTGTATTTGTGGAAGTATGCAGGCATCTATTAAATATAACCTGGAACTTCACAGCCAAGTGACTCTCTCAATGCTTCCTGGATGCTTTACATCCTCTGACATGATTCAGATGGATCTCTGTGGTGAGAGGACAAGGCACTGCTTGCATAGCTCAAGTAAACTCCCAAACTTGGAGTGACTGACACCAATTGCAAAACTCTTATTTTCTTCAAAGCAAAAGCAAAGACCTTAAATGTCCCTGAATAATGCAGCTCCTACCATTTTAGTTGCACTGCTAAAGTCCTGGGAGACACCTCAGCGCATTTCAAAGGCAATACCCTCATTCCAGCCAAAGGAAGTATTGACTCAGTAAGGCCTGTGGAGTCAAGGCCTTTAATTGCCCTCTTCTCTGTAATTGTGGGTGCAGAAGATTCCTGGTGATTCCCAGCTGTGGGCACTCCCTACGTCTGCCTCAGCATCCATTGCAACATTAATATGGAAAGTCATTCACTGGGAAATAATATGCAACAATACTACTCTATATTTCATACAGAGTATAGAAATAATGCTCTGTATTTCATGAGTAGATTTCTAAACCTCCCTCTCAAGGCTTGTGCCCATAACAAATCTACATCTTCACTGCTTCTCTTTGGCAGCACTGACATGACGAAGGTGGGAAGCAAGCACTGACATCAGTAAATACAGAATGTTTCACACTGTGACAGCACATTTAGAATGTGCAAATGCCCCAGATTTGTGCTAGGCACTTGCTTTTTGTGTGGTGTTACAGGGCAAGCTGTGCTGACACAAGGTAGCACTGATTAGCGTCACGTTCCCTACATAGCAGCAGACTTCGAAGGAGCAGGGCTGGGAATTTCTAAAATGCCTTGAGGAGTCCATGGGAAAGAGCTTAGCCAGCTAGAACATCTCTCGTAACGGTCAGATTTTCAGACAACCTCACGGTGGGGGTTAAACACCGGAGGGGCACATGGGGTGCTTCTTCCCATCACACAGAAACTCGTCTCTCTGGCATAGGGCTGCTCCAGACTGCACCAGTGGTCCTACTGGTGCCAGGACCTGCAGGACGTTGCTGTGGCGCCATGCTGTGCCACATGCCTCTGCCCGGGCGTACTCTGCCTGTCTGAATGCAGTTGAAGATTTAGAGCTCAGACGATGAAGCTTGCAGAAATAAGAGTGAAAGGCTCAGAGGTAACTTCTGGAACTTCTTAGGAAAAAACCCCAAGTTCTTCAATCTTAGCACAAGCCATCCTGGGTTTGGATTGTGTTTTTCAACATCATGGTTGCCACTGAAAAATAGTAGAAAAGTATTTATGGAAAACGATCTTTTTCTTTAACATTTCTTCCTAGAAACGTCCCTTTCCATTCTTCACTCAGCAGAAGTGATGAGGTACTTGCTCTATAGCATCCCTTTCACAGCTCTGCCTCTCTCTGGAGGGAAGTAAAGCTGTTCTTAAGCAACTGCAAAGTGAAGGATGTGTGATAACGCTTATGATCTGACTTCCATAATCTAGGTCCTCGAAGCAAGGTTGGACTTTCATTTTCTTTCTTACAGTTTCTGCTTCTGGTGTTTTTAACGATGATAGCACGAAATAAAAATTGGGAAAAGGGAAAAACTTATGAATAAAAAATTCTCATTAGCGTAAAGTTTGCTTTTTGTATTTCCTACGTTCCCTGAGGGTTTCCTGTAAGTGCAAATGCCTTGCCTCTCTTTTCACTATTCAGGCTGGGTCCCTTGGGAGCACCGCAGACCCCTGTCGCTCGGTACCCGAAGCCACTAGATGGTGCCACGGGACCTCGTTCCTCCGGGGCCGGCCGCCAGCAGGTGGCAGCGGGGAGCCCCGGCGCGGCAGGCACAGGGATGCGCTCCAGCTGTTCCAGCTGCGCCAGTGCTGACGGACACTTGACAGCGCCTCGGGATGTGGTCCTGCACGGCTAGTGGGCATCTGCTTTGGTAACCAGAGAACGAGTTAGAAAATGTTATGCAATCGTGTTTAGGAGCGAGGTTCTTTGTGTAGGAATAGCGGCATTCGTAAGTGAGGACTTCAGAAGCAGATTAATCAAGTTTAGGAAGAAAAGAATAACAAAATACTTAAACTTTACATAGAAAAACCCATCTTTTATTACTTTTGTAGCAAGAAGGGACCACAAAGATCATTTAGTGTGATGACCTACCTTTACCTACACAGAGAAAGCATAGATTTTTAGGATGCTTCTCAATCAATTCTTATTTTAAACTTTCTTTCAGACAAAAAATACATAGAATGTATTGAAACATCTCAAATTTCTTAACCACGGCCATATGAATGGTAAATTGAGGCACAGAAGTCTTAAAGCCATACAGCAGCTCAGGGCCAGAGCTAGAAATAGCAGGGGTCTGCTGGCTCTGCAGTGGTGGCTGTCCCCCCGCCTCTCTCCAGTTCCTCTCCTGGTCCCCAGGAGGTGAAAAAGAGTTTCCTCCAGTGCAGTCTGGAGGTTACTGCCCAAAGCAGGGACAGAGGAGGTGACAAAATGCCAGTTCCTAAGCCAGACCCACTCAAACCCATAGGGGAGGCAGCCAATGAAGCCGGAGGTCTTTGCAACCCTCGCTCATCTGCAAGTGCAAGGGGGGTACAGCCGCTGGCTGGGTGGCTGTGCGTGCCGCTAGGCAGGAGCACTGGCTGGTGGCAGGGGAATATAACCTGGAATGGGGCACTTTCTGCTTTGTTTTTTATTTTTTGTTGCTTTGGCTGAATGACCTATAACACATTACAACCCTCCTTGGCTTCATTTGCCCTCATCCATTGAGGCAGTAATATCTTTAGAGGACTATGGCAAAGCTTAATATGTTGTTCGTTCAGCATAGGATAATAGAGTTAATTAATGCCGAAGGAGGAACTACATTCTAATTCTTTGTTCTCAGAACTGATCTGTACAGGCCCTTCTAGCATTAGCAAATGAACATACAAAATGCCCCAGACAGAAAGAATTATTTTGAAGTTTTTCAGTCTTAAAGTGCCAAAAAAAAAAAAAAAAAAAAAAAGAAGATATATGTAGAGAAATTGTAGAGGGCTAATTAACATTGATAATATACAGTTGTGGGCTTGCTTCAGGGGTGGTGGGTTGGCTGATGTGGGTAATGTACAGCTGTGGCTTGTTCCCATAAGTAGTTAAATAGCACTGAGAAGTGAGGATGAAGAGGAGCACTGGGTGAAGAGAGGCAGCAGATGAAGAGGAGCCTGGGATGTAGGAGAGAGAAGGAGGGGGCCTGGATGAGGAGAGCCTGGCTGGAAGAGGAGCCAGGAGAAGGAAGAACCCAGACGCAGCAGGGTGGACTGGCCTGAAGAGGAAGAAGAAATGGCACAGATAATAGATGAACCATTGAAATCTTGTGTGAGACTGATGGTGGTGCCGAGGCATGAGAGGGCTGGTATGGGATGGTAAAAGCCTTGTTGCAGCTTGATAGTTTGGTAGTGCTGCAACAGATATAAAAAAAGTAAAACAAATCACCACCCATCACACTAAAATTAAAATAATAGTTAAAATGAACCCTAATGTAGTCAGAGCAGTGTTGACTTCAGAGTATGTTGGAAGGCAGGGGAGCTCTTGGAAGTCATGGCACAAAGCATACCCCACGTACAGCTGGTGGTGGAAGATGGGTAATGACTTCGGGAGTTCAGTGGGAAGGTATTTGTTACCATTTCAGGGTTAGGAACAGAGCAAGAAAGAAGAAATAAATCCTTTGGTACTTGATTTTCTTTGAGCAATACCGTTCTTAAAATAAGAAGTTGCAGGAGCTCACCCTTTCTGCTTTCTGGGAATAGTTGAGCAACAAGAGCAATGTGAGGTGGGTGGCAATGTAGTTACTCCAGGTGTTTTGTTTGGACCAGGAGTGCACTTGGAAGTGAATCTCTTGTTTGTCTCCACTTGCTGCACTTGAATTTACGCTCCACGGTGGGCACTTGGATCCCTGGGAAACTACAGGGTGCTCACCAGGAATGTGCCTGAAGCACTTCCATTGCTGATGGCTGCTGGGTCGACAGGAGCAAACCAGACCTAATCCAAAGTAAAACCCCTGAAACACAGGTGGTGCGGACAGGAGTCCCCACTGCCAACTGTGCCACCCTGCAGGCCTACTCTTACTGTGCTGCTTTGCTTGCTAATGTAGATAATGTAGTAACTGATGCTGAATCCTCTTGGGGGCAAGGTCCAGGAAACTACCCCCTGAAGGTGATTGTAACTGGTGATATTTATCCTACCTAACTGGAGCAGCTGGAGACAGAGGCATGCAGGCTGAGTCGTATCAAGACCTCCTCTGTGGTGGGAGATGAGAAACTGGCATTTCCAACCCATCTCTCAGCACTGATGAGGGAGAGCCCAGAAATCTTTCTTCTTAAAGGATGAAGCCACACGAGTTATTTCTGTGCACACATTCTAGCAACCAGCTATGCCAAGACTGAGATTTGATGCTGTAAGTGGTGAGCATTGGTACCATGGCGCTTATGGTCTTGCCCTTGCCTTTTCCTCCCTTTCCCTGCTGCCCCATGGCCCTTCCAGCCCACCCATGCCCTATGCTACCCCACACCACTTGTCACGGCACTTCTGCTTGCATGGCTGTACTGGGAGCTGGCTTAGGGAACGGATCTGGCTGAATGATACCCTGTATGCACAAGTTTTCTTTCCGGGCAGATCAGTTCCCCCATCCATTTCACATCATGCCCATGAAAACAGCTGGGGGGAGGATGTTCTCACAACCATTCTTTTAAGTTGTTGTTACCACTGAGCACTTCTAAATGTCATGTAGCAGCCTGGGGTGAAATCTATGTCTCCACCCAGATTTCATACTGAAACAGCATCCCTGAGATAGCCCCCTCAATGCACACAGTGCCTTTTTTCTGCTTTGGAGTTCTAGCCTTTGTTGGAAGCCTCCAAACATCATTTTTGCTTCACGGGTTATCTCTGAAGCAAAATCCGCCATTTCCATCCCACTGCAAGCAGTGATTTTCCTATTCTGTAGCCAGTCAATATTTGAATTGGCAAGAAGGTGGGTGTTTCAAAGGACAGATAATCTTTTGTTTGTTCTCTTCCAACCTTGCTCATACTCAGCCCAGACTTCTGCTTAAATGTCGCCGGTTTCTCTTATTATTGCTATTTTTAGTGGAATTTAAGTTGCAATGGTAGAGGCCATGGGGCTTGAATCATTCCAGCTTATAGCCTTGGTAGCATGGCTGATTATAACTGCATGAGGCAGATCTGATGTAAATACACAAAATGTCAGCTCCTGCACCGCAGCCCCATGCTGGAATAACACCGACCTTACCACCCCTTTGAATGCTGCTCCGGCCACTGAACTTTCCCTTTCCTGAACGCAGGAGGAAATATAATGCATGGGGAAGTATAATGGCTGCCAGCAACGGCAATAAGTACACTGTGGGTGAATCCGCTGCCATTGGGAAGGAGAAGATGTTAACCACTGGCGACATGCTCCTGAGCGTCATTCCCAGGCCATGGAGTACAGCGTGTGACCTTGGGGTACCTTTCGGCCGGGGAGGGGGCAGCGGGCGCAGATCCTGCCGCCGGCCCCGGGCTGCCTCTGTCACCCTGCCCGCAGCCCGCCCGCGCCGCTTGCAGGGGCTTCTCCGTGTTCGCTTGGGAAGGAGGGGACCGGGCCGATGCTGAGCCTGCAGAGCAAACACAGCGGCCCCCATGCCCTCCCCCTGCACCCATCCTTCCCGCCCGTCCCCCCCGCCGCCTCCCCCGGAGCAATTCTCATGGTTCAGACAGAAATCCGGGCAGCAAACGCTGCTCAGCTCAGCGCAGCCTGAACTGGCCAACGGAGGCTTCGGAGAGAGGGAGAGCGGCGGAGACGAGGGTGGCGTGAGCGGGGTCTGCACCCCAGGGCTGCACAGAAGGCTGGAAACAGCCCCACATTCACCCCCCCGACACAGCTGTATCGCCGGCCCCATTGACATTTGCACAAGCCGTATCTGCGACTCCATGACTCAGAGCTGCAACAGGCCCTATTTTCCCAGGCGGCGGCTGTTGTCAGATAAGGGTAAGAGAAAACAGAAATGCAGTTCATACACAGAGGGAGGTGCTGGCTCTGTCTGTACAGAAAATAACTCCGAGTATTAATTTTGTTATCTGCCCAAATGAATGTTGCTTCTTTTATTAGAAAGGTATGACTGGCCATCACTGACAAAATGCTCAAGAGTTATATTATACCAGAGCAAGCAAATTATTTTGGTGACTATTTGTTAACATTTGTCAATTAATCTGTTTTGGAGAAACACAAATTTTTAAAAGAGCAAGATCTGTTCCCTAAAGGTACCATTTGAACACCTATCATCAAAACATTGTGCTTTAAATAATATCATATATCCATATGCAATTACTGGAAAAGCTTATGTGACCGAGAATGTGAATGTTTAACATAAGATATCTTTGTTTCTGTTTACTGATCTCCTCTGTACACTTCAGACCCGGTTCTCTTTCTGGGTCCACAAGTTCTACTTATAGAACTGACAAATAGAAACAGAAGCATGTTATCTGCGTAACCTAATAGAATTATACCACATAGGAAACAGTTTCTAATAGTATCAGCCA
Source organism: Ibycter americanus (assembly GCA_035590275.1). Taxonomy (NCBI): domain Eukaryota; kingdom Metazoa; phylum Chordata; class Aves; order Falconiformes; family Falconidae; genus Ibycter; species Ibycter americanus. The sequence continues at coordinate 16,747,296 of JAVJGI010000065.1, read as the reverse complement.
CTTACACTGAATTGCTTGTTGTCCCTTAAAGAAATACAAATGAATTACAATATTTGATAAATACCAAGAAGGTATGCTCTGCTTGTGCAATATCCGCAAGGAGAAGTTCCAGCTACAGAATATTGTGTCTGCTTTTGTAAACATTTTAAATACAGCACTGCTGAATAGTTAATAGAAGTGCTGTTTGGACTTCAGTCTGCAATGGAACAAACTGCTCAGCTCGGTGCTAACAGAGGGGTGGTGTTAATAGTAATGATAAATCCCTATTGATGTGTTAGTGTCAGTTTGGAGGCAGCTTGTAGTCCCAGCTCAGGACTAGAAGCCCTTCATGCTATGCACTGTGTAACTAAATAATATAAAGGTAATGCCTGCCCTGAGTAGCATATAATCTGCATCAAGCAGAGGAGAGGCAGGGAGAGCTGCATTACGGAGCACAAAGGGAAAAAAGGCATCACCTAATGATCAGGCAGGCAGCTATTTCTACATGCCAGCTGTACATCTGCTGGCCAAGATTTTTGTACTCCTCACGGGCTGAAGGAGGACAACAAAGTTTCTTTAATTCTCTGGAGAATGCCTTCGGTGTCAAGAATAACAGAAGAAAAAGCACAAGGTATTTTTTGAAAACATACCAAAGTTGCAGCAGCAGCAGCAGAGGGGAAGCATCCTGGTAGCACAGAAGCACCCAAGGACACACCTTCAGAGAGGCTCTGTGTTTATTTGTAGCATCGTGGTATACTTTGGTATTCATGGACACAGCAACTGCACTTTCCAGCAGGTGCAGTAAGTGCAATTAGTTGCTATGGATATTGATCCTGCCTTTAGAGTCTAACTTTGAAGTTACTTTGGATTGTCTAAAAACCAAAGACGTAGCATAATGCTTTGCCTTAACTCTGATTGCAAATTGTTTCTTTTATCCTTGATTTTCCCCTTTATTACTCTGCTTTCTCTGTTTTATTTATTCTTGTGAAGAGAGAGTCTATGCAAATATTGTGATTTGAAAATACAGGTGATGGAGGCAGCCTACTGAAAGCTCCTTTCATGTCAATGCAGGCTCTAGCAGAGCTAAATTACAGGTCATTGTTTGCAGAAAGTGGAAGTTGGAGTACCTGATTATTTTTGACAAAGAGGAAGCACATGGGAAGCAGAACACAGAGCCTTTAACAATAGGTGAAATTAAAGAGATGTTCAAGCTACGTTTGGATTCAGAGTGAGACTGGGATCAGTCCAGAATTCAGAAGATGTCCAGCTCATACCAGAAACAAGGATTATTTACGAGTACCTGAATGTGAGTTTTGAATTCCCAGAACTCCTGAAGTCCACAGGAGCTTGATTCTCAGACCCTTGCCTTGGGTCTCCTCCCTCTGAAAGTACGTGGGATCTCCTACAATATACTTACACGGCAATCTAAGGAGATACAGAAAGAAAACAAAGCTTCTAGATAACAGAGGAGTACTTGTTATGTTAACGGAAGAGAAGATGCAGTGCTCCATGAAACAATTTTGCACTGAACTACCAGGCCTGCATTTGAATGACTGCAATCCAAACAAAATATCATTTCACCGTAGCCGGATGGCTGACAGTGTGTTGTTTAATATTTAACACAAGATATCGCAGAAGGATGTGAGGTCTCTTGCATTTACAACGAGGGAAGGAACTTCCAGTGTTTGCTCCAGGCCTGATATATGGTCCTCCAGAAAAAAAGGAAAGCCTCTTCAGAAATTACGCTGCTTCAGGTTTCATCTGATGTATATCTGTAGTAGACAATCAGTAGTGTTCAGTAGATAGAAAAGATTTTTAAAATCAATATTTAATTTTGGAAAATTATCAGTTACAGATATACAGTGTTGAACAACTATGTTCTGTTAATATTTTGGTGCTTCTTATTTTTTATCAGAGGCTTTTTCTTACGGTGATTGTTCACAATGTACTATTTCAAGCATCCTTCATTTCCTCAAAAAAGGATTTTTAATAAGACTACCAAGCAAAGTTATTGGGAAATACATCATTATGCAGAAGCCAATTAGCACCTTCATCAGTTCTTCACCTTCTGTACTGGAGACAATCTAGATAGTTAATTATAATTATAATTACAGTTACAGATATAATTTGCAGCCTTCAGCTTTCTAACCTGGATTTGTCATGAAAAAGGCACAGAAAGAGAAGGAAAAAATGAATGAAGATACGGAGCCCTGTTAAAATCCAGAACCCTTTGTCCCCACGTCAAGGACTCAAATAATGAGCTAGACCAGACTGGCAGAGAAGATATTCATCTGTAGTACAAGTCAGTGTGCTCTCTGTCCATTTCCATTTAAATCCTGAGTATGCCCTCAAAATGGACAAAATGGGATTTATGCTTTAAATCTGCATACAACTCTGGTGTGAAGTACCTGTAACGCCTGGATTTCATCCCACTAACTGTAGTCATTTCTGAAAATGCAAAGTCCACTTTCTTTATGTAACAACTTCCTTTGATAATAACCAAAGAAATGCAGCCTCTAAACCTGCAAATGCTTACCTATAAAGCTGTTGTCCATAACTTCACACATATGATGGGACCCCCTAGAAGCCAAAAATCAGGCATGTGCAAATATTCACCCATAAAACTCGTCAAAGGGCCTGAAAGTTGAAGATGTTATGAAAATGACTCTCCCTTAATTTAACCGAATGAAGCAAACAAACCTTTTGAAAATGAAAATGAGGACATCAGATAATGAATATCTATAAAGGCTTATTAGAACTTACATGTGCTCCCCTCAAATATAATTATGCCTAATATGATTTCATCAAATGTCACTGAAGAGCTGGAAACTCATAATGATGAAACACTTCTCGCTTCTTCTGCCCTTCAGTGAGAAGGTCTCATCGGGCTTTATAAATATTGACAGTGACTGACTGTTCCTGCAGGGAAAATCTGGTGACTGGAAAATGTGGATGCTTAATCTAATACACAGCCCAGCCAGCGTCACACACTGGGTGCGAGATTGAGCCTCTTGGCCCCACGCCGCGCTGCCCAGCCGTGGTGCCCGCGGCCCGCACATCTGCAGAAAGCTGCTGTTGCCTGGCCCACCTCAGCCATAGATGTTTGCAGGTTGACCTGGTGTACCTGGCACATGAGGTCCTGGAGCAGAAGAGGGGCAGCGATGCTGCCCTGTGCCTCCAGTAACGTGCTGCTGGCAGGCACTTCAGCAGGTGGGACCTCTGATGATGCTCAGGTAGGAAGGTACGTCATCTCCACTCACGTCTCATTTAGCAGGATGGTAAATGTTTGTTAGATCTGAAGAGCTAACAGTGGAACTTCCCTCCCCTAAAACTTCTAAACTTTTCAGCGATTAACTAACCTGTATTGGATCAATACTTCAATTGTAGTGAGTTGCCACGGAAAGCAGAGGAATAGAGCGATTTGTGACTATTGAGGAGCTGGCCCCACATATTTCGTACGCAATTGGCTTTCTTCACACAAAAAAGCTGAAGGGGAAATTATATAAAACTATATAGATTATATAGAGTTATATAAAGCCAGGATTGTATGACAAAGAAGATATTTTATGTCACAGAATCGTGATTTTACATAACTTCTCTCTTTCCTTTTCAGAAGAGCAGAAGTGTTATACAGCAAAAATTTAATACCCTTGATGTCATGCACAGAGGAATCCCTTCACTCCCTTTATAGAAACACTCTCCTACTCACAGGCTCGTCCCTGGATGAAGACGGATGTACTGCAGTTTTTAAATGCAGCATTCAGCAAATCACATTTTTCCATTTCATGGCTTCTGTGGTCTTATCTATTATGTTGCATTCTGCTATATTAAAGAAAAAAATCTCTGGTTGCCAAACTGAGCCTTTTTAAGGCTTTCAGGGAAAGCTCTTGGGCTCAGCTTAGATTTTACAGTTCATGGCTTCTCAGTTCAAATGAATGCATCTTTTGACTCAGCAGTAGCTTCGTTACTTATAGTTAACTTTTCAACATAAGAGGGCTGAATCTCTCCCTTCCCTGACTCTGTGAAGAAGCTTGGTACCACTCGGCTCCCAATGACTGAGTCTCACCTGAGAGATGCTGCAAATTCCCTTCTCCGCGAGGCCCCTTCCTCAACTCTTTTCCCACCTGCATTAAGGCTGACAGCATTCTGCTCACTTGATGCCACCTGCCTCACACCTACACCCCCCCTCCCCTTTCCTACATGCCAGACACAACTAGTCAAGATCTCTTGCCATTATATCCGTTAATTACTGGTTTGTTAACCATCTGACACCATGCCAGTTCACTCCTCTCTTACGTTAGTATCAATATTTGAATACAATGGCAAAAAGAAAGGCATATAAGAAGATGCAAGTGCAAGAAAGCATTTTATTGAACTGCTTTCCCCTGGAAGATCCATGGAAATCCTCTAGCCCATGTACCACCAAGAGAGCTCATCTCAGGACTCCTGTGGCCCTGAGAAGCTGTCACTGACAGTGGATCTAACACCCTGGGAAAGATTTGGTCCTTAAAAGAGGAATCTCACATGAAAATGTGCAGCAAGTTCACCAACAGCCAGAACTTTTTTTGCTGCTTGGAACCTTCTGGTTCATATTTCCTTCCTCTTTTCCTAACTGCATTTAACATAGCTTCTGCTCAGTCAGAATCAGAGTTCATTAATACTTTTGCTCTTTGTGTCCCCATAGAGAATATCAATAAAGACATCAGGGCAAGCTCAGTCCAATACGCTCCAACATAAATATGCAGTTGCAATGCACACATCATACGAGGCTTCACATCTCTTTGTTAAGTGGGGTTGAAAATAAAACTACAGAGCACACCTTAAATATCTAATGTACCCACACATACACATACATGTGTTTATATATAAATGTGACATTACATGTTATGCTCATGGACCCCTGCGTGTACAATGCAAAATTACCTACCATGTTCAGACTGCACAAGGCTTACAAAAGCTCAAAACACTGACAGAAAGTAGGAAGCAGCACAGCCGATTTTGATGGCTTCCAACATGAAATGGCAACCTTTGTTCATGCGTATGGGCAAACCCCGCTATACCTAATGGAAATATATCCATTAGCAGCACCAATTTATTCTCTTCTCATTTTTTTGTTCTATAAAGCAAAATAAAATAAGACGCAAAGCAGGCTTTATGCTAAGGGAAATGCAATTTTGAATTTGAATGCGTGGAATACATTTTGGGCACTGACTGGGAAAGAATCATTTGCTCAGTGTTTTGGGGGTCATTAGTCTGTAAGACAGCGCCGTGAAATCCAGCACAGACCAGTGATTCCCAGTGATGATGGTTCTCCTAGAGCGTGGAGCTAATTAGCCCCTCTGAAATTCGCACTTGATCCCTTGTGGATTTGGATTTCTTTCTGGAAAACCTCAGAAAGCAAATTTTAAAATTCCTTTTAATGCTTTACATCTCCAGCTCACCCTTTCACTTTTGAGTGTAGGACCAGGAAGAGTATGTCAGTCTTGGAGATTATTCACAGCTCATTACACTTGTAAACACACATGCTATTCTGATCTCTAGTATTGCTACCATTAATAGGAAAAAAAGTAAAGGAGTTGTCCTGCTTTGATTTTCTATTGCTAAAGTCGATGCTGAAGAAAAGAGGCCGTGTAAGAACCCCAGCACTTGCACCTTCAGGTCCAGGCTGTAAGCACTGCCAAGCACATGAACTCCAGCGATGAAAACACCTTTTTAGCGGTGGATTTTAGCGGATCTTCAGGGAAACCAACCGCTCTACTTAGGAAAGAGCTAATGGTTAAAGACCAGAGTTCTATTTTCTGCTGTTTCCTTCACTTATCACTTCTTCCTTTCCCCCCATTCACCTCCTATCCTGCCCTGCTTGCAATGTCCACCATTTACTTCTCCTCCCTCGAAGGGTTTTTGTGAGCAACCGGCACAAAGATCCCCTCTGCCAAGTGCAGCCCAGGGGCGCGGTGTCATGATCGAGTCCCGTCCCCATGTTATAAAGTCAGACTCTCACAATGATTTTCTCAGCAGACTGATGACATGTTTTCCCTTTAGCTGAGCAGTACCATCAAGCAGCTGCAAAAAATTACAGGCTGTGAAATCTCTCTGTGTTGTTCCTTCTGCTAGCAGTGAGGATCTGTTGGAGCTGAGTTCCCATCCAAATGTGTAAACTCTGCTTCCCAGGAATACTCCAGCTAACTCTGCTCTAACGAGCCACCGTTGGATTATTTCTAGGCATTAAAGAGGTTTTCTTCAAACACACACATTTAGGATTTTCTAATAGCAATTTAAACCTAATCTGAGAATGTCTGGAAGTGGAAAATGACTTCTACATGCTGAGGAGAGTGTTCCATTACCAGTAATTTATTGTCTTTAAGAGCATCACTGGAACATTTATTGACACAACAAAACACAGACATTTCTAGTTTATTGTAAAATCTCATTGCACTCAGCCATTTGTGACTAAGCACAGCAGTGCAATTTATATTCCTGGCCAGGGCTTCCTATTTTTCCAAGTGTGTTTAGACTCCTATGAAGATCATATGATACAAGGAACAAAAAATATCTCTTGTTGAAAATAAAAACAAAAACATAAGCACTCTTGGTGGAAGAAAATTGAGTAAGATTTGTAAAAAAGAATTTGGCTGAAGAAATTTACTACAGTATTTCCAGTAGTGCATGCAGGTATCTAAGAGATTACGACAGATTTGATGAAGCAAAGATTTCAGTCATTCTAGATCATGGATCATGTTTCTCTGTGTTTAGAATTCCACAAGCTCCTGTAAGATATAAACTTGGTTTGTGTCTATTTACTTGACTCTGGAACAGATATTCCAGCGAAACATAATTTCTATTAAAAAGTTACACAAAAGAACACAGTTCAGAGAGCATTTTTTAAAAAAAAATACTTAAATGTTTATTATTATTGCTAGTATATTTTAGGATCCAGTCTTAGAGTAGCAATCTTCCTTGAATTTCATCCATTAACAAAGGGTGAGGATGGTTTTGAGCTACTCTGGATGCCCTACAACAGCCAAGTTTTTGTTCCAGGTGTCTAAGGAGATCCTGAGGGGGTCACACATGTAGCAGAAGGGTAGAGCTCATGCACCCCACATTTCACTGGTATTCTACTGCAATATTCAGAACAAACTCAGAATCAAATTTTGCAAGAACTCAGGGTGGTCCAATGTCAATTTTTAACCTTCAGATCTTTCAGAGACCTGTGTATTTATGCTGAATATATTTATTTCTTGGTACTTTTCACCAATCTATCCTTCAACTTGATCTGTATCACCTTTCAAAAGGAAACTGAATTGACATTGCAGGTTTGTCTGGGAGAGCCCCATTGCTCCTACTTGCAGGGTTGCATCTCCCTTGTTTTTTGCTCATGTTCATTGGAAATCTTTTGGCATTTGTGGCAGATAGTTTTAAATAAAAGAAAACAAGCTGATTATTCGATGACATCCTTCATGGAAGACTTTCAAACATAACTTATATACGTTAACTAAAAGGCTGTGTGAAGCTACTGGTGGTCAGGTAAAGAGCATTACACACATTATACTGAGGCAGCAAGTGATTATACCATGGGTTTGTTACTTGTCCCAGGTCAGATGGGTTAGCACAGAGAGAGGCAGCCGCAGAGGGCAGTTCAGACTGCAGCAAGGGCAGTCGCCCTCTGAAAGCACCCATCGCCCTTTCCTGAGCTCTCAAGGAGCCCAGCAGGGAAAGAAGTAGGTGGCACAAACCTCTCCTCTTCTTCTGCCATCTCACCTTTCCCGTATGAACAGGATATTTTATTTAAGGCCTTGTCCTTTTGCAAAATTCTAGCAATTCCCTCTATACCCGTGAACATTTCTCATTGACTGCATTTGTATGTAACATATTACATAAGGTCTGAAGAGATTTTATTTACACCAGCAATATAAATAAGGCCACACAAAAGCTCTTCATCTCCCAGCTAATCTAGTATCTTTGTTCCTGCATTGCAGTTGTTCATTTTCTTGCAAGCTCTGAACGTTTCTTTGTGCTGTTATCCCGTAATTATTTCATTAGGAACCATAAGGCTGTTGCATCAGCACAGCACGTTCAGCCCAGGTGTTGCTAAAATTATAATCTATGGGAAGCAATCACAGTATGCAGCAGTCTGCACGTCACACCTGCTCTGCGTGGTTGGCTTGTTTTTCATCATGAATTTTCCACAGGGTTTAATCCAGGATAATATATTTAGGTGTAGGTCTGGCAGGCAATTCAAGGATTTTAGAGTGGATTCACTTTCCACAATGGATGGGATTTGCTCTTAAACATTAATGAAGTAAGCCAGCTTTTTGGAGCCACCTCCACTAATGATGATTGTGTATTTGAGGGATTCTACTGTAATACCATAACTCTTAAACATGGCAAACAAAACGTTATTTTATTTTATTGACACTCAACTCATCCTTTAGAAAGACAAAGTTACAGCTTGGTTTAACCTTTTCACCTAAGCAGAAGCCAGCTGCGCTAAAACTGTGTTAAAGAACAAGGAATGACTTCACCAGAAGTCCGAGGCAACCCGCTGCTCGGCACAGCTGCCCTGGCATGACTGCTGTGCCCTGTGACATGGTGTGCCATCAGGTGCCAACAGCACCCACTCACCCACCACGTGGGAGCTGGAGGTTCCTTTACCACGGTGCACAGGTATGGCTGAGCCAGCCAGGAGGTCCTGAAACAGTGCACCGTGCTCACGCGGGAGGGTTTTGCAGTAAGCAGGCTGTCAGCAAGCATGAAAATCCTGGACTGGAGAGATCCTGGACAGGAGAAACCAAACAACTACCTGGCCAAGAGTTTTACCAAGTCAGGACTTCTGGTATGACTTTCAGGGTCTGGGAACACACTGTGCTTTGTCATGACGATCCAGCAACTCACTTGAAATGCAGCCAAGAGGTAGAAGCACTTCTTCATGTTTTACCCATTTTTCTCTCTTCGTTTGCACATCTTTCTTTGTGCTAAATGAAGGTTTACAGATCTATGGGAGGCATGGAGCCACCTCTTCACTCCTGGCAGTTCCGAAGGTGCACAGAAAAAGGAGAGCCTGCCCTGGCCTCCACCTGTTTCCTCCTATTGGAGGCAAACTTTTCCCCCTTCACTAACTCCTGAATTATGTCTTGAATGTACAGAGATACTTGGGTTGAGTTCAAGGAGGATATTCCCGATAACTGATTCAGGACCTGGCAAAAGTATTTCCCTGCCCAGCAGTCCTGCTTTATATGCGTCCACCTCTGAAGTTCCGCTTCATGAACTTTTTTGGCTTCATGACTCTCACTGTCTCTGAGCGTTTCCTTTCTCCTACCAATAGCACAGCTGATGGTGAATGCATGTTACACTTCAAACTCGCCTTACCTCACTTTCAGGATCTCTTTTGCTCAGGAGACCCCTGCATTCATGCACCCAGCCTCGGCCGGTTCTGCAAAACTCATCAGTGTGAATGCAGGCAACATGCTACACACCAGCAGAAAGAAGACGCTGAATCCACTTCGTGATGTAGAGCTATGCTGTGGCAAAGGGCTGACAATGTGTGTGAAAACTGGCTAATCTTTTAACCAGTCGACAAATGTTAAAGGTGAGCAACTACTTAAACCAAATTGACCTTAAAGCTTCCTGTACACTCCGAGTCACCGCACAGGCTGACGCCTGGGTTAAAAAAGCAGGAAGGTATTTACCTCTGAAGCCCAGCCACTGAAGGAAAAGCTATTGCTTCATTTCCCCACAACCTGCTCACCCTCTGCTTTGCCCTTCAGACTTCCCAGGGCATGTGGCTTGTGCACCATTACCTGAGTAACTGATGCACAGTGGTATCTTACATGCACACACACACACGCAACCATTTATGTGCCTATGTATGTGTGGGTATAAATACAAACATATACCGTATCCTTATTACCAACCATATTTCTTAATACATGGAGATCACAGTTTGTGTCTGGAGGGGACTCTGCTTTCTTGCAAAGCCACCTAAAAGGTACCAGTTTCAAAAGACATGTAAGTGGTCAATATAAACACAATTTACATGAAATGACTGAATTCCTCTAAGCTCCAGGGACAGGAAAGATTTTTTTTGTCAGATGCCTTTTAGTTTCAGACAGATTTCTAAAGAAAATAATTAGGTTTGTAAAACTGAGGCCAGCATGTCTTCCCATTGATCACGAAGCTAACAGTGTGTTGCCCTCAGGGTTGTGTTCACTGCAAACAGAATACCAGCTTGGAAAGAACAGATAAAACAAGGTGTTATTTAGCTTAGTTACTTTCCAGATTTTAATGTGCTTGGCAGACCCTTTTTTCTTGTCAGAGCAATGGAACGTGTCAGAGCTAGACCTCAGCATCACTAACCTGTGGTCAGTAACAACAGAATGGTTAGAAAAAGTGTGTCATGGAAAAGGCTAAAAACAGCTTCCCTGGCCATCTTACAGCATGACGGCTCTCCTGACAGAGCCCAAGGACAGTCACGTTATATCCTGAGGATGACGCGGCGCTCAGTGTTCTAGCACTGATATTCTGGGTGCAGCACCGAAGCGATGGTGTTCTGAGGTGTGGGACCAAAGGGGGTGCCCTTGCCTCCTCTCACGTTGTGGACAGGCAATAACAACATAGTACTGGAAGACAGGAGGAGAAATCAGGGCCGGTGCTGATATCTGACCCCTCCTGCATCAGTTTTGGGTTTCTTTAGGCTAAATTTTCAAGCAAGTCTAAAAGGCGAGGTTATACACCTGAGGCATACCGGGAAACCATTGCACGGATCAAGCATTACTGGCATTTATTCTGCCATTGCTTTAGCTACTGTTCCCGTATGTAGCTAAATATTTACCCATATATAGCCAAATATTGTTTTCATGCTATAACGTGCTAGCTTAAGTACTACAGGCTATATGTTTTCTTCAGGGTTTTAAATAGGGAGCAGAGTAAGCGGTGAGTTTCTACTCAACCACTTCCCCAACTCCAAGATAGCCAAATATTTTTTCTCATGTGAACAGCAAAATAGTTTAAAAAGTCAATTTTAGGGGAGAGATGTGCTGTGGAATAAAATTTCCTAGTTCTGAAACACTCTGAAAATTTCAGACTCTCATGGAAACTCTTACAATACTGTTTCCCAACCGTATCAGCTTTTGGATGGTTTTTTTTTTCAGTGTGAATGGTACGGAGAAAACCTGAAGAGATTGCACCCCAGACTGCTGCTGCTACTTTGGGTCAAGACTATGTGTGAACAATATTTTGGAATAAGTGCCCTAACTTGAAAAACTTTACTTTTTAATAGGTTAAATTCTTTAGTGCATAGAGATAGCCTATGCCATAATGTATTGCGGTCCAGAGTTTTCTCCACAACACACCTGTATGTCTGCTGATGTCCATCACTTCCCATGAACATCACAACAGAACATCACCTATGTATCTTCATCTCTCCTTCTACTCCTCTTCCACTACAGCCTTCCTATACCTCTAAAACATGTTTGCAACTCCTGCCACAGCTTCTTGGTGCATGGGGAAATGGCTGCCCTACATTAAAATTAATATTGCTGGTTCTGTGCAAGGGGCAGCAAGTGATGTTTTGCTTCTTTTTAGCAGACAAATGAGTTGTGTAATATGCCTTCTTCCCCCTGTGCACCCTTTCTCCACCTGGAGCCTTTCTAGCTTTAAAAATGAACCCCTCATAGTCTCAGCCCTGGTTATCACATGTACAGTTGTTCAGCTAAATGTTTAGCATTATAGATTAATTTATAAGTGACCCTCTTAAAAGCAAAATTTCTGCTTATTTTTCTCTCTCCTCTGAACATTGCATGCCACGGTGAACAATCGTATGTATAAATACACACATTCACACATATATGTACTGTAGGCTATATGGCAGAAAATTAAAATACAATGCATATCCTCAATGCCTGGAGAAAAGGAGATGCATTATTCAGTGGAACTAACTACCACACAGTCTTACTACAGAGTAATTAGTAGCATGACTGTCGGGCACAAAGAAAAAAAGTCTTGAAAGAGCTACAAAGGTTGAAAAAGCTGACTAAGTATATTACTTGTTATTAGTAAAACATAAGCTGCCAGGTATGTCTTCCCACTTAAATGGTAAGAATTATTTATAGCAGGAATTTTCCCCAATGGCAATAACTGCAAGTGATTAATTCATACAGAAAGCTGAGATAATTATGAATTATTGCAAATTAAACTCCAAGCACTAAAAATGAATGTAAATCTTAAAAAGAGACAGCTTTAAAAGGGATTACTTTTCCTGAAGAAGCCAGCAAGGTAGTGCATTTCTCAGCTTGGATGGTAAGAACCAGAAGTGCTTTTTTCCAAATTTCAGCACTTAATGAACCTGTAGGCAAACCAGCAAAATGTCACGTTTACCCTGTGCTTGTAAAGACATGGTGCCACTTCCCATGACAGCAGCCAGGACACACTGCCACAGAGGAATTTGCAGCTGGGGTACAAATTTTGACTGCTAGTAAGTACTATTCTCCAACATCATGTCCAGACTGGCAATCATTTGCAGTATCACTGCCTGTGTGTTTACGGCTGTTTTATTTGTCTGCATAGCTCATGTGGCTACGCAGGCTCTATGGCACTGCGGAGGTGATTCAGGAGCGTCTACCATTTAGTCTGCCAAAGCCTGAGAGCCAGATACCACATTAAAACACCTTTTTTCATCACCAGCTTTATGATGCCCCATGCCTTTTAGCCCATGCCCTAATGGCTTAGGGGTGTTTCACTAGGAGAGGAGTATTTATAAGTCCTCGGAATTTTGATTCCTAAATAAATATATGCTTTTGGAACTAATTTCAGAGAATATAATTATTTCTCATTAAAATTAATAAAGTGATAATATGATTAAATATTGGTATAATAAGCACATGTATACTTCAAAGGATAATTAAAGCAAATAAAAGGTAGAGACTTAACAAGAGAGGTGGAGCTGACCAGCATTTCTGAAAGCATGAAATTTTGCTCAACCGTTTGGTTGAAACCTCAAATAACACCTGGCAAAAATCCCACAGCTTTTCTTCCCTCCTTTCTGACCAGTCTTAATTAACAGTTATATAATAGTAAAACGTTCAATAAGAAAACCAGATCAGCAATACTTCCCCAGAGTAACTGCTGATTTGGCTGTGGTCCTACTCCTTTTCTGTTTGTTCTCCAGTAGACACAGAGGTCATGGATTAAAGATACAGGTTAGTGAAAGAATCATTACTTGCTTGAATACAGTTTGCACCTGCAGAGCAACAAACCTAGCAGGTTCCTGACCTGCTCACTTCCTAGAGGTAACCACAATTTCATCAGCCAGATTAGTAAGGCAATAGTATCTATGCACGAGTAGGCATCTTTACATGCAAATAAATATGTTCAAATGCTCTCATGCTTATCCACGCTAATAGTGCAGGAAAGATTTTGCATGTATATTGTAGCATTACTTATCAATCAATTGGCTGAAGGCGAGAGAAACTAGGACAGTAGGAAAGAGGAGTGATGTAACGTCCAGCAGAGCACAGTGGCCAGATGCTGTCAGTGTGAGTGTCAGCACTGCAGTGATAGACGGGTGGAGAGGAGAAATATTCTAGAAGAAAGGCCTGGGAGGGGAGGCAGGGGGAAGGGGACGTTCACCTTGTCGTGTAGATGATACAGAGGGAGAAGCAAGGCGTTTCTATAACCATGTTCCTCATCAGAAATGGCTGGAAAAACATCTTATTCCTCTCCACATCTGCTTACTGACAGGTGACAGAACCAGCAGCATCAATGTCAGTTAACTCTCCTGTGAACTGCTGGGAACACAAAACACCCAAACCCATGTTTTCCTGGTAGAATTCTGCTATTGGCATTTCACTGACATGCATCCCTTATTAATGCTGCTTCTGCTGCTACCCAGAGCCAGTGCTCCCCATCTCCCGCTGCACTCCGCGCAAGTTCTCGACCAAATGATGCAATTTGCTGTCTAAGTGCCTTCAGGATCTGATACTTGGAGAATGAAACATTTCTCACCGGCCCAGTCCAGTAGGTCGTATTTTTCTATTTCCTCTGAGTACAGGAGCAAAAGCTCTGTTTTGGAAATTCAACTTCAGTCATGAATGTGTCCTACTCCTGAAGTTGCCGGTTAAGAAATTCGGAAAAGACAAAACATTTATAAGCCATCGTTCAAGAACCAATAGCTTATTAATAGCCCTGGGTGATATTTGTAATGTACCAGTGCAATAGGTCCCTTATAAAAATAATAGATGGCAGACACGTCAAATAAAATCAAAGCTCCTGCATGCAAGCAGAAGAGATGTGTTATCAGCATATCCTCTCCCACTTTCCATTATTTTCAGAAAAACCTGTGTATAGCAAATAACACACTGCGCTGAAAATTTACTCTCATGCCCCAGGCCTGTTAAACTTTATCCAGAGAGGGATTAGGACCTAAAAGAGCAATTTAGACCATAACCATTTAGCTTCTACTGTTACTCACACTGGCAAAACTCCACAGTGGAAATGTCTTTTGTTATTCCCGAACCTGGCTGTTTACAGCACGCAATGCCTGCTGCCGCGGAAGCACCAGCCCAAGTTTGAGCACCGCTGCCTAAGCAAGCCGCATTGGCAACGGGATCGCGTCGCATTGGAAATGGGCACCACCAGCCTGGTCAGCGTGCACAGCAGGCGACACGGTTAAAGCCAGAGGGGATTTGCGTAGTGATGGTATCACCAGCTTCAGTCTGACGTTTGCTTCTGGGGCCGTGATGCTCATTAAGAGACATCCCCCACGTTCAGTGGGCTTTACCACGAGTGAAGCTCACTGAGGACAGCGAAGCAAAGAGCAGTTCGCAAGGTTCAGCACTGGGTGACGAAAGGAAAGCAGTGTGTTACGTGATATGAAAGACAACGTTTTAAAAAAATGCAAATCTTGGTCAGTTCAGCGCAGTTAATCTCATGTTGAACATAGACTGAGAAGAAAAGAAATTCATAAAGATGACACCCGGGTGGCACAGGCTGGGTGCAACACTTGGGATTCGGTGCAGAGCAGACAAGAAAAATGAGCAATTGAAATGCCAAACGGTGCAAATTCCTGCTTGTAGGAAAAGAGTAAGTGGGTCAGCGGCACCGGTGTGTTGGGCCGGCCCGTGGGGCACCCCGCTCGTGTGTCGAGGTGCAGGAGCAGTGACATTTTCCCCCTTGATGTCTGTTTTGGCCCATCTTTGCGGGCAGGCAGGGGTTCCGGCGTGGCCCAGAAGGGTAGGCAGGAGCTCTGCCTGTAGCACTCTGCCCACAGCCCTGCAGCCCCACTGCCCCCTGCCCACAGCCCCACAGCCTCGCAGCCCCCTGCCCACAGCCCCACAGTCCCCAGTCCCACAGCCCCACAGCCCACAGTCCCACAGCCCCGCTGCCCGCTGCCCCGCTGCCCACAGCCTTACAGCCCCGCTGCCCGCTGCCCCGCTGCCCGGGGAGGAAGAGGAGGGGACCCCCCCCCCCGC
>JAVJGI010000065.1:16633986-16731753 GCA_035590275.1 Ibycter americanus | reverse complement strand
GCCCCGAGCCGCTGCCGCTGCCGCCGGCGCGGGGCCGGGTCTGGTGTTAAAGCCCGAGAAGGGATCAGCGCGCAAAGCCTCATCTCAGCCGATCAACCTGGGGGGTGGGGAGGAGGGGTGGAGATACGTGCTGCTGGAATAAAATAAGATCAAGCGGAAAAAAATAAATATATATATAGGTAGCTGAAGATCTCCCTCCCTCGCTCCCTCCCGGTCTGCCTCCTCCCCTCCCCCGAGACGGGCTGCTCCGATCCTGCAGGAACGCCTAAAACTGTTTCAGACCAAGGTGAGACTTTTCCGTAGCAAACTCTCCTCCTCCTTTTACGAGTTTCCATGGAAAAGGGCGGTGGGGGGGGACGAGGGGTGGGTAGCGGGGAGTTTCTCCCGCTCCCATTTCGCCGGGGTGTCACATTTAACACGGACTTTTGAAAGGGCTGCCGCCAAGAACCGCCTGCCTCTTGCTCTCACGTCCGAGCCCGCACAGGCCGGCTCGCACCGCAGCACTTCCCGGTCTCCTTCCCCCTCTCGCAGGGGTGGAAATCCGGAGATAGTCCCTTCCCCCGGCTGTGCCCGGAGCGCAGGCAGAGCCGGCGGCGCGGCGACGGGCAGCGGGACCATGGCGTGGGGCGAGCTCAGCCTCCTCCGCTGGCTCCGGGAGAGCCGGCAGTCCAGGAAACTGATCCTGCTGATCGTGTTCATCGCCTTGCTCCTGGACAACATGCTGCTGACGGTGGTCGGTAGGTACAGTGGGGTCTGGGTGGGTTCCCCCCCCCGCCCCGATTTATGCCAGCAATAACCTCCGGTGACAGCTGCACTCCCTGCCGGCATGATTAATGCCCTCGAACCAAATATTTTCAAACACTGATTTTGTTGTTCTTTTTTTAAACACGAATGATTTTCTAGGTATTGCAAACACCCTGCCGTACGTGTCAAAGTCTCGCTTTATTTCTATGTTCATTGCAGGATAAATATGTCTTCATAATTCTTTTTTTTTTTTCCTACTAATACTGATACTTCACAGAACGACAATATTTTTAGCTCATCATCGTTTTTTCTCTTGTGGTCATGCAACTGAAACAACAGGCTAGATAACATTGGAGATGCCTGTTTCCTTGCGATAGTTGCTTCTTCCCCCACACTGGTCGTAAAATGGGGGGTTAATAAGAAACCCATCTAACTGGGTTTTAAGAAAAGCACTTCTATGAGTTGGTTTAATAAAATTATCCAAGTTTTGATCAAAGTCATAGATGGCCGCTTCTACTGGCGTCAGGGGCTTAGTGTGAGGTCAGGAATCTACTCAGATCAAGCGCCTGAACATTTTTCACTGGTAGTTTTAGGAGCCCTCGCACTCGGGTGTTTGTATGAGTTGACAGAAGAGGCTGCCGAGGGGCCGGCGGCTGGCGGGCGCGCAGGCACCTGCTGCTCTCGGGGGTGAGAGCTGGGCTGGCAGAGCCAGCGCTCGGACCGTGCTGCAGCCTCAGCTTCTGAATCACTCCTGAATTTTTGGGGGGACTTCGGCTTCAAAGCTGATGCCACAGTGTAGACCTCAGTTAGACGCATACATATTTTTAGCAAGGAGATGTTGGATGTTTTTTACATGAATATATTATGAAGTTATTAGCATTTAATTACTTATTCCGTGCTAGAAGCCCTAGAAATTATGAAAGTTTGCAGACTTACTGAAAAAGTGGGCTTTTTCAGGAAGAGATGCAAGATAAGGAAGGGTGATTCTGTCACTAGTGTTAAATTGAATGAACCTGACATCTGTTTTTACAAATTCTGAAATGCTAATTTCTGAGATAGGTATTAATGCAATTAAATTTCATCTATGATCCTAAAGCATATAAAGAAAGTCCCTTTTGGATGATCTTTTCGATGTACATTTTTTAAAAACAATGAGATATGCAAACACCACCACATTAGTTCTGATTACTTAATAAAGGAGTGTTATGCCTTTTTCCTTCTTATGGCTGTTACTTGTTGATATTTTTGTGGTTTATTTTAGAAATGTGTTTTATTACATTTTTTTATATTTCAGTTTAATAATTGTTTCAATGCTTTTCTTTTTAATGTTTTCACAATCTAATAAATGGATTTGTGCAGTCATGTGTAACAAAGAGACTCTTCAGACATGGGCTTTGATGCTCATATTTTGCTTTCTGAATGATGCCTGTATAGAAAATCTTATATATATGAAAACTGGCAGAAAAGAAAGACTAATGTAAAAGAACTTTTTGTTTTAAATTGCACTTCTGATTTACGGGTGTGTTTTTTCACATGAGAAAACTTCTATTTCGGTTCTGTGTTTCCACCGTTCAAAATCCTTACTAATGTGCTCTGTAGGAAAGCCTTGCATTTCCTAATCAACGGCAAAGCAAACAAGAAAATTTGGTGACTCCATTTACAAATAACCTGATAGTAAGATGACAATATATTCTATTTGTTTTTCCAGTGCCAATAATTCCCAGTTACCTTTACAGCATCAAACATGCGAAAAATGCCACAGAAATCCAGACTACTAAGCCTAACTTAGTCTTAACAACGATGGACAATTTTCAGAGCATCTTCTCCTACTACGATAACTCAACGGTGGTTACTGGAAATGAATCTGATAAGACACGACCCAGAGAGCTGCCTCATACTCAGACAGAACAAATGACAGTAAATGTGACTCCTTCCCCGTCTGACTGCCCTAGGGAAGATAAGGACCTGCTGAATGAAAACGTTCAAGTCGGTCTCCTGTTTGCTTCCAAAGCAACAGTGCAGCTAATCACTAACCCCTTCATAGGGCCGCTGACAAACAGGTATGTTATTTCTGCTACGTTACTCCGTTAGGATTCTGTAGTGATGTTTTAGTCCGGACTAGTATTTCAAACAAAGTATTTTTAATTCTGTTGTGGCTCTGGCTTATTGGCCTTCTCACTTTATCTGGAGGAATATTTTAGTGAAATACATTTGGTGAACACTGCTAAACACCTACATCCTTTCCAAATAAATTGGTAAGCTGCACATAAGCCATCTGTTACATTCAGTATCGTACACTTTTCCTCCAGCTCCTGAGACCTCAGGTTCTTATAGAAACTTTCGCTGAAAAAATGTCGAAATGTCTTCAATACAGCTATATGGGGCCAAAAGACACTACGATGTAGTATTTGTGAAACACTGTAAACTGATGATATATTTGTTACACCTATATTAGGCAAACGTGATATTGAAACTGTAGGTGGGATTCAGATCCCTCCCTTGCTCTCCTAGAGATGCACAGCTCTTGGTGTGATTTGGTATGCAGTGATCTGGAGTTGCCTGAGGTAAGAATCAGTGGGAAATCGTGTGGACTTCAGTGAAAAATGAACAAGTGTCAAACTTTGCTGATGCCGTGTTCATCACCAAGTTCAGTGGATCACGGATTTCCATCAGTACGTGATCTAGCCCAGCCTTCAAACTGTTCTACCTCTTTGCATATATATGATGTCTGGAATGAAATATGCTTAATTGGTACTTCATAGAAAATCTGTTTGAGCCAGGATCAAGGGTGTAAGCAGCAGTATCAATGACTTACAACATACATACCCCCCAAATCTGAGCACTGATGATGTTTACATCCGGATTAAGAAGTATTTATAATATCATTTCAATTTTTGATCTTAATAATTAATTTGATTTTATTGTTAGCATTTTGTGTGACTATTCCTCACAGAAGCAGCTGCAGTCCTCCTAAACAATGAGAGATCAGTCTCTATAGGAAATAAACTCCAAATTGTATTTGTTCAGGTCACTAATTTTCATATTTCTTATTTAAGTTGTTTTTATAAAGAAGAATTATTCCTTTCAGAAGATATGTGGCAGAAATGTGTCCTTGTAAAACACTTTTGTTTAAGTAGCCAATGCCTATCATATGTGACAATACCCAAAACAGCCAACACATTTTAACGCTAGGTGTTTCAGGTTTTCAAGCCAAAACTACCTTTCTTAGGTTTTACACCTTATATATATATATATACATACATATATGTATAGTCTGAGTGTTTGATTTCAATCTGATAGAAGACTATCCAACTGAGGGCTAAGCAGTGATTTGACTCATAGTGTAATTAATTCAAAAGCTGTATTAAATTGGTGGAATTGATCTAAACACAAAAGTTCTAAATGAGACAGATAGACAGTTTCATGTCTCTCTGATTTCACCTTATCTCCTACTGCACACCACCTACACAGATATAAGTATGCCATTGCAAAATTACTTTTCCACAAATACTGCTGCACGTTGAGGAGGAAAACAGATTTTTGTTACTTGGATTTTCTGTATTTTGTGAGGCTGTAATAACTTATCCACAGGTAACAACGTCAAATAATATTTTTATAACAGTTCATTAGGTATTATTCTAGATTTTCTTAAATGCCTATTGATATTTACTTTTCTCTGTTAGTATCATCATTCCCACAACCTGCCAAGCCAGGAGAGAGGCAATAATACACTCCACGTTGCTGACGACTTTGTCAATGGCACAGTTACATCATTCTGTAGATACGATCTCTGCTTTTTCTTTGGTAGACATCTGCCTAAGAGAGCGCGTGTCCCTGCCGATGCCGCGCTGTGTGCCAGCACATCTCAGGACCGGAGCCTGGTGCTGCTGGTGCCAAGGCACGGGATAACACCCCTCCCCTGGAGCCAGCTGTGGGACATGCCTGATACATCCTTAGGTCTGGCCATGGGGCAGTGGATGTTCCTGTACCATCTCCCTTTGCTGTCAGGATCAGGGCTGGCAACACACCAGTGTCAACATTACTGCAGTGAGCTGAGATTTCCTTCTGGAAACATCCTACAGGTTTTTGCACAGGGCTGAGTGTGTGACTGCAATCACAGGGACAGGTTTGGGAGCTCAGGTGCCCATCCAGTGTGAGAAGAAAAATCAAGAAGCACATCATCCCAGTGTCCTGTGCGACAAAATCTTCTCTCATACAGCAGAAATGAGTACCTAAGTGGCAAAGTGGCCCTAAATTAGATTTAAGGATTACTGGTTTTCTTTCATGCATTATTTGTATCTTGGTACCAGTATCTGCCTTTCTTCTGAGAAATGTTTAGTGGGAAATATCAGTTAACACATTTATCAATTAACTGTAGAAGTCATTGGCAAAAAACCCACCTAAATTTGAGATTTCCTAATAACAGTGTTTATGATCAGTTAAAAAGCAGTGTGAAAACTGTGATTATTATAAATGAAGCAGAAAATATCTGGGTTATCATTATAAAGAGTCTTCTTTACCACTGATAAGCTGTTTAGTGAAAATTGTTGCTGTGATTACATTTGCAAAATTCAGCAAAATATCACAGCTTAACGAGAATTGGTTGCTTAGTTCAGTATTAGTGTGCACAGTATGTTAAGATGCGAGGTAAGTTTCTTTTTCAAATAGGTAGCACACTGTGTTCATGGTTTTTATTTTTAAGTCAAACAAATGTTCAAGAGTGGTTTAGATTTTAATAGAGTATGGAGTTACTGGCTTTTAGTAGGCTCTGGCTTGAAGTGCTTGAGTTTGTACAGGATGCAACAGGACGTTCTGTTCATGAGTCTGTGCCAATAATTAACTTAGGTTTTCTGGAAGTTTTGTAGGCTGTTCTTCCCTTTTTCTGTAACTACTGGAGGTATAGTTTTTTAAAAAGAAATGTCAAAGTTGGTTTTATTCAAGAAGTAAATTCTGCTAGAAATACTTCTTATTTAAAGCCCAGCTCTTTCCGTGGAATACCAGACAAAAACACCCCTAGCTTAGTGAACTGGTTTGCAATTCATGAAACAACACAATTTACCTTTGGTCTAGCGAAGGAAACGCTCGGTGATGGCTTTACCGTAGGATGTGGACAACACGCTTCCCACCATGGCATGGTTTCAGGGCAGAGCTGATAACACTTTGCAGCTCAGATGCACATTATGTTTTTCCTTGTAGGGAAATTGGTAAGCAATGATACAGATAGCCCAGCACCTGATACAGGGCACTTTGCGAGGAGGATGCACTGGCAAGGGGAGGCTGAAGGCTCTGCCTAATCCTTTCCTGTGAAGAGAGTGGGCAAAAGGCTGCTGTGCCTTCTGTAACTAACTGATTTGCTCTGTTATTTTTTTGAATGAACAGGTATTTTCATCATTTTTACACCAGCCTGGCTACAGCTTTGAACTTAATTGCATGAGAGAATGAGTGGCTAGGACCGTGACACATTCACAGCCAAGACATATGCAAAGAGTAACACAGAGAAATAAATATCATTTGTAGTTGCTTAGTTACAGTGCAGTTCCTATGTAAGCTTTCCTTTCAGGTTTTGGCAGGTGATTGAAATGCCCAGTTCTGCAGGTTGGACAAAGCCCCTTTGCCTGCTCTGTGCTCTAGCATGGAGGTGGAGAGTTCATGGACCACACTCCCTGCCCCTGCATGTGCTTCCTTACCTTCACACACATCCAGCAGTTCATAACCTCGAGGAAAATACTCTCTTGTCCTATGTCCTCCCCAGTCTGAGGAAGCCAGCCAGACCACCAGCCAGGACAGACTTAACAAGGGGTGCTCACAGTAGTACCAGTATAGCTGTATGACTAAGGCTGAAGTCAGCAGATCTGCAGCACCTTAATGGATGGATAATTAGGTGCTAATCGTCCACAGCTGCTAACCTGGTCAGTGTAACCTTTATTTTACTGCTGCACAGGACCCATCAATCAGTTGTCTTGTTGTAGGGTAACCTTGTTAATGGGTATAATCCACTTCTAAACTGTCCTGCAGTCTGGGGCCAAATGGGACTGAAATGGAGTAATTTAGGTGCTCTCCATCAGTGGCAGCCTTTCTTTGCCCTTCTTCGACTAATGACTCCAGCTTTTCTAGAGGTCAGAAATACTTGTAGGAAGCATTTTTATCTGCAGGTAGCCTTGCTGAAACATGCTGGACCCTGCTTCACGTTCTCTCGAAGGGTTTTGAAAGGAGTGTCTAAGAAAATTACATGCTTGAGCATGGTAACAAGAAAAAGGAAGAGGGAAGACAGGCTGTAATATTCTTGTTTTGCACATATAGAGGAACAAAATGTAGAGATAACTGTGATGGAGTACACCATGCTGTGGCTGAGAAGTAGAAACTGCCTATTCACAAGTCTTGCATGGCAAGAACATGAATGGCCCAGGACAAAATCACGGAGTAGCTGGCTGCTATAGGTAGTGCCTCTCCTTTTGTGATTATTTATGTTATGCAGTGTAGCTGTTCAGTAGTGCCTCTCCTTTTTATGATTATTTATGTTATACAGTGTAATTGTTCAGCAAAACTCACAGCCAGTGCTCTCTAATATCTGTTGGATAGATCAGGGAATGCAGCTGCAGATTAGACAATTGTGGTAGCACAACTGCCAGCTAATTAGTGCTGCTATTTTAGGAGGAGGCAGGGTTTGCTAAGAGGCAGAGTTTGCTAAGATTATGCAGGAAAGGACAATCTGCCTATCTAACTACGTGGCAGCTGGGTGTGGGTAAGAGTGTCCCCTGAGCAAGAGCAAGCATGACTTCTAGATGCTTAGCAGCCTCGTGCAGGGGCAGCACACCAGCATCGTGCATCTCCAAATTATGGGTGAAGCGCCAGGTAATTTTTAGCTTTTCAGGGGGTTATAATGACTTGTTTAATTCAGCACAAAGACATGTCCTGTGCTGACCTGGATACCTTTGCATCATCTTGTATGATGGATCACTGGCAATGCAAACTTTGGCTGAAATGACTAGCTGTGCCCACATGGAGTCTAGTTCAGAAATGATTAATTGCTGTGTGGAGGGAAAGGTATGTGTTAGACCTCGGTATGTGTGATAAAGCATAGTGGCCTGCTGGGTAGCAAGAGTAGGACTGAGTTCTGCTCCAGTTCTGCCTTCATCACCCTCCGCTATGTAGCACCTCACAGCTTGCTGTGACCCGTTTGTCCAAGATAAAGGAAGAATAGTATCTGTGACTGCAAAACCTAAGAACAATGCTTGAACAGTATTTCATTGAGCATTAAAAGTGATTCCAAGGTACTTGTTTTCTTACAGCCTTCAACCACCAGAAACCCTCCGTGTATAGGAAGCCTATTGGAAGAATTGCAATCTGCTTTAGCTTGGGAGAGCATCATTTGGAACTAGTATGATAGCCCTTCTCTTTATTTAACTCATTAATGTTTATGGAAGGTGTCACAGCTTGTCTCTGGTCTAGTGATGGAAATGTGAATGTGGGAGCCAATTTGAATGGGTTTGTCTTCATGCAAGTAACAGATTTTTAATTCAGTGTACTTGTAGCAGAAGCAAATTGCTGTCTCATGGCCCCTGTGTCAAGTCTAAGAATTGTTTGATTTCTGTACTGAAATCAGACTTCTCCCCCGCAGTGTGCATCCTAGATGCCTCTGGGATGGCCTTGACAGACACAACCCTACTTTACTTTGCAATGGAAGGGGACATCAGGACATTCAACTTTTGCTTTCCTACCACAGAGAAAGATAATATAGCTCACTATACCTGCAGGTTTTGGGGATATTTTTTCTGTACTTCTATTAGTGCTTTCTTCAATTTAAAAATTCAAAATCGAAGCAATTATGGTCAAAATCTCTGGCCTGTTCTACCTGAGCCCGCTGGGAAGGGAAGAGCCCACTTCAGCTCTAAGGCAGGCAAGAAGTTGTTAACAGGTAATTTTTTAATATCTTCATATACACAGAAACACCAGTGGAGATTAGCATCCCATTGTATAGGACCTACTATACACACAGCAAGAGAAAGGCTTAGAAAAACCATCCACTTTATTTAAAGCAGACAAAAAAAGGTAGCATTATTCTCTTACAGGCCAGGTATCAAGGTGCTGAGAGATTAAAATTATTATCATAAGGCCACAGAGGAAGCCTGTGATAGTGCCAGGGATTTAATTTGCTTTGGAGACACCAGTCTAGTTAAGTACCACACGAGTAACTAGTCTCTCCTGGGTATTTGTAACACCTGCTTACAAATTTCCACTAGAAGAATCTGCACACTATGTTTTTGTCGTATGTTAATGTAGTGATGATATTTAAGGCAAAATTATTCTTCATTAGAGATTTCTCTGTTGTGTAGAAATGTGCATGCTAGATTTCTTTCATTCAGAAAACTCAAGCGAATGTTACAATGAGATATATAATGAACATTGAGCCTCGCACTTCAGAGAGTTTTCCATTATCTGAGGTCCTTAATCATATAGAAATTACATAAACAAACAAAACAAAGCTCAGAGTAATTATTTTGGTTTACCTACGTCACAGCTGCTATTATTATATTATATATATATTATAGACTCTTCCATTACTTGATTGATCTACTTTAGCCAATACTGTCAATATAAATGCCCAATACTGTCAAATCATCAGAAGCTGAAGTCAATCAGTACTCCTTTAAAAAGCATTCTCCATTGTTGAAGAATTTGGCCATTAAATAAAGTCTTTGCACATACATTTGAAATGTACAATCCTACAAAAAAAGAAGCCGTGAATAAAGTGTGCTGAATAGAATATACAGACTGACTTCAGAGCTACCTGGGTAGAGCTTTTGATTCTAGGATAGATTTTTAATGGTGTGAAAAATAGTTTATTGCAAATTTTTTGTTTTTTATTTCAGTTTTAGCCTCTCAAAAAATGTATTTACCTTCCAGACAGAAAATTATTTATTTCCTGGAAACTGGAAAGTACTTCTAGCAACCAGGCATTTCTACAGGCTGTTCTGAGTCCTAATGAAGAAGCGGGCTGATGAAGAAAGCTTTGATCAGCTCCATTTTTACTCCTAAACCCATGGAAAGCAAAAATATTATTCTCAAGCTCTTTGGGATTCTTCCAGTGCTCCTGGCTGAGGCAGAACTCCCAACAAAGCTGATGACAAATTTTTCCAGTAAAAAAGCCATTGGCATGACTGTGTCTCATTATAGTCATTGTCTCATGAGGATGGAAACAGATGAGCATTAAAACACTACTGGGATATTTCAAAAGTTCAGCATGCTCAGACAGATCTTTCCCTTCTCATATCCTTGGCAACCCCATGGAGGCCCAGAGGGGTTTTATTGGGAACAATTATGGTGGAACAAGAACAAGGCAATCACATTCTAATGAAAGAAGGATTTCTTCCAGGGATTTCAGATACAAAGTCCGCTGTACCAGATGAGAAGGCATTTGTAACATGGACAGCTTTGATCATGTAGTCCTCAACAAATAGTTCAAAGCCTACCAAGGGGCTACAGGTTGGGTTTTTGCAGTGTGTGTGCTCGTGTGAGTGAGTCTAACTCAAAATCTCAGTGAGACAATCCCAGAAATGTGAATGTTCATTTTGTTTTCCAGAATAGGCTACCAGATTCCACTGTTTGCTGGCTTCTGCATCATGTTTGTGTCAACAATCAGTAAGTGTCCACGTCTGATTTGGTCTGGCCCAGATGCAACTTTTAAATAAATGATCTATAGTAATTATCACTATGAATTATTCTTGTTGATGTAGAGGGACTGATTTCCAAGGAATATTTAAGAGTGGCTGCTCCATGTGGATGGCAGTGCTGATGGGATTTGACAAGTGCACTCTTATGAATGTGCTCTAAGGAATTCATGACCTTCCATCCCGCCTCAGTGGGTCTCTTCCTCAGCTGAATCTGTCTCTCCGGTTCTTGTACTCTGAAGTGGTGCTCAGACAGTTTTAAACAGATCGCCATGGGAGGGCTATCAGCCACGAGAGTGGAATCTTGCAGGGTTCTTAACAGCTAGCTACGCAGGGGCTTATCAGAAAGATTGTGAGTCTGCAGTGGCTCATGAGTAGAATATGAGTCAACTGTATCGTAGCGTTACTAACATCGCTGTGGGATGTGGAAACGGGCACAGACTGCAAGTCAGCTGAGATAATTTGTCTGCTCTAATGGCATTGATAAGACTTCAGCTGCTGTTTTATGTTTGGTTTTGGCATGGCAGTTAAAGTAGGTAGCCCAGATGGAAAGAGTACGGAGGAAAATATCAAGGATCGTTAGAAGCCTGTGAGGAATGGTCAAAGAACTGGGTTTACTTCAGAAGGCAAATGTAAGACTTACCAGAGTCGATGACAAAAAGGAAGGGAACAAACAGTTTTCCCTGTTCACTTTACATAAGAAAAGGAACAACAAGCTTAAAACTATCCTCAAGGCGGCTGAAGCACTGGAGAGGATTAGTTGCTCTTAGAGTCTCTGCATTTTAGGAACATGTTAAACAAACTTTGGTTGAGATGAAGATAAGAGTAGTGAGCCTAATTCGTGGCAGAGGGGACTACTGTTGATCTACTGACATCCTTCCTTCCTTTATTTTTCTTGATTTTTCTCTGTCCACGTAGATAGGGATTTTTGTAAGACCTAGCGAAAAGCCCAAGAGGCATGATGCCTCAGGGTGGGTGGGGGAAGTGCATGTGGGATCTTGTGTTCAGTTTGTGCCTAACAGCTTCCCACAGCTACAACCAGTCTGGCAAAATTCCTTAGGTGGCCAACAGTTTTTAAAAACTCAGTGCAGATTTAATGACATTGACCATAACACAGGCTCTACAAGCAGAGATGTGCTTGGGTTTCTGGGACACTCCTACTTTCCAGTGTGGTGGATGGGGTATTTAGCCAGACTGATGAGTGCAGCAGACGGGGGCTCTGTCCTGAAAGGCAGATAGTGGCTGAGAGTGGGACCTGGGGTTAAATCTCTTGGGGAGAGAGAGAAGCACCTCCTCTAGTGCAATTTCTCTGGCGCTCTGCTGTGGGGAGGATGAGGAAGGTGCTACAGCTCTTGAATGGGTGGAGCTGGCTTCCCTGCCCCTCCAGCCAGCTGTGCTGCACAGCATCTGGTGTGGAGCTGGCACCACCAGGGTAAAACCTGTCTCCACCCGTTTACTTACTGGAGGAAACACTGGTGCATGTGTGCGTGCAGCCGCATGTGCATTAAAGCTTGGCTTCCCCAAATGCTTGGAGCTTTGGACTGGGCAGCCTTAAAAGAAGCAGCGTGGAGAGGCAGGCTGGAAAGAAAGATCTTGTTACTCCTCCTGTGTGCAGCTGAATCAGAGCAGGATGTAATCAAATCCCATGTAATTAGTTACAACTGCTTGTGCGCTTGCATTCTGTGTTACCAGGAGGCTTAGACAACTGAGAGCAATTCAACACTGACACATCTAAATGCAATAAGAGAAAATAATGCAGTTAGCATTGAAAGCAGCACAAGTCACTGTAAGCGCTTGACTGAATTGTGTGAAGTTTTGGCGATAGTTTCAAGAAATCTAACTTTTTAACCTAGTTAGAGTTAACCTAATTTTAAAAATTTACCTCTGTTTTTTCTGTAGTGTTTGCCTTCTCTGGAAGCTACGCATTACTGTTTATTGCCAGGTCCCTTCAAGGAGTGGGTTCCTCTTGTTCTTCGGTGGCAGGTAAGAGAAGAGACGATAGAGTAAAATGCAGGTCACCGATTCTGTCAGTTTTAGTCATTTTCTGAATTGTATTTTGTCTGCAGTTTCAATAATTAATACAAAAATATTCAATTAAATCAATTTCACTTTTTTTCTGTCCCCTTCATATAAAGTAGCTCAAAAGCAAATGTCTTTTCAGACTTCGATGGTATTTGGGTTGCAGTGAGGTAGAGCACTAAATGAACTGCACTCTCCCTGGGATTTCCGCATCTGTGTCTTCAAGATTTTAAATTCATTTTTAGCCATTTTAAAGGTCATCAGGAACTTATGGTGATACTTATTATAGTAGGGATAGCAGCTCTGTCTGTTACTGAAATTTCTGTTATGAAATGCTGTTTCCGAGGACTTACCGTGCTGTCTGCCAGCTTGGACTCAGGTTAGCTGTACCAGATTTCCAATACAAGATGACAAGTTTTAAATGAGTAGGTGAAATGGAGTTTGGGTGTTCAGCCCAAATTATTCAACCATTTCTGAGACGGGAGAAAATATCTTACGCTCATGTTAGAACATTTTGCAGTCTTTTCTTGGAAAAATTTCCCGTGATGGCAGCAGAAATATAAATTTGGCTTGGGAAGGGAGGCGAATACAGTGTTTCGTCAAGAATGTGTCTTTTGGCTTCCTCAGAAAAATTCCCCCTTCCAAGTTGGACTGTCCTATAAGCAGGGTTCACATATACTCCATAGAAACTTAACAAGAATTTGGCAGCTGGATTCCTCCCAGGTTCCTTTTGCAGGTGTTGTGCTCCAGCCCAGTGTGGGCAGTGCTCCCTGGGGCAGCTGGGGGGATGCAGCGCCTCAGCCTGAGCGTTTGAACTGGGAGCAAGAAGCACCTGACACTTAAGATGGGTTTGAAGCTGCGCAACAAGCACTAGTTAAGCAGAGAGGTTTAAACCTGGATGAGCAGTGGGACGAGTGGGGATGTGGCTAAGGGGGTGGGCAGTGGCTGGTGTGAGGAGCCAGCGATGGCAAAGGCAAAGACAAGCAGGAGGTGTAGAGACAAGAAAATCCACCTTTTCTCCTCCTACCAGTTGAGGTTACAAGTCAAACTCTCCAAAGGGAAGACATGCCAGAATCAAAATTATTGTTCAGCTTTAACTTGGTCCCTGTGCAAGTGTGCGCCTTGAGGTATGGCTCTTAGACAACTACGTGACTTTTTTTCACAGACAACCTACAAAATAGAGCAGAAAAGGCCAAGAGACCACCTCCTCCACCCCCTTCCTGAAGGCAGGACAGCTTTGTATCTATCATTCCTCATGCACACTTGGCAGGCATGTTCTTGGAAACCTCCAGAAATGCCCTCAGCATCTAACTTCGTACTTAAGTACCTTTACTGTCAGGAAGCTTTTTCTGATGGCTCATCTAAAGCCTCCTTACTGTCATGTAAACCTATTTCTGCTTCCATTGCTTGACAGAACAGGAAGAACGGTTCCTTTGCTTTATCTTTGTGGCACTTTTTCACATTCAGGACTATTGTCACATCTCACATCAGTTTTCTCCTCTCTGGTTTCAAATTGCAAGTCCTGCAGTTGTGCCTCAGATATTTTTCTAAGCCTTTGCTCACCCTCATTGCCCTTCTCTGGCTGGTCTCCAGTCACCCCACCTTTCCTCCCGTGCTGCATCAGACCCAGATCCAGCGCCCAGAAGCAGCTCTGACTCCTCACAAGGGCCAGCGGCAGTGAGGGTCACTTCATGGATCTCACAGGCAAAGGAATTTTCTGCAGTGTTGCTGCCAATCAGTCATTTACTGCCCTGCGTTTGTGCATGTAATCATTCCTACCTACGTGTAACACTTTGTGTCATCTTCTTTGTATTCCCTCCTATTTTTTTTCCAGAATATTTCCCCAAATCTCACAGAATCGTTGTGAATTCAGATATCGTTCTCTAACTTACTCTTCAAGTGTTCATGCAAACAATTTGATATCATCCACGATTTTCAATAAGCAGGTTAATCCACACAGGACCTCTGTTTGTTTGATGCACATGATGGGTGGTATTCACTCAATAATCAATCATGCAGTTTTTTGTTTTCTTTTTCTGTGTAGCCATGGACCTTATTTACTGAGTCCTACTTAAACCTTGATTTGAAAACAGAATTATTCATTTCTGTGAGGACTCTTCTGCAGCATTTACGTCTACAGTGTCCAAGTGCTTCACAAAACCACAAATGATTTAGGCTTCGTGTTTCCTTTTGTGAAATGAAGGTTCCTCATCAAATGCAGCAGAAGTGAGGCACATGAAGATAAAGGTCAAAATGATCCTTTAATTTTGGGTGCTGAACTTGAAATACCCATTTTCAAAGGAATCATCTCTACATTATACTTCATGCCCAGAGCACAGCTTGCACTGCGCAGGGTTCTAGCTGTGAGTGGTCACCAGACCTTTGTATCAAGTGCCCACAGCACCAATAACAGATAGTGAATACTTGTCAAAAGCTTTGTTTCTGCTGGCTGAAAAGCATCTAAAAGCTTAGGGATAAAGAATCTAGCAAATCAGGCCATCATTAAATTATCTGAGCAATGCTGTACAGTAGAACATGGTCTTGGAGATCATTTACATTGCCAAACCCCTTTTTTTGCTTCAAAGTGAATTCTGTGAGGAGGGACTATATGTATTTATAGTTATTTATATATATATACACACACACACACAGAGGCAACTTGCTGTCATCTCTGTATAATGTTTAGTAGTGCTGGCAAATGATGACCATAAACTGTAGTACACAGATGCCTAATTTTGTGTTGTGCTTTTTTCTTTTTTCTTTCTTTTTTTTTTTTTTTTTTAATTTTAGGGATGGGTATGCTCGCCAGTGTCTATACAGATGATGAAGAGAGAGGCAACGCGATGGGAATTGCACTAGGAGGCCTTGCTATGGGAGTATTAGGTCAGTGAGTTGGAGGCTCTGCTGGCAAGAGATACCCCCCTCCCAGCTTTCCCAGAGCATGTCCTTGTCATCTATGAAAGCAGCAGCAGAGTCCTGTCGAGTGCAATGTTATTGTGCCATCTCCAGATTAGGTTCATGATGCACGTTAAGAACAGTTTTTCCCACAGCAGCACATTTCTTACGCAGATACATGTGTCAGGCAGTAACCTCTGAGATGTCTGGGGTTTGTTTGTATGGAAGAGTATTTTGGGGAGTGAAGAATATGGTGGTTGTCGTGAGCAGTGAGCTTTGTGCGGATTTTTAAATTGAGCTTTTGGGTCCCTGAGTGCCTATAGCAGGATGCCCAAATGATTGCAGAGGGTTTTTGCTCAGAGTCAGGGATGTGGCTTCACAACCGTGTCCTTTCTCTCTCCCTGGCAGTGGGCCCACCTTTTGGGAGCGTCATGTATGAGTTTGTCGGGAAGAGTTCTCCCTTCCTGGTGCTGGCAGCACTAGCTCTGTTAGATGGAGGTCAGTAAATACAAAGAGTCAGTAACACCATGCAGCACATCCCTTTCCTATTACTACCATCTAACCCCCTTCTTGAAGAAATATTACAGTATTGATTTCTTTTTGCAGCTGTTCAATTATTTGTTCTGCAGCCGTCCAGAGCACAAGCAGAAGTAAGTATTAAGGTAAAACCGTCTAGGCGATGGATGACACTTTGTCTTTCCTAATCCCAAGCTTTTGTCTCATAGAGTCAGAAGGGGACACCGTTACTGACACTTTTGAAGGATCCGTATATCATTATTGCGGCAGGTACCAGACCCTTTTGTTTTTTTCCCCCCTTTAAATCGACTGTTGGTGTTATACATGGCATCCTGGAACGCCTCAGGCTGAGCTGGTTTAACAATATTGTCATTTGCTGGTTTCATTTGCGTTGAATTACCTGTTGGTGATGCAGGCTGAATATGCCAGTAGCAGCGTAACAGGCAGAAGGTTTGAAACGTAGGTGTCTTTCCAGCTGAGAGGACACTCGTGACTTGCAGTTGCTTGCTAAGGCAATGAAGTGTGGCTGTGAAACTCTCTCTGAGGCAAGTGAATAGGGCCAAGGCTTTTGGAGGGAGGGATTGCCAGCGTATCATGGGCAGGCACAGGGAATAACAGTGAGCTTGGTTTCTGTTTGAAGAGGGAGTGAGCTTGGTCCCTAGAGCGTGGATTCTATTTCAGAAAAGGTCTGGGCTGACTGGTGAATGGCATTCGGTATTACCTGTATCATTTGTCTAAGGAGTCGTCCTGTCTCAAGGGAAGTTTGCCTTCTTGCGTTGCGTTTTGTTGAATGTTTATTCTGAAGTCTGTAATTAAGCCTGGCCCTTTTTAATATTGATAAAATAAATGGAAACAGATAACTATTTTTGCAGTTTTGTTTCTTAGTCCTAACCTGTCCAACAAAGCAGTTCTTCCAGGCATTTCTTGGATTCTCTGTTTCTTGGTGATCTCGGGGAATTATTGTAACCGTAACTCTGTGGCTGGACACTTGGTCAAGCTGTGACTGAAGCTATACAAACACTTCTGCTTGAGAAGTTCTTGGAGCATTAGAAGATCTTTCCATAGAATAAAAGTATTTGAGGGGAAAAGAGTAGCAAAGACAGTACCTGCTGTAAGAGATCAGATCTGTCATTCATCTAATTCGATACCCTGTCTCTTACAGTGGTTGAAGTAGGTGCTGCAAGGTGAGGTTCATCTAACATTATTCTCCAGATAATCTACTTCGTATGCAATCCCTGCCAAGGTCTAATCTGTGACAGAACTTGGTTTACACCGCAAAATATGACCAGGGGACTGAATTTAAGGGGTACTTTGCTTGACTAAGATTAGCTACTCCTGCCAAGCTTAGTCTTAGCCAAGGAAAAGAAAAGGTACCAAGGACCATGGATCTCACTATTCTGACAGTGTGCCATGTCTGCTAAGAGCAGGGATGGACTTTGTTCCAGTATTCTAATGCATTTGCATGGCATTCAATTTCTGCAGCTATTCTCTTCTCTGAAGCTGTTTCAGCTGATGTTTTGGGGCTCTGTAAAGCAGGACTGTGCAGTATTAGAGCCCCAAAGTGGCGAAGAAAACTCAAGGACGGGTAGGCTGGACTCAGGGCAGTGTGTGTCGGAGAGACCTTCCCTTTATTGCCCTGGCTCTCTTTGCCTCTTGCTTCCCTGCACATGCTGACAGGCACTGCCAGTGCCTCCTGTTTCCCCTTCCCATCTTCGATCCGGTGCAGGTGGACACAACAGGAGGCAGGGAAAGGAAGGACGTACAGAGGGGTAGACATAAAAATCCTCTCTGTTCTGATCCCTCCTGCTCTTGCCAGCTGCTCTGGGTGACCTGTCCCACTCCCACCAGGCATCAGCATCCAGGATATGACAAAGTCCGTCCCGCGGGCTGCCGGCAGGGTTAGGTACAGCACCCAGGGTCTCTGCATCCCAGGATGGAGACTGCCCAGCGCTTTGACAGTGCAGGTGATGCTGATGTTCTCTAACCTCAGCCTCTTCTCCTCCTGCTTTATTTCCCTTGCAGACCAAATTTGGTTTTGTCAGAGCTGAGCACCAAATACCAGCTATAAATTCAGCCAGCCTTTTATCTGGCCTCAGTTTATCTGCACCTCAGTCCAAATGCAGCTTTCTTGATGCACCAGGAATACACTGCTTAAATGTTAATTGCTTCAGTTCTGAAGCTGTTGCTTTTTTGAAGTAAAAAGGATCTGAAAGTTTCATTTGCTCACCCTTACCCCAAGGAGTTCGGTATTTTCCTTGCTCTATTTCCTAAGCTGAGAACTTCTGTTCCTGATGCTAACAGGGAAGGGTGGGTAAGCAGTTGGGATGGCAGAGTTGATCTCCCCATGATCTGACAGTTTAGGGCAATCAGTCAAGGCACCATGCCACATTTCTCCATATCTGAGGATAATATGTCTTCTCCTTCACAAGGATGCTGTGAATGTAGATGGTGCACACTGTATGATGTTCGGATACAACGATTAGAGAGGAGAAGGGTTAAAGTCCCACTGAGTTTGCACTGTTCAGGGAGATTAGAGGTTTTGAGTGGCTTTTAAGCCAGCTGACTACCTCGTTAAAAAATTGACTGCACCTCTAGTGGGCTGACTTGGTAACCACCAGTAAAAGGCAGGGACATGTGGCAAACAGGCTAGCAGTTTCGGTGTTTCTTGCATTCTTGATTTAGGTAAACTAATTTCATGGTACAAATTCAGATTCAATCTCCTGAGTGTGCATCATACACTTGAGACATAATTGTATTCTCAAAGTACAAGCACTTTCTGACCAATTTGGCTTATTTATAGCACAGTATTCCTCTTTAACACAAGGTGTCTTGAACTCAAGCATGGAGTTCTTCTCTCTTCTTTCTGAAAGCATAACTTTCTCCCTTGATAAACCCATGTTGCCTGGGAGTTAATAACATTGACGGTTGCTACAGGCAGGAGGCCAGTGCTTTCATTCATTCACTGCCTATCGCAGTCCCTGTGGCCAGCCCTGCTGCCTGGCCAGTGCCAGCAGCAGCTATTGCAGCGTGTGCTGTGGTCATTCCTGTTGAACATGCACTCACCAGTCCAGGTGGGGAGCTCACAAAGATGTGGGCATCAGAGGGATGGGACCAGGTGAAGCTGGTCACATGAAAACCCCTGCAGGAGAAAGGAAACGTGAGCAAATATAGACTCAGCCTCCTGTGTGGATTGTGTTAGAGGTGATGCTTCAAAGTCAGTGGCATCAGTACTCACTGACACAGGCAAAAGAAACATTACTGGCGTGTTCTGTCACTGCTAGTAGGAGCTCAGCGAATGAGGTCAATGGCATTCTTGCAGCCAGACCTCACTGACAGGGATTAAAGAAACAGGTGCTACTGGCTGACAAAGTTGCCTGGACAGACACATGAGTTTAAATTATCAGATCCAAAACCCAGAGCTGAGATAGATATCATCATGACCACATGGGTTCTTGAGAAGGTGTGCGACAGCTTTTCACTGGGTACCTGCTTTTTCACAGAAAAATACTGGTGATGTCTACAAGCGCTCAGCCAAAAGCTGAGTGGGATTCTCAGCTGCAGAGGTGGGATCTAGCTGGAAGGTTGCAATTTCGCACCTTCTGGCCAGTGCAGGATGTTTAATTTAATTTAAAGAAGACACAATGTAGGATTTATGTCCTTAAGACATGGCCTTTTAGGGAGAGGTCAGCTCCATGCCAAACAGAGGGGGGGAAAAAAGTATCTTTTGGGGAAGCTTTGCTAAGGTGGCAGAGTCTTTATTGGATTTTGCCCTGACTTTGCAGAGTACCAGCTCAGGCTCTCACTTTTCTTTTGGGGTACATCCTAAAGATCTGAAGTACCTTTGTCACCACACATTTTGGTAAGCTCTGGTGGTGCTTCCTGACCTAATAAGAAGATGCCTCACACACGGGCATGCACACCTGTTTCTCATTTCTTTGTGACGTTTGTTAAGAGTAGAGTAAGACCTTTGCTATTTATGCCATCTCTGTTAGAATGGCCCTGCTTCCTCTGGCTGTGCTTTGCGTGGTCTGAAATGTTTTTCCAGCATCAAGGAAGCTGCTTGAGCGTGGCTGATTTTGGCTTAGAAGAGGGCAGCCCCAAGGTGCTTAACTGGGGCTCCTTGCAGACGCTGCACTAGTGGGAGCTTGCACCAGAGTGGAAAGGTTAGCTTTGCATCTAACCTTTTGTCTTCAGGGTAAAGCAGTGCTGAGCTGTGGCTCCTTGCCCCGAGAAGGGAGTGAGCCAGCTAGCCTGCAAGTTCATTTGCGGAATTGTGGATACACAGCCTGATATACTCTGACAGGTTTGAGCAAAGAATGACATCAGTGCTCATTTTGTTTTGAACTGTATGATGAGGAGCCTGTTCCAGGAGAAATGTTTCTCTGGCTTCAGACAAGTTAAGTTTTTGGTTTTTTTTAAAGTAGAATTTGAATGGTAAACAACTGTAAAAGGCTAGAATATTCTCCTAAATTTCAGGGACTGTAAGTATTAGGAAGAAAAATGGGAACACATGTTTGAGGTTATCACTTATAGCAATGACTTCCAAACTCCCTTGAAAGCCATTTTGTAATGGATTAGCACAGGGGACATGTCCCGTTGCCCTGTGTTAGGCTCTGACTGCCTTGGAGTCTTTTGAGTAAGTGGGAAAGGCATTTTGAAGCCAAAGAAATACCATGGGGTTTAATAATCCCTGCGCTAAAGCTCAAGTGCACTACTGAGGCTAGATGAACTTGACACAAACCCACCAGAGCCTGGGACTGCAGGCAGTGGTGCAGGGCAGAGCAGAGCCGGCGGGCAAAACTGAATCAGCACTTCCATCGCTTGTTATCCTTTGCGTCTGGGTGACTAAAGGTCCAGAAATTCAAAAGAGATTTGGAAGCATTTGAA
The DNA here is from genome assembly GCA_035590275.1 of Ibycter americanus. Lineage (NCBI taxonomy): Eukaryota > Metazoa > Chordata > Aves > Falconiformes > Falconidae > Ibycter > Ibycter americanus. Next base: position 16,711,024 of record JAVJGI010000065.1, on the reverse strand, counting down.
ATTCATAGGGCTGGGCAAGCTCAGCCAGACCCATGCTTTGCTGCATGGGCTTACTGGCTGCTAGCTATAGGATGTTGACACAAAATTCCCTTTTGTAGGCGTTGGACATCTCTGTGGCTGTCTCTTGGTATTTTTAGGCTCAGGGTCTCCACATCCCATCATAGTCTTCCTCAGATGATGGAGGCATAGGGTCAGAACAGGGCTCCAGTTTTGCCCCGGGCGACTAGATAAAGACCAAAAGACTGTAGTTTTAGCTAATCATTTGTACAACAGTCAGACCTCATGCACTTTCTAAATGTCATCAAGCTCACTGCAAACTTTCACATTATGAAAACAGCTTAACCTTTATTGTAGAATTTCTAGGAGAATAGAAACATATAGAAAGTAGTCTTCAGTGATTTTACATTCTGTTCTACTTAACATTAATCAACATCTGATGCATGACAAATAGGCACAATGTTTTATGTAAAAGCATCCTTTTTTTGCATGGCTTTTTATTCATAGTCAAAAGAAATAACTACTACTAATTTTTTTCCTCCCCTTCTTTCTCTAAGGATCAATCTGCTTTGCAAACATGGCTATTGCTATGCTTGAACCAGCTTTACCCATCTGGATGATGGAGACCATGTGTTCAAAAAAATGGCAGCTTGGTAAAGTACAGTATATTATTTGCATCTCTATATTTTGTCTAATGACTGTCTCAGTTCTGGTCCTGCTAATGATGCTCTCCTTATATGCTTCAGGGTAATAATTATTTTTTTTTTACCTGTGTTTAAATTGTCAGTATTATACCTGCACGATTGCGAACATTGACCTGTAAGAAAAATAAGTAGTGGATTGATGTGATTGCAATAGAGGCTCCAGTAAGGGGCAACACGCACATTGCAAGGAGAAATAGATGCAGGCAGCCAGGGCACTGTGCTTGTCCCAGCTCCTTGGGGTGGCCCAGCAGCACCTCTGCCAGTGAGTGTTGGCTGGGGCAGCTGCAAGATGCCTGTTGAGCCGCAGAGCCAGCCCAGCAGAGAAAAACAGTTTGGGGCTTTTTTGCAGAGGGAATCCATCCTCAGTTCCTAGTTTGAATTGCCAGGAGCAGGCAGCCCCAGAGATCCGCAGCAGGTGCGCTGTGTTCGGCGCAGAGCATGCTCGTGCCAACACATACGCCTTCAGGGGCTGCTCCTGGTAACATCCAGAAGAAGGATGGACTTGACTTAAAATGTGGCCACCAAGGACATGAGCACTTGCCCTTGAATTTGATAGATTTGACACCCTTTCAGTGGTGCCTTAGTCATCCCATTCAACAGAAAGCAATGGGAGAGCCCCATCTTGGACCGCCTTATAATGTGTATCAGGGAGGCAGTCTCAGAAAACCAGTGTCCACAGGCAAACTGGAACTGCATCCCATGTACCAAGTTAGACTAGAGAGTAAAAGTGGGGTAGTTATTTTCTCTTTAAGGTGAGCAGGAGGAAAAAAGAAAAGAAAATGGACTGACTTCCAGTGAGTGCCAAACTGTGTGCGGGAGGCTGATGTGAATCCTCTTGGGTGGGAGGTGTCTGCCCTTCGTGTGCCACAACGGATAGTGCTGGTCCTCTGCATCGGTCTGGCCGATGCTTACCCTTGTGTTAGCTTGTAGGAAAGAGTTACCATTACAAACGCCACATGTATCTATTTGATGAAGTTAATTAAGTATTCCGTGCTGTGACATTTCACAAGGGTATTTTTTAATATCAATATATGGTATTTGAAAGAAAAAGAAAAAATCATTATGAAAGTTACATTCAGCTAGCATCTGACTACTCTATGTTAACGTAAGCATCCCTACACCATACAGAAAGCACAAACCTTAGTTCTAATCAATGCAACTCAGACCTAGGGTGGCCACAGGGAGCAGTCCTTAATGTGCTGCTGTAGCGTTGAGCACGGTAGTGACTGCTAGCCTGTGATATAGCAAAGTTATCACACAAACTTAGACATCTTAAACCTCAAGAAGAAAAAGAAAGATTGCTTATCTGCCTCCCTCACTAGTTTCATATTATTGGTGCAACGCAAATGAGATTTACAAATCTCTTAGTTGAATAGAGGTTCCTAGAAGGAAAATATCCATTTTAAATTAAGACTAATTTTACCCCTTAATGATATAAGTAATTGACTCCATTATGCTTTGTCTGATTTGACAGCATTAATTAAAGTTTTTAAGCCTCTTAAATTATATCTTGAGCTGCAGGGTTTTAAGCAAATTATTATCTTACGCGATTTGGAGATCCAGCTGTTTGAAGCATGATCTGAAGAAGGTATAAAGAACCTTGATTTGATCAATTAATGTTACTGTGCATAAAAAGCTTATTTAGAAAATTACAGTTCTGCTTCAGTATACCACAGCTTACACACCAACCTGCAAGTCTTACTTAACAAGCCTTTGCAGTATTTTTTTTTTTACATCTGTCAAGGTTTGCTACATGTGACCGTTTGGTATAAGCAGATAGCTCCAGGCGGTACCGAAGCAGCTGTGGTTACACAGGTGAAAACATTTCCCCAGTATCACCATTGTAACCCGCCAGGATTTTAATCACAGGATATTGCTGTGCTAAAAATTACCTCTCGATTTTTTTTTTTCTTATGAATATCAGAGAGATAGGAAGGAAGATGGATAGGCAGGAAATGAGAAAATCTATGTTGCCTTGGTGAAGGATGAGGAGCATATACACTTAGAGGAAATGGTTCAATTGTGTACCAAAACGTCACAGCTGCTTTCTAAATCCGAATTACCTGGCTTAACAGTGACCAAATGTGGTGGCATGCGCTAATTTGTCAGGCTTTCCCAGTTTTGTCAGGTTTCCCAGTTTTATTTTTCTTAAGATGATGCAAAATTTAACAGGAACAGCAAAAATGTGTGATTTCTTCCAAGATAACATGAACCATCCAACACCGTTGCACAGGGATCCAGCTTTAGGCACAGCCACCCTGTTCCTTTGCCTTGCAGATATTTTTTCATACAATGCCTTCTCCTCGAGGGCAGCCCCTGCTCTCACATCGTCCTCCCTGGTGCTCTCTAGGCAGTCAGGGCAATGGCACACCGCACTCTCCGTGAGTGTTTCTTCCTTGGACATCTCCCCTCCGGCTGGGTCCTGCCCTGAGGCTTACGTGTAGGGAGAGGATGAATCCTCAAGTACAGGCTGTAACTGGCTTTTAAATCAGAGGTATTTCTGGCCAGCATGCAGGCAGCATCTACTCCAGGTACAGCTGCTGCTGTGGAAACCTCAAGACTAGAAAAAATTGCTGATCCCAACAGTATGTTTTTCCTAGTGGATGTGTGGGAGATGACAGTGTCTGGGAACCCTCCCATCAGGGTGAGAAGGAATTTACTTGGGTGCCCTCATCTGCAAGTTGCTACAGATAGTTTTTTTAATTTAAACCAATAACTGGGTTTTTTAAATTAACTTTTACTGTAAATATATTAGCTAAATAATTTCAAAACCATGTATTTAAGGTTTTTTCACCTTTGCATTATTGATATATGCTTGACTTCAGTGGCTGCTTGACCAAGGACCATATCCTGGCATTGCAAACTTGCCTGTACCCTGAGGCCTCACGGCATGCGCGGGCTGGGAGGGGGACTGTGACTTGCAAAGCCACAGCAGCAGTCCTGCTGTGCCCCCCTCCAGGGAGGGCTTCACCCACCCCTGACCGTTCCCGGCTTGCTGCATGTGCGGAGCATATGCTCCATAAGCCATGCAACTGCAAGAGTTGCTTTCCTTGACCTATCCCAAAGCTTATTATAGTTAGATATAAACTTTTTGCTCTTTGTTGTTCCGTCCCGTCTCCCATACCGGTTCTTTTAGTTGATGCTGAAAAACTCTTTTCAAAGGTGTCGCATCACTCCTGCGTTTCATAGATGGTGCCCTTAGATTTCATGAGAAGGCTGCAACAAACCGGATATTTGATTCTTTGGGCTATGCACAAAGGCTCTATTAGATGCATTCAGATCAAAATTGCAGTGTCTGGAATTTATTAGTTTCTTCGAACACTTCACTAAAATCTGTGCTGATAACACATCTCATCCGTATTTTTCAGGTGTTGCTTTTCTTCCAGCTAGTATCTCTTATCTCATTGGGACTAATCTTTTTGGGATACTTGCGCACAAAGTGGGAAGGTATGCTAGATTTAAAAATACTAATAATCCTCCAGCCTGTTCCTGTACCATTTCCAGTGTTTTCCAGGGTAGTTTGTTGATAGTGGAAATTATTAAAGTTTGCTCTATAGTCGCAAAATCGCTTTTTTGAACACGTTGCTACTTTGGTTGCTTAACTCAGCACTTTAGACATGACTTTGAAACGTTCAGGATCAGCTCTAACCTCTCCGTCTCACTGATCTCTGCACGATGTTTCTTCTTTGATAGGTGGCTTTGTGCTTTGCTTGGGATGCTAATCGTGGGAATAAGTATTTTATGCGTAAGTAGCAGATCATGTATCTTTCAAACCATCTAAATGTTCGTCTGTTCATCTTCAAATATGTGCTTTCCCGGTGAGATTTTGCTGAAGTTTCTGTTTTATGATACATTATTAAACAACGTATAGTTAATAGGTTCCAGATCAGAGTTTTGAGTGCTTTCAAATTTCAGTGCTTTAGGTTTTTTAAGGAAGAATGGCTCTGAAAGCAGGGTGATGATCCTTTTTTTGAGCTGTGACTCAACAGTTTATTCGTGCTCATAACAGTAGGTGTGTTAGTGGTTTAATGGCACAGGTGTCTGAAACAGTAGCCCAGTGCAAGGATCAGACTCTGTCACATCTGTACAAAGTGTGCCGTAACTACTTGGAGAATTTATCTTACAAAAAGAAAACTAACCTCATTAGCATGTGCAGTGTGACATAATTAACTGCCTGAAATTTCCTTTGCAGGTACCATTTGCTAAAAACATTTATGGGCTCATAGCACCAAATTTTGGAGTTGGATTTGCCATTGGTAAGACTTCTTACAGTCTGTTGTTTATGTATAAATGATTTTATATGAAGTTACATGGAAAATCAGTTCTGTTACCATTCTAGTCTGACAGTAGTGAAGCCTGAGTTGTGGCCCAAACTGGTAGGTAGAGCAAGAAGGATTAGAGAACGGTGCTCTGGCAGTTTGAACCAGGCTGCTGTTAGACAAGCTGGATTCTGAAGTCTGTCCAGAACTGCTCCATCACCCTAAACAGATCTTCCATGAATGTATACATTGTTTTCAGAAATACAGCCACGCACGGCCCGAACCCCACATTGTTCCCCATTATGGAAAAGAATTTATATAGACATTTTCATATAAAAAAGAAAAAATGGGCTTAAATTTTTGTTCATCAGATAGAAATTCCCAAGCCCATGTGCATGTAGTCGTCTTCAAGGAGAACTTTGTTCATGCTGGACCACGCAGTCAGGCTGGAGTGGGGACCATGCCTTGGTGCCTAGCACTTGGCTGGTCAGCCGATGTTCTGGGGCATCTTCACGCATGAAGGATGTGTAGTTCGGAAAGAAGTTACAGGCACAACTACAAATCCACACTATCTCAGCAGTTTTGTCAGCTGCCTTGTGCTGTTTCTTGCTAGTGATGATGGTGTGGCTCAAAAGACATGTTAAAACCACCATAATAATTTTGATTGACTGGAGGGTAATGCAATCTTTTAGGCCTACAGTATTTCCCATAAGGGAAAGCTACTGGGCTGGTAGCGTGAGGTGGGAGCCTTTGTACGCACAGTTGCAGGGAAGTGGTTAGTACCGTCTAAGCTCGTATCTCTCTTGTTCTCTGACAAGTGTCACGTACACATCTATACATGTCCATATCTGACCTCAGACAAGTAAAGTCCGTACAAAGCATGGATAATATCTATTTTATGCAAATCTTTTGCTTGTTTAAGAATAAGCATCCTTTTACTTGCTTTTGCATCCCTTCTTAGTACGTAGTTGGCCAAGACATTAAAAAAAAAAAAAAAAAAAAAAAAGACAGTATTTTCCTGAAATATGTTTCCCTCCCTCACAACCAGGAATGGTGGACTCATCCATGATGCCAATTATGGGCTACCTCGTAGATCTGCGTCATGTATCAGTCTATGGCAGTGTGTATGCAATAGCCGATGTTGCCTTTTGCATGGGCTTTGCCATAGGTAAGTCCAGCTTTTTCCTCCCTACAATGCACAGTCAAGAAAAGAGAACATGCTACGATGCCAGGTGTGAATCCCAGTGGCATTCGCAGGCTTTACGAGCAGGGGTTTCTTATTTTCCACAAGAAATAAAAGCAGAGGGAATTGTTTGGCATCTGTTCCCCTCCTCTGCTGTGATGCCATGCTCAGCTTCATCAGCTGTAAGAGGCTTGAAGGTGTCAGGCACTGAACGCAGATGGGATATCCTTAGGAAAGAGGCCTTGGAACATTTGAAACTACCACTACAGCTGTGCTCCTAGTAGTCTGTGAGGGGAATAACTCCCCACTGACCCCCTGCCTCCCTGAGCACATGATACAGATGCCTCTAGGAGCATCTCTGATTTCTTCAATGAATGTGGAGTATGGAGCCAGGAGAAGTTTATGTTATAATTACAAACATGTCTTTATATTCCTCAAATCAATTTGTGAACCGAGACTTTTGTATATAAAATTAGTGTTGTCTAAAGCGAGTGCTGCAAATTTTGTGTCTGAATGATCTTCAGAAAAGGGTTTTTATTTTTATAAGGTCCTTCTGCTGGTGGTGCCATTGCAAAGGCCATTGGATTTCCATGGCTCATGACGATTATAGGGATTGTGGATATCCTCTTTGCTCCCCTGTGCTTTTTCCTTCGAAGTCCACCTGCCAAAGAGGAGAAAATGGTAAGCATAACGTAGTTTCTTTCATTTTTGGTTTTCTTTTTTGTGTGTGTGGTGGGTTTTTTTGTTGGTGGTTGTTGTGGGGGTTTTTTTTGTAGTGAAGCAAATTACAATTACAACTTTTTTCTGCATCTTTGCCTCTAATGTCCGCAAAAGGGGACCAGCACAATTTATTTCACCCTCATGCATCATCTTTGGAATGAACTCCACCTTCTTTTTATCTCCAAGATGTAGAAAGAAAAGCTTTTTATGACTCGCATGTTACAAAGTCACAAATTTAATTATCTTGAAACAGGGTCCAGCAGACATGCGTCTGCAACAGCATATGCTGTGGTGTAGTCAGTATAAAAGCCGCTTTTGTTTTCCTTGAAGTGCCAGAACTGGCAACCAATTTTGATTTATTCCTTTGTGTGCCTCAACCTGTTTTTTTTCCCATGGTCTTCTACAGTGTATTTTTACATCATATTTTTTCCTCTTCCTTCTTCCTCCATACAGATCACCTGCCCTTGCAAACTAATGGCTTCTCTTATCCTATCTGTACCACGGGTCTTATCCTGACTTTTTTTTTTTTTAATATAAATTTGCCAATGACTTAATTTTCTAGAGCAGTCAGTGTTCCCCAGCAGCTGTATGGCGTGTAAGAAGAATAGTGCTTGGCCAAATCAGCACCTTGCCCAGTCCCCTGCAGCCTGCAGTGGCTATCTAGGGATGAGTCTCAGGGCAGGCACTGATACAGCCCTAAAATTACAGGCTAAGAGACCAAAGTAAAAAATGAAACTGTGATTAACAACCTTTAACAGGCTTTTCCCCTGTTGATGTTCACATTTGCTGAGTAAATGTAAAAGCCTACTTTCCACAAGACCTGGAGTGAGGAGTTCCCCTACTTATTTCATGAGTTCTACCCCACGACACCCATGAATGTGCCTGCAGGAACATTTCTCTCCTTTGCTCCGATGGCTGTTTGCTTAGCCTGTCACTCAGAAGATAAAGATTCCTGCTTTGGTTTTGGTAGTCCTTTCCTTCATTTCCCGTCCTACACTGTTCTCCTCCCTCCCTCCCTTTCCCATTTCTGTAGCTCAATCTGCCCTTTCATATAATGTCCTTTATCTGCTCCCCTACGCTGCTGTTGCAATTGCTGTTCCTGCAGATTTTTGCTGGATCAGGGTCAAAAGCCCTCTTACTGCAGGAGGGGATCCATTGCCTTGCTCACTAGGCTTCTTCAGCTCAGCAAAAAGACGGGAAGCTCCCAAAGGAATTACAAGGCAGTGCAGGCAGTATACTGAACAATCCCTGTTATGATTCCAGGGCTGGGAAAATCCTGGAAAACAAGTACCAGTCTTTGCTGCAACATCTGTCACCATCTCTAGGTCCAGTCCTCCATCCTTTTTCTTGCTGAGCAAGGTTGACTTGGGGCCAAAATGTAGTTGCTAGCTTTTTGTTCAGGTGAAAAGAAAATGTAATTTTGCATGGCCATGGTCATGCTATGCAGCATCGCATCTCTGCAAGGTAAGGAGAGAACGGGCTGTGTGTGCTGCTTATGTACTGGCATGAGCAGAACAGAAGGTGGAGAAATGAATCAATGAAATAGCAGAGGCCAGAGACCTTTCATTTTGCGCATATTTGGACTGCAGAATCCTGGAGATTCCAGTTAATCCCTTGTCATGACCTTTGCAGACTGTATTGATGTTTTGGGGGTTTTGTTGGTTTGGAGTGGTTGTTTTGTTTTTTTACATCGGCTGAGGTACTAAAAGACACAAAAAAAAAAAAAAAAAAAAAAAAAAAAGCAGCAAGCAGCTAGTGATACGAAGTTTATCATTTTATCATGTGCTTCCCTTGTCACTGCCAGGGTTTCACTTGTAGCATGGTAATCACTGAAGGGACAGGATCTCTGCCCTCGGCTTAAGCACCTTCCAGTGCCTGCCCCCCAGAGCCCACCTTTAGGTGCGAAGGGATGCCTGTTCCCAAAGCGGCTTGTGGCAGCGAACTGATGTGCTGCCACCTCTGGGTTCGGAGAGAGTCAGAAGGAGGGCCCCTGCTTTGTGCAATTAATTGAAAACCAAACTCAATCACATTCAGCATGAAATATGCTACATGACTGCTTCAAGGACAGACTCTGTCCTAGAAAAAATTCATCCCAAAGAATGCAGTATTGTAGCTGGCCCCCAAGTATGATAGCCACCCAGCTTGCCATGGCTGTCAGGTCACAATATTCCAGCCACCACTCCCAGCAGAGTCCGGTGATGCTGTTCTGGAGCTCCACAGAAAGGGGTGGGAAAAGAAAAGCTAGTGAGACTTGGCTGGAGGCAGTAAGGCTTCCCTTGCTCAGCCATCCAGCTTTTAATAGATGGAGAGTAAATATAGGAGAGAGAAATTACTGTAACTGGAGAGCAGGTAGATGTATTTCCATTTAATACACGTGCTGAAATACTGGTTCCAGTAAGGTAACAGAAGTTTGCTGGCGATGCCTTCAGGGCCAAGCTCCCACCTCACACAGAGCTGTGGACTTGACTCACTCTGATTGAAATCGGTTCGGGTTCTACTTCCAGGGAGGGGAGGTGAATCCCAGAACGGTGGATGCACCAGGACAGCTGTGTGGTGGAGTCAGCCGCAGACCTCAGCTGGGCGCTAAGCAGGAATGCTAACAGTCATACTGTTTTCTTTTAGGCAATACTCATGGATCACAACTGTCCTGTGAAAACAAAAATGTATACCCAGAACAACATCCAGTCCTACCCCATAGGTGATGAAGAAGAATACGAAAGCGATGAGTAACATGAAAAGCCATATAACATATTTTGGTGTACAAAATGCAGTGTTTCATGTGAAACATCTCATCCTCATAGTTGTACTGTACATTTAATAGTGAAATGGTCAAAAATAACCAAAGCTATATTATTAATTGCCCATGGTTATAAAGCAGACTGCTAACCGCCTTAGGGGGGGTGGGGGTGGGGAAGCTTTTATAGAGGATTTGTATAGCGTTAATCTTTATTTTGTGTATTTAATTTTATTGAATATTACACTATATTTTTTATTAAATGTGTAGTATAAATCTGTATAAACGTTAGTTTTACCTATTTGTTTTTTAAAGTCAACTCATTGACATATGTTTCTTACTTTGGAGTCGTAAGTTACTGCCAAGAACTCGCGTCTTTCTTATTTAATTGGAAGGGGGGAAAAAAAAGCAAAACTCAAAGAAAACCTCTCCAATTTACATCCTTTTAAATTGTACCCTTGTAAGTACAATGAGAGGAGCTGAAGGCTGGAATTCAGTGTGGACATCACTATCACTTTTTCTGATCAACTTCAGGTCATAATAATATACATATAATTAATAAAAGGCACGACTTCATTGCCAATTTAGAAAAAACAAGCTCTCCCTGAACCACTCATGGAATGTTGGGGAAAACAGTACTTAAAACAAATGAGTGTATTGCTGTTAGTCACCAGTATTTAATGAATTTTTGTTAACCAGTTGTACAATATGAAGCCCCCAAAACACACTACATCAGGTAAACAAGTAGGTACAAATGTGCACTGTTCCCTTAAAGGGAATATGAACAGCATGAAGATACTTCTTATATTTCTATCTTTCGAATCTTTTACTTTTAACACATCCCAGCTTTATTTTAGATGCATCTTAAGTGACTGGTTAAGAAAAGCTGCAGTATCACAGCAGTTAGTCTTAGCATGTACTGAAAGTAAGCTGGTAACTTCAGCTGTTCCAACAAAAAAACTATTTTACATGCATTGCATACACATTTAGAAATTCAATATATATTTTAATTCATTTTTTAAAAAGAAATATCAGCTTTGCTAAAAATAATGAAAAAAATGACCAGTTTATTGTCAATCTCTCTTAACATTTGGGAATACGGTATAATACAGGTAAAGCACTGTATTAGGCAGCCCCTTTCTGCAGTGAGAAAAATCACTTTGAGAGAGCATTTTAAACTAATCCCAATGTCCTTATTAACAGTGGTGTATCTTTTCATCCATAAAATTAAAATCTTTATGTGCCTTCTTTCATGTACGTGCAGATGTTTTATGTACGACAGCATAGATACCGTGTTTACATATAGTTTTGTAAAGCGTATATACTATGGTCAGAAAATATGAAAAATATAGTGGACCAAACTTCAAGTATTGCTTTGTCAATAATTATGCGTTCAGACTGCATTAAAATAAAGTTATCTGAAAGAAGTTCACAATCTATTGTAATAAAGTAAGAATAATAAAGAAAGAAAGAATCCCCCTCATCATTTGCCTTATGCATTGTGTTTTACTGTATCCTGGGGGGAAAAAAGCCAACAAATATTTTAGGTCTTGGGAAAACACTCCTCATTTCTAGTCCATTTGTAACTCAGGACAAACGTTTTCACTCCAGGTCATAAATCTGTGTAACTTGTTTAAGTAACTGCAATAGCTTCCACAGATCAGTCCTGTGGCTGCTGGTCTGAGATTTAGCTTTTGGGAAATAGCTATGGCCAAAATGTGCAGTACCAGCAACACCCCTGTATGTTCTTTAAATAAGGGTGAAGATTCCAAGAAAACATCATAAGAGGCTTAGATGGTGTGAAAGGCAAGCAATACATCCTATGGTTGATTTGAAAAATCCACGTACAGATTTTTTGTAATGGTATCTTTTCAGTTGCATTCTTTTGAGTATGTAACAGATGGAAATCCTTCCTTCAAAGCAGAGAGGTGTTTGGAGACAGACATTAAAACAGCATAAACCAAGATTCTGTCATATGTTGAGTACTTCTCTGCCACTGAGTAAGTAACACTTGTGCAGACTGATGACTATTTACATTAGGTACAGACTTTAACGTTGTAGATCATTTGGATACTTGAAACTTTGCCCCAAGAGCAGTTATTTTACTTAGCTTCACTGAACTCTCTTGGTCAACACCAAAAATTGTTAATTCAATTAAATTTGAAACTAATATACCCATGTTAGAATTCTAAATTATCACACATTCGTTTATTTGCCAGAGGATTAACAAACGTATTGCTTAAATTCACAAGTAATGCAAAGGTACCAACCTATATATAATTTAAAGAAAGCACAGAATGGCTTACTTCATGGCTTGGTTTTATACTTTTGAGAACATCAAAATTAAGGAAGAGTTCACATTAATCTGCAACAAAAACAAGTATGAGGAGGACAGATTAATTGATCGCATTCCTCTTCTGCAGATAAAGCCAGGCTCCTACTGGGGCATTATGAACCAGCATCTTACCAGTTTGCTCAGCGGACCCACACAGCTCAGTCTCGGTCTGGCTTCCCCACTCTCTTGCTCCACTCCTGCTCCACCAGAAGTTAGAGGAAGGCAGAATTAAGAGCCACCCAGACATCCGTGTTTCCCCCCCTATAAGAGATACTTAGCAGTTGTTCTAAATTCTGGACTTTTGGAGGAGTAAGTAACCAAACCCTTTTTGCTGAAAGTCAGGAAGGAACTTTAGGTCGCAGAAAACATAAAAACCCTGTTCTGTCCTGGAATAATTTGGGTCCTTTCGTATTTTGTGTATTTTGATCTGTGTCAATTTAAGTGTGATATAGTCACTTGGTTAATTTGCTCCCACTACATAGCCCTCCCCTGTAGTTGTAAACTTCCATACATGTTTTATTTTAAATTTAAGGGGAAAAAACCAAGGATAGAAAATTACACAGAAAAGCTGATTAGATAAAAATGAGCTAGTAAACAGTAAGCATTTGTTTAGTTATTATCCATTAACATCTTCTGAAGGACAGGGCAAGTCAGAAAAATTTTGCTCAGACAATTTTTTCCCCTAATGTATCTCTGGTGGTAGTCACTATCACCAATGCTGCCACTCTATTATTTGTGCAGTGCTTGGAGGTCTTAAACAACCATAAACATCCATAACATAAGATTCTCTAGCTATACAAAGAATCAACTGGAATCACCATTTTTAAAGAGATTTATGTCTACTACTAAACTGTGAATAAAAACAAATGTATATGCAAATAGAAAGAATGCATAAAAGTCCAATTAATCCAGCAATCAGTACTTTTATTTAATGCAAAATGTGTTTTTCTCCCAGAGATCTTTCCTTTTAGTGGCTTCAGACAATAAACTCCTGCAATAAAAATGTTTAAAAAATATTAACACAATGCAAAGAAGTTGATAATTTAGCAAAACTATTTTATTAAAGCTTATTCTCATGATAAAATAATAGCCAACAAAATCATATTAGGCAGATCTTCTGCAAATGTGTGTAGCTGCCACCTATTCAGATATCATTAAGTCCAGATATTCTTGTTTTCTATGGTATTCTTTATTTTCAGCTATTTACAGTCAAGCATGAAGCACAGATTACATCAGGAATGTACTATTACAATTTTCCCCTCAAGATTCACTGTTTATTATAATTAATGCCAGATAGGAATTTATGTTTTCCTTCTTATCACTAAAATACAACTATTTTGCCTTTTTCCCATTCAGTATATTTAAAAATATTGCACTACATTTAATTTATCTCCTACAATCATCGTTAGCAATACTATATGAGGAAAACTGTATCCAGCTTTTCTTACCCACTGTATTACGCAAGTCAATTTAAAACCATGGATGTGTTTTTGAGATCAGTATTTGCATTGTTTTCACAGCTCCTTCATGTGTACCAGGGTTTAAGTGAAGTACTTGGCTATATTTGAAAATCTCTATAGTAGTCCGTAAGAGCAAACACTGATGGAGATTGAATGCAGATCACCACCAATGGTAAGCCACCAAGAAAATGGAGTGGGCAAGTCTTAATATACATCTCAAGCAAGTACAGGTTAAATAACTTTTAGTCAATAAGGGAAGCTAATTTTGTGCGATTATTTGCTGAAGCTTAATTTCAGAAGTGTGTCACATGCCTATTTTAGCATGGATAGTGTTTTCCATACATCAGCTAAGTAAGTATCAACTGCCCAGAACTCACAAAAAAGTGCAAGTAGTTGCAAGAGCGGAAGTAACAGTTTTGTTTAGAAGTTACAAGTATGCTTTTCCATCTGTGAAAACCACTGCTTCTCAATTTTGCCCATCACAAAAATAAACTGAGAAGCAAATCTAAAGGAGAGGTCCATTACAGACTGCCTGAAAATTTAAATGAGTTATTTTACCATCTTAGATTCAACTCCATTTCCCAAAGCATATTTTTTTCTACTACCAGTGATAATGATACCAGTACCTAACACAGTACCTAAAATAAAGATGATATTTTATATGGCATTTCAATACACAGAAGATGAAACAAAGGCATGTTTACAGGGAAATAAATAACGACAGCCTTAGCCACACGATGCTAAGATCCACAGTTTACACACAGCACAAAACTAGATTGTTCTTTTCAAAAGCTGCTGGCTGAAATTCTTCCTCATCTCTGCTGGACTCACTTATTTTGCCTCAAATAAAACATGTTATATACACTACAGGATATTTTTCTGACAAAGGTGATCCTTCTGCTCCGACTGTCTCTTCTGGCTGAGAAGCTGAATGCAACTTACCACTACATGATTACTGAGAAGAGTTGAGAGAACACGTTTACCTATTTTGTAAAGCGTTTTGTACCTTAAGCTTTCTGAAATGATAGTCAGCAGCAAAATATTAATTCATTTTTAAAAAATTACTTAAACCATCATTACATGCTTTTTCATAGAATGCAATGAAACCTCCAACTCTTGTGAAGAACAATCTTCCTTTATCAGGTTATCAGATAATACAACAACACTTAAACATGGAATTTTGTTTTGGAAGGCAACCAGCCTCTCACTTCAAAGATATTTCCAATTAAATTATCACAAGATACTGGTATGTACTTTGATATCTAATATTATTCAATCAGGATACAACAGCCCGAAGTTCTAAGGAAGATTTTTTTAGGATAGCATTACTGTATTTCATGTTAATTACAAACTACGAAAAGTTCTTGTATTTAACAAAAACGTGGAAAACAAATGATATGCAATGTTCACTTCAGTAAATATTAATAACAGACAAAATGATAGACCTTTTGTTTGCTTTATGATATGTTTGGCAAAAAAAAAATACACAACTACTTAGAAGACATACAATAAAACTGTAATCAACATTTTAAAGCCTGGTCCCTCAGTGACTTCTGTGTCAGTCATCAGCTTAGGCATGCAACAAGCTTATAGTTTTTTCATCATACAATGGAAACTACACATTTTGAAAATCCTGCCAGTTTCCTGTTGAAAAGATTAGCTCAAAAAAAAAAACCAAACAAACAATCTGGGGCCGGGGGCGGGGCAGGGGCAAGTAATCCATTGGACACCACACACATTAATGTGAAATGGTAAGGTTACATAATTAGAAAAAATAAAAATAAGTTATTAAAAATAAATTTCCAATATAAACCCCAAAATGTAGTTTTAACCAGCCTGTTTAACAAAATGATGGTGCTGTAGCTGGAGAAGAACCATTATCACCTGTACTCTCACACAGGCAAATAACTGTGGAGAAGCAGGACATGTTATGCCAGTGTTTTAATTTAATTTGCATGTGTTTGTAATTAAGTGCAAAGTATTCTTTTAGCCCATTCCTTCAAAGGCGAAACATGTAAATATCAGTCTGCTGATAAAGGTGGATCAACTGGTTCTTCTGATATGATGAATGTTGGAGCCTCCATAAGACTGACATCTTCATTATCCATTTCTTCTGCTGTACTGAGATCCTCCGAATCTTTAGTCACTCTTTTGGACTGCCGCTCTAATGACATGTTCTCCAAAGACTCTATATCCTCAATGCCTGCTCTGTAGTGGATCATCAGCAGTGTAAGGGCCTGTAGTCTTTCACCCGACTTAGCCAGCGCAGCAGAAATCAAGGCTTTTTTCCTTGCATCGGTTGTCTCTTTTTCTTCTTTAACGAGTGAATTATTATTTTCCAGCTCCTGGTCTATTTCATTCTGCAGCTTATCCAACATAAATTCTAATTTCTGAAAACGCTCCTCTGTGGGTAAACTTCTGTAGAGATCACGTCCAATTTCTTTAACAGCGATGAAGACACTGTCATCTAGACCACCCTCCTTTCGGACCAATTTTATCCCAGTACCTGCTGCACGTTTTGAAGGACTGCTTGGCCCGCTGATTTCAGTATCACTACTTTCATTATCTGAAGTGTTTGGTGTGTGCTTTGGCGAAGGTTCTACCACCTCTGTGCCTTGCTCAGAAAGGCGAGCTTTGGGGACTTGCCGAAGGTTTAGCAAACGGGTGCTTGTATTGATGATATGCCTGGTCAAACCTGTAGTTCTGTTAACAGATTTAGATTCTGAATCAACACGAGAGGATGCAGCTTGGGGAGCTTCCTGCCCTTCTGCTCTACAACCTCCCACAGTTCGATCAAGTCGCTTTTCAGCTCCTACACAAAAGGGCGTCTCAGTTAGACATTTTTCTTGACATTTTTTATGGCAAACGTAAGCACAGAGCATGCACTGCGAAGCTGCTTTAGTCCATACTTTCTTTTTGCAGTAATCACACCAAGTTGGATTCTGAAACTGAGTATCTTGAAAATTATGCTTGTTCTCTGTAAGAACAACCTGTCCCAAGTAAGGATCTTCTTTCTGAAGGGCACGAGCTTCTTCTTCCAAGTGACATTCCTTTTCCTTCTCCAGGAGAAAGTTTGAATCATCTATTTCACCTTCTTTTAAATATTTGAAGTGTAAAGTTACATCGCCATAACAAAATTTTTCATTGAATCCCTTATGGGTTGTCAAATTCCGCAATGCTGTTCTAGTGACTGCTGCTTTAGGTGTAGGAGCATCCAGTTTAAGTGTTCTAATATATTCCATTGAGGATGTAGCTATACAATCTAAAGCAATTTCTTCAAGTTTTATGCTTACATATCCTAAGCAGATAAAACCACCTGCTTTGAAAGGGTCTCTGCACCACAGTGCAACATTAAGGTACTTATGGTATCCTTCTACTTCAAATAGACAGGAGGATGTTCTCGTCCTTGGCCATCGACCTTGCCGGACTTTGTAAGGAATTTCTGGTGATTCCCATGTTTGATGATCATCTCCACTATCTTTGTAATTACGTGTATTTTCTGAAAGTCCATCTTTTAACGTATCTTGTTTTGGTGCTGTTATTACTTTTGATACTGCTGGATCTTCTATTTGATCATTATTCTTTATTACCTTCTCTGTACATTTTTCTCCATTATTTGTAGGTGGAGGTGGCCTCTCTGGTTTTTCAGAAGATACACCTCCAGTTTCTAACAGATTCTGAGTTTCACTAGCAGGCAAAACAGGCTTAGTTTGTGGCCTAGGTGGCACAGGAGGCTTAGTACCGGATCCTTGTGATTGTTTACCTGATTGCTGTGATGCATCCGAACTCTCAGTAGTTTTGGGTGTTGCCACTTTAGCTCCATCTTTTTGTTGTGTTTTTGATGTTGTCTGATAACTTCCTAAATGTAGCTTTCGATTAAGAATCGGAGATATAGTTCCAAGGGGTTTAGCAGCGAGTATCACTACTGAACGTTTGGGACTCTGAGTTGTTGGCAGATCTTCCTTTTGGTCAGGTGATTCACAAGCTAAGTCCTCAAATTCTGAATCAAAATCTCTGTTATCAACATCAGCTGATAAACTAGCTTGGTCATCTTCTGGCTGTGTCAAGAAAGCAGTGTCTTCTAATTGTCCAAATCCATCCTGCAGTGCTGAACCATGCTGGTTATACCCAACAGGCCTTTCATAAAAGACTAAAACTCTGTCCCCAGCCTGTCTAATAAGCTTCAACACCTGGACAGTTGATGTGATTTTAACACCTATTAAAAAAAAAAAAGACAAAATTGTTAAATTATGATAATATCCTAAATGGTCAAAAATAGTCAACAAACATGTTTAGATCTTTAATAGTGGTAATACTGTTGCTGCTCACTAACAGAGGAAGTCAATTATGACAGAAAAGCTTAAGTGAAATGTAACAGATGGACCCTTCCCATTTTATTCATACAAATATATCGCTTCAGGAGCTGAAAAAAGATACTAACAAATACTCCAGTTTGCTGTTTGTTGTTAATGATGTAATCTGATAGAGTAATGTTAATTTTATACGCTAACATTTTTAACCTTGGTCTTACTGTAACTTTGGACTTAGTGGCAGGCATTAAACAAATGATTCAAAAGAGATATGTATCTTTAAACACAGTTTTAATTAAAACAGAAACAGGCTAACAAAGAAAATAGTTCCAATATGTTAATAAAATATAGACATGATGCTACATTCTCAGTGTGGCTGAACAGTGAACTGAATCATCTTCTTCATCAGAACTTTCAGAGCCATTTGACAGTATTTCCAGCCTACGGTAAGATTCAACAAATTACATGCAAACTAAAATATCTTAATGAGCACACAGTCCAAATAAAGTCATGCAGGGTATCACATAAAAATGATCCCTTGTTCTAGAGGGGTCATCAACTGCCTGTTCAAAGCAAGTCCAAACCCTTTTAAATCACCGGTGCAATGCAATGTGGATTTGGGCAGTACCTAAACACAATAACTCATTATAGTGGTTAAGCTCTGCTCTGTAAAACCTCTCAGGCAAAAACTTGAAAAAAAACCCCAAAACAACCAACAACCCACCAATTAATGCAACTGTGCTAGCAGGGAGTTCAAGCAGTTCATGTCATAAGTGTATAAAGTTCTATCTTCATAGTATTTTACCACATTAACTCTGCTATAGTATATTAATGACAGCAGAACCAAATATAAAATTTGTCAACCTCTTATTTATATGGTTAACGTTTGGAAAAGAAATGTGTATGCTGTCACATGCAGGGATAGCTGGGATACCATATATAGCTCATAATTACGCAGTTCTTTCTGCATTTCTTTTTCTACTGACTACATGATGGAGAATCTCCAAATTTCACAATATAACCCTAACAGAATTTCTTTTACCATTTTCCCCTCTAGAGTGATTTCAGTTTACATTCCATTTTATCAGTGGTGCCTATATTTATTTCTAAATTGTTATTAATATACAGTGATATTCCCACTCCTTTTTAGTGTCTATAAATTCCTGGATAGTACACAAACCCCAACAACTTTAAACTACACTACTTATGATTCCTACTTCATAATGTTTTTAGTCAAACATCATACAGTAGAAAACATAGCATTATTTCTTAATTATCATTAACAGGTTCCTATCTGCTCCTTCTACTAAGCTGACTAGCCACTGTTCTTGCTAATGGTATATTTGACCTTCAGTACATTGCCACATTCTGTAGGTTCCCTCCAATTCTCACGTTTAAAGCAGTAAGATTTTTAGTATCAGTTTCTGATTATGGTTTAGATTATGGTCTAGTTCTCTGTTGGTGACAGGGTCCGTATAAACCAGAAGTATTCAAGCTATACCTGGAGATGGTCTAGTTTAAAATTGTAGAATATAAACTGGTATCAATCTACTTCATAATGCCCAGGGATTTCAATAGAATCTTTATTTAAAAAAAAAAAAACACTACCAACAAAAAAACCACAGTGCCCTCCTCCACAAAAGTCAAGGGTAACTGTTTGTTTCAACGCAGTACTTATCTGCCAGTTACGATTTGTCCAAAGTTTTCAAATATAAGAACTTCAGAATAGATTTCTAAATAATACTTAAGACTCCTACATGTCAGAGCTAACAAAAATTTATACTACAAGTATAAAAATACTATCAAATGCTCAGCAGGTCTTCCTGGGTCATTTTGACATTTCAGACAAGTACTCTGTTAGTCAAAAATATGTTTATGCTACTTGTTCCATACTCTATTTAGTACCTTTAAGATTTCAGAGCTGAGTATGCAGGCCTAGGGTGTACAATGCTATGATTTTCTTTGTAAACTAAGCACGTTTTATAATATCACTGGAAGAGACTAAGTAGAGAACCTCACAGCATCACTGTCGGTTAAAATATATTTACATTCAAATGTTTATTCAACTTTATTTTGAATTTACCTAGCAAAGAGTAAATAAACTGCAAGGAAATGAATCAAGTGCATGATATCCTTAAGTGGCCATAAATACATGTGTTTATTTTTATGACTGCCAAGCATAACTGTAGTTATTGAGAAAGGCAGTCTAGTTGAACCTTATGCAGGCACGTCCTCCCACTTTGCAAGACAACACTTATTTTGAAAGCTGACATATTACTCACTGCCAATTGCTAGAAGTCTGTCTCCCCTCTGTAGATCAGCAGCTGCAGCAGGTGAGTTTGGAGTCACAGTTGCAATGACAACATGCCCTGCATCTTCTTCCTTGGACTGCACAAGGCGGAGCGTGAGCCCAACACTTTGCAGATTGCCTTTCACTAGTTCTGCCTAGAGAGAAAGATGTTAAAAGTTAAGAGTATGTTGATTAAGCAGACCACAAGGACTCATGGTTACTAATGATCATTTAAATGAAATTATACAACTGGTATTATTTTTAAAATTACATTAGGACATCCACTGACTTCATTAAACAGATTTTCATGTCATAGATTAACTGCCTGCTAATCCAGTTTACACCTTTGGAGAAACATGGAACCAAATGTCACCAGTTCTGAAGAGTCAAATATGCCAAAACTAGAGAGCAGTGCAAGGAATTGTCAGCAAAATAAAAAAAAAAAAAACCACAACCAAGTGTGCATGTGTACACATCCATTCAATAGTTCATATATAATTAATAACATACCAAGATAACCTATGCAAATACAAATCAGCAAGAAAGGCAACACATGGCTCATCTTCACAAAAAGCCCCAGTGCTAACAAAGTTACATCTAAACACAACCTCATCATCCATTTTATTGGGAAGAAGTTATGATAGAGCACTGTACCTTCAATCTAAGTATCACTTTGAATATACCACATCTGTGTTCTACAAGTAGCTCTTCAGTCGTCTATACAAGAATGTGTTTGGAGTAAGAAAACTTATGTACTTCTACATTACTAAAGCATATTTAGAATAAATCTAAATTAACAACAGCCTAAGATGTTTCTTCAAAGACTCAGAACCCTTTTCTCATATTTATGCTGCAAGATAAATACAAGATAAAACTTAACACAACCCCAAATATTCCTTAAAAACAAAAATTACTTAGGTGCAATCTCTGTAGTAAAGTTTAATCCCACATGCATGAGCAGATGTCTTATAATTTGGAAGTCCCCATTGAAGAATAATATATATAGGTAGTGGTCAACTGTTTACACACCTCAGTGTCTGAAATATTTGGGAACTTTTTTCTTAATGAAGACTGTCCTTTTTGAATTTAAAAATACACCTTTTTTTTTCCTAAAGCACATTCTTTCTATACTGTTTCAAATGATTGTCTACTATCATTCCACCAACGCATGTTGTGTCTGTTTGAAAGGGGAACTCATAGTCTATGTTTCAGCTCCAAGGACAGAAATTTAATTCGCTTTTTTAATTCCCAAGAACAGAGAGACAAACATTGTTTGTAGAAAACCTCCACAGGAAATTTTCTATTTGGTTTCAATTTACCGGGTTTTGGTAGACAGTCTTGTCCTCCATCCTTCTGCATTTACTTTGTTGCTATTCAATTGTCAATGTTTGAACTGTCTGGAGTTGATCCTCCTCTTCTGAGGATGTGTTAGTTTGCTTGATTTTGTACAATGGCTCTCCACAGATGAAGTGGATTACTTAGCTTCAGTACATGACACTCTCATTGGTTGCATGGCTTTCGCTCCTTTCCTATAATCTTAATAACAACACATCTTGGGTTTTTTATTAATTGTTCAGTTCTTTGTAGAAATAAAAATCCTACAGGACTTAACAATTTGCTTCAGTACAGTACTGAGTTTGGAGGAGCAGACTTGCATTAACTTTTTAAGCTTTGTCAATAATCTTCTGCATTTCCCGCAGTCACCTAAAGATATTTTCTATCAAACTTCATTAACGTCTATTGTGAATATCCAGTAATGCATGTAAGATTAACAACACCAAATGTAAGCTTAATTGCAGTTCCAAGTTTCAAGGTTCTTCTATAACACAAACAAGTAGTTGCCTGCAGAAACAACTGTGGTAAGGTTTTTGCCTTTTTTTTTTTCTATTGGTTTTAATTAAGGCCTTTCCCATTCATACCAATAAAACTCTGATAAATAATTAAATTTAAAAAAACAACTCTTAAGAGTTAAGAAACAAAAAGTATCAGAAATACCTGCAGAAGAAGAGAGAAACATTTTTAAAAGAAAAAATTACTCTTCTGCTTTAGTCCCTTACTACATATATATGGCTTTAAGTTAGCAATTCACAAATGTTGCATGTGCTGCATGGAAACAACTGGAACAATTACTACAATTTCAAACAAGACTAGTTGAACATTTTAACTGTCAAAAACCCATAAATGACATTAATTTGCTGTGGTGGCATACAAACCTGCACCAAAAACTCCTTCCAAAAATCACTCCCCTATGCTACGTAGCTCCGCATATTATCATCAAATAACGAGGCGACCACTATTTCTGAGATTTGCCACAGAGTCTAGGTAATCAAATCTCTTTTCCTATGATGGTTCCTTTGAAAGTCTTGCTCTAAATGATTATGTAAACTATCATAATGAAGATCAGAAAGTAAACTCCCACTGAAGGAACGCTGGCAAACATAAATAACACAAAAGACTGAAAAGCAAACTATAACTATTTTTTGCCCTAATTTTTGTTAGTCTACTGAAGTATAAAGCTCTGTAGTGATAGAATTTCAGGAATGAAGTGGATGCTTAGACAGAATGGTGAAGAAAAAAACCAAACAAAAACAGGATGATTTTCCTCTTAACACGAAGTTGTTCTGGCCATTTAATTACACTCCTTTATGGACACATCTATTTTGATGACATAGTTTCTTCTGAAATCTTACATTAGTTCTGGATCTTAACACTGAGAACTGGAGTTAATTAATAAGATACGATGTTTTAAAGTCATGGCTCATCCAAGATGGACAGTCTGTTAGTTTTGCATCACTGCAGAAGAAACATTGCTCTGAGTTTGTTCACATGAGATAACTCTTGTGCAATCAAGTCTTTGAGCAGATCACAAAAACATCCAACTACTGAAGGACACCGGCTTTTGTAACACTTTTACAGGAGTTACATGCAAAATTTTTTTTTTATTATTTTTTTTTTTTACAGTCCAATATTTTGTCATCCATTCAAACAGTGGCACAAACAAGTGATAACGTTTCTAAATACCCCTTCTTCAGAATGCAACAAGCCTTATTTGAAAGAGGATGTCAGAAGGGAAACAAGAGCTAGTACTGCAACATCTAGTGTTTTGAAGAAAGGCAGCAATGACCTCTAACCACTGTTAGTACCGGCAACCACAGCAAACCATGAGGAGCAGACATGGGGAAGGGCATAATTAGACAATAAAAAGGAAAAAATGTTACCAAAAGCTCTTTCTTACAGAGTTTGTCAGTACCAACCCTCATGCTCTTGAGCTTCTTTCAAATCCAAGGACAACTTTGAGCAGATCTCAGCAGTGGATGACTTAACAGTGAAAATATTCTCTACTGTAAAAGACTAGAAATCTCTGAGGTGATTCCCAGCATTACAGGCTTTCTTCCTCCCCCAGGGTGAGACCACATAAAAGAAACTAGGGACAGCTGGGACCAAAGACACTTAGGTATCTCCGAACATTTGGCTCCCATGCAGGGACACCAACTGCAGATTACAACGCGTATGACTCACTGATGGCAAGGAGACTTCCAATATTCTAGCAATATCTGATGGAAAGCTGTTTTTGGAAGGGGAGCGCCTTTGAACATAACAAGCAAAGTTCATCTCAACTTTTTATTAACTTTGGCACAGTCACAAGCTTTCTCACGAAGTAAACTGGTTTTATTTATCAACCCAAACCAGATGAATAGTTTCCTTGATTTTTCTTTCTGGCAACTCCAAGTTTCATCAAGTAATCCCACGATATCTCAGGCTAGCCGCAGTGCAGGTAAACACTGCTTCAAGCTCTCAAACACCCCCCACCCCACAAGTACACTCATAAAACCAAGCATCTTCATATACCCAGCACAGCTACTTCATGCCTTTCTGCCTCTCCTTCGTAATTAAAACTTGATAATAAATGTGAAGAGCCAAAGATGTCCCAGAACATGAAACATCAGGACAAAAATCAGCTAAATGACACAGGTTAGAAGAAAACTGCTGATAATGAAAGGACATTTACTATCAAGGAAGCTTGCTGCAATGCAGAAAAATTAACAGCTATGCCTAAGAGAAAGGGAAATTTTAACCAACTAGCCATACCATATTAAAGCAAGTTTATTTTAATTTGACCTAATAGCTCTGTTTTACTAGTTCCTGCAACACTTAGTAGTTACTTAAATAAGCAGAAATACAAAGCAAATCATACTACTTGCTTGTTAGTGACAGGCATACATTTAGAGTAATTTATATTGAAAGAGTTAAACTGTGTCATGGAACTTAGAAAATGTACCTTTTTTTAAAAAAAAAGGTAAGCAACTCCTCAGACTATTTATGAAATACTTGTTGAGACTAAGATGCAACAGAGCAGGAATGACTATCCTGGGAAAAAAGAAAAGAAGTAATTTCCTTAGTGTTTTATTATTCAAGAAAAAAAACCAAGAAGAGGGCACAAGATGTCCATTGACTTTCGGATTAATAAAACATTTTGATGTGAGGCTGTGGATGCCTGACTTTTACAGGACGAAGTCTATAGGCATTGATTTCACAGTACAACCTTTAGTTCATTTATATGCATCAGTGTATGAGACACTGCAGAGCATAACCCCATCACTACTTTCAGTTCAATATTGGAAGCATGCTCTGGAAATACAATGCAGCAGAAAATTATGTTGTGTCTTATAGCCTTTCCTTACCTCAGCCTTGTCATTCTGAAAGCATAGCAGATGTTGGACATCAGTGAAAAAATCAATTTTTCCAACCTTTTTTAACATACAGATACTGAACTCCACAGCCACACAGTGATCATTTAGAAGTTTATAGCTTGCTAATACCATTTAAATGGCCAAATATTCACGAGTGTCAATACAGGATACAGTTTTAATCTTCAAATGCTTCATGAAATTATCAGTCTGAAAGAATCTGCAAGTGCAAAGGGATGATAAACATCCCTCTTACAGGCAACAGACAAATGTGATGCCATCTCACTTTCTTCCAAAACCATGCCTACAAAGTTAGGTTATTTTTGAATACAGAGGTAAGAATGTAGTCTCATAACTACGATGGAAGTTAATGTTAGATATAGCATTTCTAGTCAGACTTTCTAAGACAAGACATAATAAATAATGTCCATTAATAAATATGGAGCTTACAACATCTGTAAAAGTACATATGACAACCTCTTACTAGCAGTGCAACATCATTCAGCTAAACTTTAAAAACTATTAGATGCATACAAAAATAAAAGTCACAGAATTAAGCCACAGCATGATAAATAGAGCGTAAGACTTTTTTTCTTTTTAAACAAATCACTTATTTTCAGGAACTGAAAAGGAAATTGGTTTTTTGAAAGCTTAATTTTACTCTAACTAATATTCCACATTTGCTTAACTATTGTAAGCATTAACACAATAAAGCTTTATTAGAGTTTAGTAAGCATGTCACAGTTTTGAGTAAATGCTAAGAAAAGCTTGATCACCCAAGCACATATAAGAAATCTTATTTCATTGACTTTACTTCAACTAACAAATAGTATCTTGAAAATACTTCTTATTCGCTATCAGTGGTATGTAACACACTATTATGTATCACAAACTGACATCACATCAGTGCTGTGTTGTAGACAAAAACTTAATTTTTTCCAACCCGTCACAGTTGCTACAGTGGATCTTAGGTATTCTTGCAAGGTATGGTCTAATGTGTTTCAGGCAAAAATAAGAGATAATGTCTATGAATATGCCTGTAAAGTATTACGTTCTCCTAGACAACTCTGCATGCTGAGAGGAAAGGAAGGAATATTTCATGTCAAAAAAAAATACCCCACCAACATTAAAGCACAAAACTAGGAAACAGTTCCTTCTATTCTGAAGACTCAGATATTTGCATTATTAAAAAAAGGGGTTTCGCATATATCTTTAAAATATGGACTTTAGCATTATTGCCTTTTTCAACCTTATTATTGAATGCAGTCATCATATATGACCTGCACAGTGAAATGATTGCCAGATTATTTATACCAGCTAGAGACAGTGAAAAGAAACAGGTATCACGAGTCTTACAATACACTCCTTAGTAACATTAGACTCAAAGGAAAAAAAGGATTTTTTTTTTTTAATGTTCTGAGAGGATTTCCATCTATGCTTTAGCAAAGGAGTAGAGTTTTTCTTCTCCTTGTGACAGCCCTGAAGCCCAAAACTACAGGGGCCAGAGTAGCACAAGCCTTTTCCACCCTACTCTCCAGCCCTCCCGTCTACATGGCAGGATAACCTCTGGAAGCGTTCTGGGGAAGCTGTCAAGAAAACAATCTTGCACGGAAAGTGTCTGGCGTAGACCTTGAGCAAGCAGTCTGTGATGACAGACACACTAATTCTCTCAGACATAGAGAAAACTCCCAACGGACAGAGAAGAAAGTTTTCTGAGCATTTGAGAGCTAGCCTTGTTCTTGGGATGCTTAAATAGTTCGATAAAGTATGTCCTGATTATAAATGATGTTCACTATTATTTCTTATACTCACTCACACAGTTGCACAAAAATCCATTAAAAATTTGGTTCAAAAACTTGTTAAATAGGCTGGGATTCCCAAGCAACTCCCTGGTTAGTATGCATTCAAATATACTGCAAAAACATTCAGACCCAGAAAGAACAAACTCAGGAGTTGGCTACTTAAAACTGGACATGTGCATTCATCTCCTTAATCTTTGTATTTCTGTGTGAAAACACGCTGACAGAAGATTTTAAAAAAAAAAAAAAAATCAGATCAAAAGCTACATTCATATTTAAAAGAGTAACTAGACTACACAATGTTACAAACTAAAGAAAGGAAATAATCTCTGTAATAAAATTAACTCTACAGAGAAAATTGACTCTTCAATATTTATTTTCCTCCCCACTAGAAATAAGCATTAATTACAAACCACTACTAAGAAAAAGGTTGAAGGTAATCTAATGCAAAAGATTATATACCGATTACTTAAAACACAAGTATATATCACAGCTAAAAGCAATACTGTACTCTAAGAAACCAACATATAGCAGAAAACACATTTACAAACTTGGAAGTTATTTCACTGATTTGTGGATTAATTTTTTTCAAATTTTCATAAAACATGTTTCCTAAGATAGCTTGAATAAAAATCTGACTTTCATTGTTTCTGTAATTGAAGCTAAATCTTAACAGTTGTTACTGTTCCAAAATCTGTATCAATACTTCTACGACAATAATTAACATACTTTCTTGCTATGTGATGCTTCAGCTATACTAAAGAAATACACACCTTTAATATCAGACTCAATTGAAACTTTTCACATATTTTCCTGCCATTCCCAGGTTTACATTAATTCAGCTGATATCAAAACACGCTGATTTGGTTTTCCTCCCCTTTCTCTACTATCTTGCCCAAACATATGTTGAATTAACATGTATTTGTTCTAGATATACTAGAATGGGGGGTGGGGTGGGTGTTTGTTTTTTCAAAATAACATAATTTATAAATATATTTAAACATTTTAAAAATACATATGAATAAAACTTTCCATAAGAAATTAAAAGGAAAATATCTACTGCTTATGAAAAAAAAAAATATCTTTTGTCAAACAGCAATCCTGAATATTCAAATGATTGTTCTCGCACAATTCGTTCTACAGTATACAACTGAGCAACTGCCAAAAAGATATTCTTCTGCCCATTTTGCTTAGAAGAAGAAGTTTGATAAACAGTTGAAAACTTAACATGCAAAACCAAAATAAGTTTGGACAAGCTAGTAACTGCAGAATGAGCTTACACCGTAAGTAGATACCACCACTAAAAATAAGACTTCATGGCAAACAGGACTGAGTTACAGTGACTATAAACATAAGTAAGTTTTATCAGAAACTTATTATGATATTATGCAATTTATTTAGGTACATAACCATCTTCTCTAACCATCCTATACCACTTAGTTTGACAGTTAAACCATCCCATGCCTCTACCCAATGTTCACCGCAGTGTTTGCAGTGGGTTTCCGGACAAGGCGGATCCTTCATGATTTAAACAATTTTCATTACTTGATTTTTGCTTTACCCGGTGTTCTGCTTTACTCCACTGCAGCTCTTACTCTGCTCCGAAAACCCAGGACTCTGTAGAGGTTTTCCTGTACTCACATAGCTGTCCTTGGCAGCTGTTCACTTGCCTCATCTGTTGTCCACTAAAAAAGTCAACCTTTCACATCGATCACCTCTCACACCAAAAAAAAACTGAACAATGCGTTCTGTCTTGAAAAGTCTTCATCAGTAAAACAAAGGACTCAGCCAACTCTCCAAGTCACATGAGAATGAAGATTCACACAATTTTTCCAGTACAAATATCTGCAATATCAGAAAATATGTTCTTCAGCTTGTTCAGTTTTGTTCAGTATTGTCAGTTTTGCAACTGCTGCATTTATATGTATATATTTGCATTCTATATCATACAAGCTGAAAATGCTTGCAGATTGGAGCACACAACCAACTGAAACACCAACGATTAACAGGCAAATCAGGTACCGATGGCACTACCGATCATTCACACTGTACGTAGCTTTATGGGACTGGCTACACCGTTGTGCCTTTTTGGGTGTCACTGAACAGACACTAAAATTATTAGCTTGTGGACTCTTCATTTTTCCTTGAAAGGAATTTTATAAAATTACCCACTTCCAATGCAATGGAATGACTCACGTGTTCAACCACCA
The DNA here is from genome assembly GCA_035590275.1 of Ibycter americanus. Taxonomy (NCBI): domain Eukaryota; kingdom Metazoa; phylum Chordata; class Aves; order Falconiformes; family Falconidae; genus Ibycter; species Ibycter americanus. The sequence goes on along the minus strand of JAVJGI010000065.1, from coordinate 16,682,335 downwards.
TCACAAGTATCTCTGCAAGTTTCATGTGACTGCCACTGACTTCTCAAAGGGAGCTCCAACCACTGATTAAAGCAGAGGAATTACATAGCCAGTTCAAAAGGATCAGTTTAAGTTCAAACACTAGAAAATGAAGCACTTAGAAAAAAAGTTAGGGGAAAAAACCCTGCGGTCCTAATAGCACTGGACCTTTTAAAGACCTTTTTTAAGTTGTGAAAAACTCAGCTCCAGAAAAAGATTATTTTTTTTTTAAATTGTTGTTACTGTTCTCTGAGTCAGCAGATGATGCATATGACCTACACACCACTTTCCCATTTCTTCTTGCCTTTGCTAAGAGCAATAAAGCTCCAAACCAACCAACCAAAAACCCCATGAACACACACATGAAACACCTTTGCCTTCAAAAGACTTGTTAAATTTACTGGCATCTGGAAACGGGCAGTAAGTCATCAGTTCTTACGCTCTCCTGTGACTAAAACATCAAAATGTGTATGCTGACTTTAAACCTGTTAGTCTGTATTCTGATGTCAAAGTAGCACAAGATTAATTAGCCCACTCTGAGTTTGATGTTGAGACAGCACTAAATCTTAGTACAGATAAGTTGGTACTGCTGAGTTATTTCAGGTATATCAATATCACAGTGCTGTACTGCAGTGTGCACCTACCATCAGTTGCTTTGAGAGTATCTAACATTTTATTATTTTCCACCGTTTTTAATCTCCTCTTGTCCATTTCAAGTATCTTTAAGCATAACACGGAATTTTTCCCAAGCTACACTGAAAGCAGTTTTTAAGGGGCAGGATTTCCCATTAATGGGTATGTCACATTTCAGCCACCCCAATTAATAAAAATTTTTTTAAAAGTATCGCCTACACTTTCTATTTAAACAAATAGCATTATTGATGAAAGTCTGTAAAGCAAATGTGTCACAGAAAGAGAAATCAGGCTTATAAACAATGGACTCTCTACCTCTGCCTTCTTAGTAAGGTCTGGAATAGTCACCAGCTTTGCTTTTTGTGGAACATCAGGAGCAACAGATTTTTAATGACAATAAAACAGTGAAAAAATGGAAGTGGGCTGGTAGACATTTTGCTGTTCGCTTTTCCAGCTATGTGAACTGTGGTCTGTGCATGGCGAGACATAACCGTCTCAGATGAAGACGGCAGTTTTCATGCTTGTTTGTTTGGGGTTTTGAACTTTTAGGAAGAAGCATATTTATGGATAAATTTCTTGAGATTTTTTCACTAGTTGTCTTACACAGCAAGCTAGTGAGCCTCATTATTTTCTGTTCCACAGGACATCTTATAAAAACCAAAAAACATAAGTTACAAAATATGATGGTAATTTGATTCTGAAGCAAGTTACATATTGGACCAAGATCATAAAGTAATAATTCATTAATGCCACAATACTGCAAATGTTACGCACATGTCTAATTTCATCATCATGCGCGATTTGTCTGAAATAAATATGACAATTCATGGTAGTAAAGTTAAACATCTGCATGTCTGCTTGATGAGCACTAAAAACATTTGACATCAGCAAAATCCAGAACAAGCTAGTTACTGAACAAAATAAGGAGCTACATCTTATTTTTCTCAGTACTTCCGAGACACTGCAGGTACTCTGACTAAGCGACGGCTAAAAAAGTGTACCTTCCAATTGCGTGGTGAAACAGGTTATGTGACACACAAGAAGTAAACTGTTTAGCAATTATCATGAATTGCTGAGGCATTCTGAGGCATTCTTATTAAGCAGCAATTACAGGAGCTGAATGGAGGAGTTAGACAAACAAGGCAGCAGAAAACCTGCATTTAACTTCAAAGTGTCAGAAGCAGGTAAAATGCAGACCTTCAGTTTTACACAGAGCTCTTTGGAGAACAATTTAGTACAAACACCAATGTAGCTCTTCTTTAAGTGCTCTTATTCACTGACATCCTTTTAGCCTTTATTAAACCCAACTGTGATGATTTCCTTTGACCCTGATAATATAGAAAAGATCGATTTTTTTTTTTTTCCTTCCAAATCTTATATCACCATTTATGTCTTTGACAGAAAAAAGGCTTCCTCCAATATTGCTTAAGCATGACTTGGTCATCATATAAATATTTCGTAAAAACACTCAGGTAGGCTAACAGCAAATACTGAAATAAGGTTACTGAAACTGGGTATTAAAAAGAACAGATTAAGTTCATAAATAATGCGATGTGTGACACCAAACCAATAAAAAGTTTACCTAATTAATGGGTTTTTTGTATAAATTTGTTATAAATCACTGCAATGCAAATTACAGATAAAGGAGATTAATGAGAACATAAGAGTTTATGCACTGTGAGTATGTGCACATAAGAGAGACCAACCAAGGGTTTTGTTCATCTCTGAGATGGAAGCAAAAACGATGAAAGACATTCAAGTGTACACAGTAAAAGCAAATCCTCTAAACCAGCTAGTATTTATATTTATCTTAGAAATATCTAATTTATAGTGATAAACCAGTTACTATTGATCTTCATGTAATAAATTCAAAATACTAGACTATCAGGTAAAAGTTCTTTATAATGGAAACAATATTCATGGCGAAGAGTCTTCTCCACACAGAGAAACTGCCCGACAATTTTGACTATCACACCCAGCAGCATTAACCATCTGATTACTGACATGGATATTGCCATTAAAACTAAAATTACAAAAAGTTATTATCCACTATATTTACAGTAACATCCATCACAGAAGCTAGTTTCCATGGAAATAAAATATGCAATACTGTTTTCTAATGCATATAAATCATAACTTTTAGATCTCCTAATGGGCTTAAAAGTCGTATTTTAAAGGGCTTAAAAGTTATATTTCTGATGGAAAAATGTTGATGGAAAGAATAAGTGCATTATTTATCGGTTGATTTTATTCTGGAGCAGAAGTGTTTTCTTTAGAGCAAAAGCAATGCTAACTGCAGCTACATCTGGAGTACAGTGCATCATCTGAAACGAGCAGCAGCTTCATAAATCCTCCTTGCCTGGGAATCTTCAGCAAAAGCCCTGGGTTTGGGATGGGAGCAGAATTCCTGCTGCAGCTCTGTTCTAAGGAAGAGGTCAGGGCTGCCAGAGGCAGAGGCAGGGCCAGGGCATACCAGCAGTGCCAGGAGAAGCCAAAGCAGCAGGCACAGCATGGGGCTTCCTGGCTCTCCCCCAGCCCCACAGCCTGGCTGACCCCTTCCACTATCCTCAGCTCTTAACAGGATTATCAGATTAAGCTTTGTACCAAAGTTGAGGAAATCAAGCAGTGTCATTCAACTTATTAAAGATGCAACATATTTAAAGATTTACTTACACAAGAATGTGCGGGAGGCGGAGTAAAAAAAACCTCTATTCTCTTACAAACAAACCATTACAATTCTGGGTAATATAAGTTACACTCTGATCGATAACATAGTCAAAGCCAACAGGGACCCCACATATACCTAGAACCAACATAATTATACAATCTGAAATATCACAGCACTTAAATGAACAGTTTGTTATTTCTGTACTGCATAAACATACCATCTTCTCGACAACTGTCGTATTTCTCATCAGTATTAATGGCTAGATGGCTATTCAAGAAAAGCACAAGCCTCAATAATATCCTGCTTGACCCAATCAGTGTTCAGACTCCTGCATTCCCACAGAACTAGCTAAACCCAAAGGAACTAAAGCAGATGTAGTAAAATGATTCATCATCGTAACAGCTCTTCGGAGATTAAATAGAAGTTCCATCTGAATCAAAACGAAGTTCCTGTTGCACACAACCTCCCAATCCCACCCTTTGCCTGCTAAAACCAGATACTTTTCTTCTGAAATTCTGCATTACCAAGGTCAGAAGAGATGAAGATTTATATCTAGCTTACTTCTGAATAATTGCTGTAAAAAGGCCAAGGTTTTGTATATATATAATAATCTTTCTCTATGTAGAAAGGCAGCCAAACCACACTGAGTTGTTTTCAATTAAGTTCTGGACAAAACACTGCAGTATAAACACACAACTATATAACCAGTAAAGTTTTCCACGACCACACATCTATTTCTGGTTATTTTGTTGAACACATCACATCAATTTGTTTATGGTGATAGGGCACAAGTCGCTGCCAGGCATTGAAACAGCAGCTCAGCGTCACATCTGATTAATAGCACCAAGACAACAGCACACCTAGAAGCCAGATTTTCATACTGTTACCGTTCATCACTTATAAAAATTGCCACAACTATTAAACTGAAAAAGATCTTTACACCAACTAAATCAAATACTGACAATTCACTTTGCAATAGAAATCAATATCCAGCTATATTTGCTTTGCACTTGAAAAATATTCTAGATTCCGCACCCCCCCCCAAACACACATAAAAGATCACTTCCCAATATATCCAAAGAATTATTTAGAAACTGAACATTAGCTGTAAATTAGAATCAACATGCTATCCAACTTTGCAGCCCTGCCTCTATAAATGCTTCATGAAAATCCAAAGGTTGAAATTTTTCATAGACTAGTTTGGCTTGGAAGGGACCTTCATATTGCAGCTTTCTCCCCATATAATCAATGTGTTCATAATTGACTAACAAAAAGTAGGATTATTTTTTTCCCCCTGTAGTTAGATATCTGAATGACAAGAAAACAGAATTGGTGTAACTACTTAAACAAAGAGCTGAATATCCTCCATTTCCAGGCTATGAAAAAGCATTATGAGAATGAATGACCAAAAACGAAAACAAACAAAAACCACTTAGCTATGCCACAAGGATTTCTGTTAAAACTTTTGAGACCAGGATTGTGCATTATCACAAGGCTTAGTCATGATTCTGGCAGAAACCTATCTCATAATTTACCTCCCCTCATTATTTCTGGAGGTAGCAGAATATACGAGTTCTCCAGAAACCAATTTTAGACCTCAGACCACTAACACTGAAGCATGCAAAAGTGCTGAAAGAAAAAAACTCTTCCAGAAACAGTAAAAAAAAAAAAAGTAATTACAAAAGAAGCAGGAGACTACCCATAATAGAAATAAGAGTTCATTTATTTTGACAGGAGTTTTTTGTTTGTTTTTTTGTGTTTAAGTATTTTCTGGCTCAGGGAAGTAATACACCAATTTTTCATCTCCCTGTCGTAAGGTAGATGAAAGAATGATAGGAAATTATGTCAAGCTTAAAAACTTCTTTTACTTCAGCTCTCACTATAACTTCATATGCTCTATTATTTTTAAATTAGCAACAGACCTTATTAGTAGCTGGTGAAATATATGAGAAAAATACCCAGCAGATTTCATAATGCAACACCTTTCTACTTCCCTTTCAAGCAAGGGAAACTTCAAGCAAGGCTTGTTTGGGACTGTGACCAACTACCTTCCCCACAGATTTTACAATTCACTCATTTAATTTAAAAATGAACACAGAATTAGTTAATACCACAGAATTCTGAAGACATACATATATTTAAAAAAATAAGTCATACTGAACAATGGCAGGGGGGAGAAGACTGTCAAATGCACATGTGACAGAAGCTGTCCTTAAGTAGATCTTACTTGTTTACTTAAAAGTGGTAAATATTTGTAAGGTAGTAAATATCTTTCTACATATTACAAGGATGGAATCTGCATCAGTTCTGAAACTAAGAGTTATTTGTTTCTTTGACTTCTTGTCTTAAGTATGAATAATTCAGTTTACTTCATTTGAATGAGCTTTATCAAACAAAAAAAATAGAAAACTGCATCCAAGAAGTTGATGAAAACATTCTGTGTGATATAATTTGAATACTTGATATCAGGCCATGGTACTATACTTTCTTGACCATCACTGTAAGGCTGTTGGTGGAGCAGCCCAAAAAAGACACTGTTCATAAATGGCGCATTCACTATTAAGTATTCAAAGTCTGAGGTTTCTTTAATTTTATACATTTTTAAATATTTGATTTGAAAACCTACATGTTTAAGAGATTTGAACTCTACAGAAAAAACAACTGTGCAATGTGATGAATGAAATACCTAACAGTAAAAAAAATGTAAAAAGGATTAAATATCTTGTAGCAAAGCTCCAGAATTTAATCATTATTTCAATAATTAATCATCAACTTGCTCGTGATTTGTTATACACTTAACTCCCACCATAGTTCATGAAAGCAAGAGATGTGTTAACTCAGAAAAATTCTTTGCTTTTATAACCTCTGCAATACACTAAAAAGCCTAAGAAAAAAGTACCTGAAAAATTACATTCAGTCGGGGTGGGGGTGGGGGTGGGGGTGTGGGGAGAAGGGGTGTGTGAAGAAGGGTACAAATACTTGAGTATATAGAACTGGGGAGGGAAAGGAGGATGGAGATAGAAAAAAATTAGACCTGGATTGGAGGACTGCAGTCTGCAAGTCCGTGGCTGCAGCACCACGGCAAAACACTCCTAATTTTCCTGTTCCCAGGACCTCTGATTATTAAAACTTCACTAATTTACATCAACTACCAAGAAACCAATAGCTTAAACTCAGATTTTCAACTACCTATTTGAGTACCATGTTACACTTTGGCAGAGACTGCCATATGTGTATTATAATGTATTCAGAGAAAAGTATGAATAATTGTTGTCTTTGTGAGAGTAAAAAGACGACAATTTGAGGAGCTAAAAAAGCAAACCTATCAGTGCAGTAGGTTGTGGGGTTTTTTTTACTTAGAAGTCTGTTAGCCTGCAATGCCAGAAGGAAATCATAATGAATAAACATGTGTGTTCATCATGCACAGCTTGCCCTTCTTGAACTCTTGAAGTTCACAAAAATAGCCTTTGACTTACATACTTTAATACCATTTGAACAAGAGCACTGCAAGATAATTAAGCCGGAGGTAATTCTACACTGCCAAGTCATACAAATACCCAAATGAACTGTAATTTAGATATTTTCAGCAGAAGCATCATTGATTTTTTGCCATTTTCATACAAGGACACATTTCTGAGTAGAACTTGAAACAGTATTTTGCATACAAAGCAGTCCAAGGTCAAAAGCAGTGTGCAAGGATCATAACTTGTATATAATGATGACATCAAGTAATACGGTGCTTATACTTATTGGAAGAGCTATGGTTTTATTACATAGAGAGTGAACATGCTTGCTTCCATGGAGAATATGTATGTTTTCTAGTAATGGCCCTTCTCCATGGCAGCTGACAGCACTGTGGTTCACAGGGATAAACACAGTCCTGATGGGAACAAGTGGCAAGATCCACCCCTGCCCAAAGGTGAGGGGAGAGGGGCTGGGGTGGTCCCACAGCAGCACCCTTGGCACTCCCATGGCACCAGGACCTTCACAGCGGCCAGGCTGGGTGTCCCTGCTGTGGTGTGGGGCCTGAGAGCCAATGCACCCCTACAGAAAACTAGAGTTTTTCACCTGGGCTTGTTGCAGCTCTATGTTGTTTGGGGACCACAAATAGCAGAGCTTTAATGAGGACACAGGGCTAACGGAGGGACTGGAGCCAAGCTGAATCACCTCCTTGGTTTAAGTCTCTGCCCGGTTAAATAAATTTTTTTTTCAACAGAAGTTCAAACCCACAGATTTTACAAATTACTGTGCTTTCTTCAAAAAAAGCATTAATCAGATATACAGCTACTCATTGGGATATACAGCTACTCATTGGGATATACAATGGGAGACATATCTAAATTAATATGAAGGCGAGACCTTCTGAATGAATAAGAGACACTTTGAAATTTACATCAAACTTATGGCTCCAGTCTTAAGTGATGCTCGCTCAGCGACACAACTGCCTTAACACAGTGTGGCTAAATATGATTTTTTGAAATTGTTAAATAATGAAAAAATGCCATACTAACAATAACCCATTAAAAATCTATCCTTACACTACATAAGACACCTAACCAACAGTGTACATTATACCAAGTACTCAAGATAAATGGCAGCAATACTCAGAGAATGGAACTAAAGATATGTGGAGTATGGCGTGAAGTGATAGACAGCAACTCAAAAAGAAAAGAAGCATGTCTGCATGTACAGCGCACTCATTCAAGTCTTGTGTATCTGCCATACCCTCTCTTACAGAAGGCACTGCTTTAAAGTGTTTCTGGACAACTGCTAGTTACTAGCTGCCTGCTCATTCAGCATTCTCAACTGATATTCTTTCCTTAATTAATGATAGGCAGAAATGTATGATACCTACAGATAGATAAAAGAATGACTATAAGCTTGAAGCTCATGCTCTATTTGCAAAATCTTCTCTCCAGTAAATGGTAGGTTAACCACTGTTCTCCTATTTTGGGTTTACGCTGTTGCCTCAATAGAAATACCACCTTTATAAAAAATATTAAAATCTATTCTATTGACAATAGAATTTATTCTCCTGCACTTTGCATTTAACAATACATAATACTTCGACACTTACCTAGTAATCTGTGAGACTGCTAGATGCCAGCTACTAGGAAGCACATAGCAAAAAAAAAAAAAAGAAAAATAGTCTAGCTTTCAAAAGGATGAAGAGGAATAATTCCTTTCAGAAGTTGGTAGTTACTCCCCAATAAAACGTAAAAATAAAAAATAAGGAGCGCCAAGTTTCAAAGTCAAAGATTTATTTTCTGATAGAGACAGAAAAGCAGTAAGAGGAAGGAATTAGCTTTCACCTCTCCTGTTCTACTACTGCATTGATGAAAAGGAGGCCCAAGATACAATCAGTCAAGACTCATACAGCATCTTTCCCTAAACTGTTCTTCCTGCAGCCACAGGAACATTCCTTGCTTCTCTTCTACTGTAGCTTTAAAATATTTATTTCAACATTTGGAGAGTTATACAGTGGGTTGGGGGGGTGGCAATATCAAAAGAGATCTCTTTGCTCCACTAAATTATTTGTTCAACGTGCAGAAGAGAGTCTGTTCTGTCCAGGATGTATTTCCAATGCCTTTATAGGTTTCTACTTCCAGCTGTCAAAACAAATCCAGAAATGAAACTAACTTCTGTAAAAGTAAATTGCGTGTTCTTAAGATAGAATCAGATTCTTTACTTTCTAGTAAATCTCGTTTACTTTCATTCCAATTATTAGATATGAGAGAATATTGCTTTAATAACCTTTCATAAAATTACTTCCTCCCAGCAGCTATTTTTAAAGCTTAGGAATTAATGGCAATTCTTGGTTACCTCAGTCATATATAACCAAGACTGCGGTTCCTAATGCACTTCCACACATCAGTTGGCAAGAACCTGAATGTGTTTGCTCACAATGGTGGCCAAAAGTTTGTTCCTAGTTATTACAAATATATTTTTAGAATATATGTTATTTCAGATTCTCTTCCAATAGCTAAAGCTTCAAGAACTGTAGTGGAAATAGAAACATTTATCAAGCCCAGAAAACAACTGTGTTTAAACAAAGAATTCTTTGCTCAAATATTGTTTGCAAGGAATAAAAATCCATCATAGACATACCCATGTTGTGGCTAAACACCCTTTGTAGCCAGACTGCAGAAGTTCAATAAATGAAACAAAAATATTACGTATTTACTACTCTCTCCAGCAGGACTGTAAGCTCAGTCATAGCCTTGACGCGGTTTCATTACAGAGTTTTAGGCTAAATTAGGACTGCCTGCAACACAAAGAAATCTTACTCCATCTGAAGCCATCACTATAGAAATAGTCCTAGACTGGTCTCAAGACTAAATCACTCTTTATGAATTACTTTTAACTAGTTGAAATGAGTTCAGGTAGCTCTGCTGCCCTCCTTCCCTATGTCACAGTATAGTCTGTCACATACCGTTTAGTGAGGAAGAAAATAAAATCTGAACAAGAAGACTTTAACAACTAGCACTGCCTGGCGGCAGGACCCCTCTAAAGAGGGTCCTGAGCAGTCTGAGCCAGTTTAGCCCTCACCTCAGTGGAGCTGGGACCAGATTACCTCCAGAGGTCCCTTCCATTCTAAATTACTCTGACTGTAGTCTAATAACCAAACAGATACTTTGCCCAGATATCATTTAAGTCTTATTTGGAATTTTATATATATATATATATATATGTATGTATGTAAAAATGCTTGGAATCAAGCCAGTTTTTCTGCTGAAGCCAACTGTTTTATGTTTCTGATAGTACAACCACACGTTTCCTAGGAGTTTCAATAACCTGTAGATAACATACATTAATCAGGTACTTTAAAGACTCCATACTAGCCAAATATTTACAGCTACTCTACTCCCATGACTTTGTTGGTAGTATTATTCTTGTCATACATCCTCTGCTCTCTGTTTATGCAGTTATTCATCACCACACCTGGCGTCCTGCAGCAAGGTAATAGTCATTTTTCTTCTCTCCCTTACTACTGTGCCTGCTTTCTCCTTTAATAATTAACACATATTACATCTCCAAGTGCTGCTTAGAGAACTGGTTTGGTTAAGTAATACAAGTCTTAGCACCTAGGGTATTTTCCTTACTGGAAGCTTTCAAAGAAATTCCAGCTAACTGAACTCTTTTTCCTGAACACCTTATTTTTGCTTGCTAACACAGCTGCTTAACTAGCAAAGCTTTCACCATGGCCTTCCTAAGCTCCCATGCTGAACACAGAGCGCAGTATTTCACCCCTAACACATCTCACCCCACCCAAATGGAGAGCCTTCTTCAGGTCAAAACTGAGTGCCTGCAATTCAGACGCATTCACATCAGCCTTGAAACAACAAAACCAACCCTACCAATCAACAAACTCATCGCTACCACTCCCTTACTTCCCTGTACTTTAACAGGACCTCACAACTAAGAAAACTCAGGAGCACCCTCAAAACTCTCATCTCATCAATACTCAGCACTAGAGTTCACTCCTCGGAAGTAAAGCAACTTCTCTGAATCCAAAGACAAAACAAATGGCTACCAAAGCAAGTGTAGCTGCTCTGTTTTAGGTATCACAAGAAATCAAGTCACCTAGACAGAGTAACATATTCACCTGCACATCATCGCTACCTGTTTATTTTCCACTTTGAGCTATTTTATGGGATTTGAGTCATATATGCTAGATTTATCCTGTCTTTCTGCAGCTCTCCCCTCCCAAATACTTACCGTACAGGCAGCTAGAGCCCTTCAAGTTTTCTTTCTTCTGTGCTGATATGTGCAATGCTTTCTTTCCACAATCTCTAGCTCTTTACACAAAATTACTTCTGCATCAGCCTCACTGCATAATCTAAATCCATCAACAAACAATCCACTTTCCTGCCCACCCCACAGGAGGTAAAGTTTAACCCAGGCTTCAACAGCCCCTCAGTTACTTCTTTACTATGCCCCCCATGCACAGAAAAAAAACCCCAAAACAAAACACTTGATGACCTTTTGCAGATAGACCTCTGTGCCACATGCAAGACTGAGAAAATAAATGTTACAGGTTTTCTTTAGCTCATTCAAGAGACAAAAGAGGTAGAAGCAACAAGCCAGCCAACACCAAAAGCAGAATCTGCAATTCAACAGTCGCTCAAAGCATATGTTTGCTTTTCAGTTCAGATCAGGTGTGTGCTCTTGAGGCAGAACTTCCCACAGTCTCCACCTACCGCACTTTGATTTGCATTACGAAGTGCTCCTGGAACACGTGAAGTGCGTTCCCTCCAGAGGAAGCTACACCTGACAATGTGCTCCTAACACTGGTTCTAGGAGGACAGACCAGAAGCAGACCCCAGTAAAACCTCCACGATGTGTATGGTGTGGAAGTCATGTCCTCAGCCCTCAGGCTGTACCACTTAATAACGTAGGGCAGCCTAAGCATCCTACTGTCAACAGAGTTTGTGATATGCACATCCATTTTCTAAACTATCTTTCATTTGTTTATATACACACACGTCCATAGAGAGGACAACTTTACAGTCTATACATAAGTCTCAGATCCAAAAACTATAAGTAAATGCATGTTGTACATGAGTATGTACAATATCCATCAACACCTTTGTCACATGGTGTTTTTCATATTGCTCAAGAACAGTCTACATAGCTCAAAGATTTTGACTCTGCATTTCACAGAAATACTATGGGACTGAACAGCAATTTATAATTTAAACAAGTTATTTGTTATACATTAACTAGTTCAATGAAATCATAGACACTGTATTTTTGTCTCTACTCATCACAAACGTGCACCTGATTTGAGACCCATGGAAATCACTGGTTTGAAAAGGGGGAGAGGTAACAGTGGAGATGTTTGTGTTAGAAAGTTATGAACACTGTAATCGCACGTTCACTTCACATGTAGTTCACATTGCTATGTAAAGTTATTGTATCTTTAGTTTACAAGCTGTTGTACAGCCTATTCTTAATATATTCCCACAGATGTGTGATTTAACTACTAAGGAACCTAGAAACAGGTTTCTGCAATTTCTCTCAAACATCATCTTTGCATTTCTTCACTCTTTTGTATGTCACCAGAGCTGAAAGCACTGATGAACTTCAGATAAGCCAAGCCCGATTTCTTAGGGGTCATTTACTGTATTTACAAGTATCTGCATAAAAAAAAAAATGCATGAGACTTCCATTTAAATTTAACTGAAGGAGAACACCTTATGTTTATTTATATATATATATATATGTATTTTTTATATACATAAACATCTGGCTGTATTTATAGTTTTAAAAAAACAAACAAAACAAAAACACACCAAAAACCAACCAACACCAAACCAAACCAAAACCTTTCTGCATAACCAGCTTCAGATCTCTAAGGGCTTTTTTTCATTTGTTTTCTTCCTTCAGCTAGGGAAAATACATAGCTTCAATCAACATCAAATGAATCTCAGGTACACAGACTCGCTATTTGTTCCAAGCTAAGCACCTAAAAATGGAAACAGATGACATAAGTATAGATCTGAAGATAGTGACTTTTGGTTAAAGTATTTGTGAAGACATTCAAATATTCAGAATCATAATGACAACACATAAATACTCCAAACACCATTCTCATTCACTCTGTGTTGCTTCCAGGTGTTAAGCTCCACCCTACTAGACCTAGCAGAGACTTGTAACTCTGAGAAAACATCTAATTTTTGCTTCATCTTGTGATTGAAGAGGGAGAAAGGAAGAAAAAAATTAATAGTCAGTTTGAGATAATGTTCAGTTAAATAATTACATTCTAGGAAGGTAAGACATGACACATGTAACAATATTGCATTACCTTGAGTCCAAGAATCTGAACTATTCAATGCATTTGACTTCACAAAAATAGCTATGTTACATGAGAGTGTACTCAGAATAAGGAATTCCTCCCACAAACTTAAAGGCTTTCATACATCCCTCTAAAGTCTATTCTTAGTGCTGAAGAATGTGCTTGCCTGGTGATAAACACCCATTAGTAAGTACCAAACCATCTACACCTCTGCTGTTTCCATCTGCTCCCTGTATTACAGTTTGTATCACCTAAATCATCTCAGTTTCGGATGGCACTGTTCAACAGCCAAACAGATGCCATTATGTTTCAGTCTGGCTCTATCGTTTTGCCAAAATGAGTTGCTAAAGAGTTACTATTACTCCTAGTCTAGCTATGCCTTTTGGAGACTATTAAAAGAAAAGTGGAAACTTTCCAGGAAGCAAATCTGCAACAGGTTTACTTTACTTCAAGAAATAGTATGCCATAGTTATTGATCATTTTTAATCATTTAGCAGGAGCTAAAGACTCTGTCATCTCCAAACTCAATCTGCCAACTGCAGTTAAAAAAAAAAACCAAAACAAAACACAAAACAACCAAAACCAAAACCCCCAAACAAATAAAACAACCCCTCCCCAAACCCCCCACCACAAAACTACAATAAATGAATGACATAGCCAATTTGGGCAAAATCCTACTAAAAACAAGTTAACTCCTCCTGGACCTTCATTTGCACACAAAGCCTCCTTATTCCTTCTCTAGTACAGCCCATAGCAACAATTAACAGTGTAGAGAACAAGGGTAGATAAAACTCAGTAGGACATTTGACATCCTGCAGGTGAGCACGGGAAGGTGTCAGACAACCCATAACAAGTAAACCCAAAATTAAATACAAGATCTAACTGCAGGCTCTTGGTAAACTTCCAGTAAAAAGCTACTCAGTAGCTTTGATTGCTCAAACTTTGTGACCAAACTGACTAAAGTACTGTTCAGAAGAGGAGTCTTCTCAGTAGTTATTACTGCATCTCAAAGTCTATGAACAGGTCAACTGTTTATACTTGGAACCAAGGGCAATACCAGATTACTGAAGGCACTAATGCAGCAGAAGTATAACATCAGCTGTTCCGTGATAACTACAAGCACTTGCTTATCCTTTGACAATCTGCAGAAACTACAATGTAATTTCCTCTTAACTGCAAGATTAACTCCTAGATGATGAACTACTTGTGGAAGTAACTCATAGACAAGTTACCACTGAGCAACCTGCAGTCAGAAATGAACAGCCCTACAACTTTGTCAAGTGTCAAACCCCATCATGTTTCACACAGATTTTGGAGATTAACTGGTTGTAAGAGAGCATATGAGCGCCAAGTGCCATTACCTCACTGTTTCTTAACAAGGATTTTTACTCACAGCCATGGACCCCTTTTTCTAGACTTATTACCCACCCCCAGGCTTTCTCTCTTTGCGTTGTTACCAGCTGGAAAACACATTTTTATTCAGTAATTAAACATCCGAACGCAGGCTTCCTTCTTTGTTATTTTGGGAGACGAAACTGTGCCTCAATGGAAGGAAACAGCTTTCTACATGCCCAACAGTTTACTTGGTGAGGTCCTGATTTGGCAGGGAAACCTTACTAAAATCCATACAAATGACTACATTAGTTTCAATCCAACTACTACCTCTTCGTAGGAAGAGATCCCAATCTCTCAACCTGAAAAAAGAAAAACCTAGGACATTAAGAAGTGGTTGACTTTGATAAGCATGCTCTAAGAAAATGTATTTTAAAAGTAAACTAGAAGACCAAAGACTATAAACTACAAACGAACAAGAACAAAACCAGCTTGTTTTTCCACAGGTGGTTGTGGATATCTGTGTTTTAGCAGGTTCCTCCCCTTCCACTCCAGCCACGTGCAACAGCCTCCAGCATGAGCTGCTGGCTCATCTGGCCATACAACTTTGCAATAGAATGTAACAAAATAGTTCAGAAAGTCATTCCAGAAATATACTGAATTACCCAGAAAGCACATTATTTACTCTGGTTAATAAAACACCGTTATCTCTCTTACAATAGGCCATACTGTTCATACAAACAAGTTAGCTTTCATGCATCAACCATCTATTTATTTAGCAAGATCAGCTATCATTGTAAATCAATCTTTGTAAATGAGAAATACAGCTGCTGTAACACCTACTTAAACTCTTTCCTGCATCCAACATTTGGACATGCAGCAGAACAGATAACAAGAAAAAGGAAAGGGAAAAGGGGGAAAGGGAGGAGGGGAAGGGGGGGGAAAGAGAAGAGAAAAAAAAAAAGAGTCACCAGCACCACATCTAGTAACACACTAACACTTGTGTGCCCATCTTAGCTTTTACAAGCATTTTTAAGGAAAAGATATAAAATCATTAAGTAAACACTAAGCTATATTTTAAATACAAAGTTGTAAGTTAAAAAGTATGACAAGAACTTACCATTGCTATTCAAACTGGCAACTATAAGGAGGATATGGAAGACAGGCAATTAAAGGGTAACTCAAAGAATCTGTACTACAGGTTGGTTACTATATGAGTAAACTGCAAGGAAAAAAACACACAGCAAAAATGAATGCTGTTCATCAGCTCTATAAAAAGCATCAAAAGAGCAGAACTAATTTCTAATCAAGCTTGGAGTTGCATGTAATTTTTGTCCTAGAACAGCCATACAGAGAGGTCTTACATAGGTGAGTTCACCCAACACAGACATCTAAAAGGCTTGCACCTCTTTCTGATCAATCAGGAGGAGGTCACTACCACGCTTTCAGAGAATACAACACCCTGCAAAATACCAACTTGGAATATCCCAACTGAATAGACAGTATCACCAATGGCACCTACAGTATAACTTGGTTACAAAACCTAATGCGATTTAGACAAAAATTAAGTGGCTTCAAAACAGACTTATTTCACTATACGAGACAAGTATCTGGCTGCAGAAGAACTTCTCTTCGTAAGTCTAAGTACCTTGGACAAGTTTCTTTGGCAGCTCTTGAAGTAAGAGTTGGGGATAGGGAAGCACAAGCACACACAGAGCATTAAGCCCTACTCGCTACAGATTCTTCCTACTCAAGTTATTTTATCGGTTGATCTTCTGTCTGGTATACCAAATCTGAAACTCAGCAAGTCAGATTCATTGCAAGAAGTCAATCTCTGCAGCACTCCAAGGGAGGCTGGGAAGGATCACAAATCCAGGCTTGGACATAAGAAGAAAGAAGGTGCATGTAAGGGAAGCTACGGACTAAATGCACACAATGCATTTAGTTCTGTCTGCCGCCAAATGCAAAAATGAAGCGAGCTCTGCTTTCTCCCTGTCCCAGGTGAGGGTATGCATGCCAGAGGATGCAGTGCATGATAGATTCTGAATGATTTATAAGCAGGCAAGAAGTATCAGGTCAGGCTGTGACTAGAACAATGACATTTGGTTCTAAACATCTATCTGAATATACACAAACTAAAAAATAAAAAAAAAAATCTTAAAAAAAGCTGTTAGTGGGTTTGGTTTTTTTTAATGTTCATATTCAATAGTCTTGGAGCAGTAAAGACCTACAGTGCGTTTTCACAGGTCTCTCATTAAATCACAGAAAAGCTTTCTGAAGCTGCAAGTCAAAAGGCTTAAATGTTTAGGATGAGACCAAAAAAATCCTGATGGCCTTCAAGTTTATTTGAAAGACGGATTACAGAATATTATGTAAGGCACAAATCTCAGAACTATTCCCCATTGTATTTACAAATATTATCAAATTTTACAAGATCATGAATTTTCATAAAAAGTGACATTTTCAAAAAGCTTCTCTTGCTTTAATCCTCCTCCTTTCTTTTGATAGGATTAAATGCTGAAATGGCAGACTGTTAAATAAGCACACTGAAATGCCAACTGGAAGGCATTTAACTCCATGTATTTACAAATTAACGCTTCACAGTTGCTTTAAATTTTGACATTATAGTTTAGTATCTTCAGGCAACTCATTTCAGAAGGTGCTGGATTTGATTTACTGTATTTCTCATTTTACATTCATATGTTACAGTACCGGAATACCTTTAAGTTTCCCTTAATCCCTGATAAAGAAAATTTAGTTTTACAAAGGCTGAGAAATATTACTTGGTTTTGATGAACAGATGCCAACCACTCTGCCTACAGCAATTTCAAAGTTACCATTAAATTTGCCTACAAAAGGCCATATCCATGAAGATATCCTCACCAAAAGAACTGGAGATCATGGCCTACATATGTGTATGTATATACATCCACAAATTCAGAGTGAAAGATTGAAAAGACAGTGTCACTTGTCTTCCCCTTCAGTTACTCCAGTGCTGATCACAATGTTCAGAATAAACTGGAGAAAACATCAGGCAGAATTCCTAAAAAAGTGGTGGGATGCTTAATCTTAATTCTTTCTATTATTAGTTTACTTCAGAGGATATTTGTGTGCTCCTGGGGCAACTGCTGCAAAAGTGAATCCTATGGGCTACTAGATGTGGTGTTTTAGATGGAAATTTTTACTTGCAGAATATGAAATGCAGTTACTGTATTGCTAAAGTATTCATAGAGGGGGTTTCCAAAATTAAAAGAAAAAAAGAAAAACACACCACCAACAAAAATGTCCCAACACTTACTACCTTTAGGAATACAAAACTGTGGCTATTCCTATAGTACCACCTATTAGTCGAAACCAGAGTTTAAAGGTGCTTCCTCATATCTTCTTGGATTATCTAACTTTATTATTTCAAGATCGATAATGAATCTCTTGTGCCTCTGAATTTCTATAAAAAAGAAATACTTCAGAGAAAACTTGGAATGGATACATTTTGTTTTGTAGCTGAGCATCTCTTCCCCATTACTTCACATTCATACAACCAATAAAAAGCACAAACCATTTACAGCGTGTACATGCTTCCTGGGTATAAGATTATCCAAGATACCAATCTATTTGCAATAGCTTCTACAATCTGTAGAAAACTGTCTGTCAGAAACATCAGTACCTAAAGAAAGGCAACATGACTACCAAGATATGCAGAGCAGTTCATAAGAAACTAGATTCAGGACAGCTGAGCATCCATACAGCAGTCAAGGCATTGCATGGTCAATGTAAGGGGTACTTCCAGCTGCAAAGCTCCCTCAGGTCTTTGTTACTAATACTTCAAGATCATTTCTATGTCCATTCTTCCGCCACTTAAGGAAGACAGATTATATTTTCTCTTTATTTATAAAAGCGAATTCAGCTTCTGATGAAAAATTAATGTTACTCTTTCACAACACTACGCATGAAGTGCTGGCACAAGTAAAGTCAGCAGCAAGATTCTCACCAAGTGTAACAGGCCAGGGTTCCACTCTAAACAGATGTGCTCCAAGGAAAAATAGAACTATTCTTTTTGTTTGTAGAAATCAATCTGGTATTGTTAACTGGCAGTTCAGTAGACATAACCACATTTATGGTACAGCCTCCATTTAATAACTACAAACATCTATCTAATTATTCAGACATATGTAATTATTTAGCCACACAACACCTGGCTAGTAATCCAGTGCTGCTAATGTTAATTACTACATACTATCCATACATAATTAAGTTTTACATATCAATGCAGTGATTAATGTTAATTCCAGCAGCATGTACTACTAATTAAGATATTTAGGAATGTTTACATGTGTCACAGGAACGTGCCAAATCACCTCTCTGAAGTCTTATTGGTGTTTCAGATTGATTTGATAAAACAGAAGCCTGACACACCTTTGTATTATAACAGACACTTCAATAATGCTCTAGATAGGTTCAATAACACAGCATCTTTTTTCAAAACCAATGCTGACACCTACTAATATTCCATAAGTAATGGGATCAGATTAAATCTTTGCCAAAATTCATTATGAAGTATTAAATCTGTCTAATCTTTTATCACAACTAACATAATACAGAATGAAAACATTAGGAAGTATAAAAAGTTATGAGAATATTCCTCAGAAGTGTTGTAGAACATAGTCACAACAATACATCCTCTGATTCAGACTCTTAGAAATTAGACGCTTTTAAACCAGAACATACCTTTCTACATTTCACTGCAACTTAGTCTATCATTTCTCCTCCAGTTTCTGAAGTTGTTATTCATTCTGACAACTTCATCTCAAATAATTATTGCACATGTGAACATTAAATGAAGGATTTAACATTAGAAAGATACAAACTACTGCAATCAGCTGCCTTGTGGTTAACATTGCATTAGAGGTAAAAATCACAGTTAAAGATACAAGTAAACCTTTTGTTGAAAATTATCACAATTTTTTTCTTTATAACTTCCTATTCCATTATTCACACCGTTACAATTTCTGAGAAAGATAACTAAGTTCATATTAAGTGTGTTAGCAACACTTCTTATATTGATGAGGATCTTTGGCGATACTCTCGCCACCCAGTGAGATGTTTAACAATTTGTAACTTAACTTGCATATTTAACCTGATTTCCTAAGGAAAAGAGACTTTCATGATTTCACTGCATCTGTTGAATAGAAGCAAAAAATAGAAGCAAATTAGCAAAAACTGCTAATTTGCAGTTTCCATATTCTATGATATCAAGATTTTCAAAAGTAGGATCTTAAAATTAGGCCACCTATCTAGTGGCCTAAAGTTCAAGGTAGCTGAGCACAGTGAATTCTTCATGCTGACAGCAGAGCTAGAGATGCAGCAACTCAGATTAAGGAGTCCCTGCACTCTGGCACGCAGTGTGATGCTTAATGAAGGACTGCAACATTGATGGACAGAAAACCCTCCTGTACATTGCAGGCCAGATTTCCAAAAGCTTAAGAAATTTGAAAAACCTGCCATTTCATTTTAGATGCTGAAAGAGATGATGAGTTCTTGAGAGTCTCACCCTGAGTACTTTTCTGTAGTTTTAAAAAGGAGCCATTCCACCCTCTATCAGTTTAGTCCTACTGCCATCTGCTGTCACAAACTCACCAGTGCCACATTGACTGTGGCAAGTCGGGTTTTTTTTTCCCCTCTTCTGTTGTTAATGTGTAAAAGAATATATTCCAATATTGCCACTCAAAATTATCTAAAAATAACCAACTTAATTTGTCCAGAGAAACGTAATGATAAATCAGTGTACTGCCACCTTCATTGCTAGACCACCAACCCTGCAGTTCCATGCATGGTTTCATACACAGTTTATTCCAATAAAATGGTCATGCCCATGAGTAAGTATTAGCATGATCAAGTCCAGAAGATCCTAAAACTGTTTGGGTTTTTTGGTTTGGGGGGGTGGGGGTGTTGGGTTTAGGGTTTTTTTGAATGCTGGAAGTATTGCTTGTTTCTTGAAAATTTTGAAATACTTATTATTATTAGGAAGGGGTTAAGACCATAAACTGGCTAGACTACTAAGGCTGAATTGCTCCTACCTTTATGTATCCTTATGTGATCACGCAAAGAGGCTTAAACCTTTAGATTAAAACAAACTAGAAAAAGTTAAACAATTAAAAACTACTGCATAAACCAGATTAAACAAATAGGTCTACAAAAATTACTCAAATCTACCTCCTGCCTAGTGCTTCAAGGAATCTAGCAACCTCTAGAGTTAAGTGAACTGTAATTCTTTCAGGACCACTGGAACACTTTATGCCATCACCTCTGCTGGTGCTGTGCTTCAGCAGCTTAAACTAGCTGAAGTTACTGCAATCCCACACTTCTTTCTCCTTTCCACCATCACTGGAGCTATCATGCAGCAAGCCAACTCAGGGATTTGGCATAGCTATACTCACAACCACACTAGGAGCAAGTAGAGAGGGGGCCAAAACAGGCAACTCTGGAGAACGTAGTCCCTAGCTGCCATCAGTTTCTATGATGTCTTGCTGCTGAACCACAGTTCTCTGAAGCATCTCTGCCTGTACTGCAGCTGCAGGCTCCCTGCTTGTCATTTCCCTGCTGCACTCAGAAAGCTAATTGCCACCCAGTATTACAGGTTCCTAAGAAAGCATAGGTGAACCTCTACCCTTCCTTCACGTTTTTCCACAGTTGACTAAGAATACAGCAGCTAAGACAACAAAAAAAAAATAAAAGGCTGTCTGTTGCTCAGCCATATGGGTTTTTGGCAAACCATAACATAGAATCAAAAACAAGAATCACAGCATTTGTCACAAGGAGTTTTAAAAACAATGCAAAGTGGAATTTAATTGCAGAAACTGAATGAGATGCTGAAATTCTGGATTCTTGCTGCTCCAGTGGAAAAATGACGCTGGTGTCCAAACACAACACCAGTCAGATGTTACAAAAGCACAGAGCTTAAGCTACTGGCACTCAGCAGAAGGTAAAATGCAGAAGACTGATATTTGTTCCAGTGATTTCTTTGCATGACACCAATTGTTAACATGAAGTCTTTTTAAAGCCTCTGTAGATTGTTCTTTTTTTTATTTGTTTTGGTTTTTAATAAGCACATTACTTACTGCTCACCATAAGCCCAATTCAATTTGATAACTACCACAACATTGCTCTAATGTGAAACTGAAAGGCTCTTGCATATATCGCACCTCTTGTTCAGGGGGTGGGGTGGTTAACATCCTCATACATACACACACACAAAAAAAGAAAGGCAATTTGTAGGCTGAATGCTACTAAACTCATGTTACTAAGTATGTTAATTAGTAAAATATTAACTTACACTACCACCAACACTACTACTTTCTGTATTTGCAGACACTTGTAAAAGTGTTTTTCTTTAGCAGACAGGGTAGGATTCATAAGCTATAAAAAAAGTCAGAGATCTCTGGCAATTGCCTGTCTTTTCACAAAATGCAGGGGAAAAGAAGGAAGTCAGTCACATGAGCTACTCTCTGATCACACGTGTCTTCAGCCCTCATACCAGAACGGAATACACTACTGGCCAGTGAAAGACAGGTGTATCTTACTCAGCATCTTCTAAACACTGCCCCACCCAAATATAACAGGACTATAAAAATGCGTACTTCACACTATTTGTTTTAATGCAGATGGACAGTTGACAATATATTCAAACCAGTTACATTTTAAGCATAGTTGTGACAATAGAACATGACATAAGCCATATATGTCAATTTTACAGTGAAATACTTTGGATCAAAAAAAAAAAACCAAAACCACAAACCAAAGCAAAACGCTGGTCTATTATGTTTGGGTTGGTTTTTTTCCCCACTACATCACCCATTTGATTGTCCAAAGATACATTCTTTCTAGACGATGTATTAAGAACACAAGACATACTGGAATAGGCAAAAACTATGCTCTTTTTTACCATTTTAATAGAACTTCTTGATTTTTCTTCCCAAACATTAGTGCTCAGCTCCATTGTGCAATGAACATTTGTTTCTCTTTCATAGGATCCAAACATAAGTAACCTGAAATAGAAAAGCCTATAGTAAGAATCGTAATACTATTACATGTATCCCAGATATCATATTAAACTTACCATTCTTCATTTATACACTCTATTATTACCACCAATGTGTACACCCAGAGAAGTCCACACAGAAAACATTCCACAGGCACAGCTTTACACCAAAGGAAAGACACTGCCACCCTCTAGTGGAAGAACTCCATAAATATCAAATACAACCAAATTTTTAGGTAGGGGTCTTTTTGTTTGGTTGGTTGGGGTTGGTTGTTTTTTTTTTTTTTGTTATTGTGTTTCCCTTTTCTTACAGTGGTCAATCGGCAGACTAGTATTTTTCCACAAAAGAAAAATTTTTTTGGTGGTTTTTTTTTTTTAAAAAGCAGTAATAGCCACAAGTCTTCCATCTGAGTCTTAAACTTCACAATCTACCGCAGCTCTTCTTGGTTCAAGAGAATGTCACTATAGGTTAAAGTCACAGTTTACTACTGCTTATGTTCCTATTTCACTAAACTGGGATCCTCTTATATCTGTAATTTTTTGTAATACTCATAACAAATGAAAGAGCCATTGCTGCATGACACCCTATTCCAGAAGGCTATAAAGCTTTACAGGTAGGTATCAATACTATAAAAGAAAAACCAATAACTTTTAGGCTATAAAACAGCAATAAAGTTGTACACAGCTACGCACAGTGGCTGGGAGCAGATAAATATTTTGGAATAAAGCTTCAAACAAACCTTACTCTTTCAAAAGTGCTATTAGATTTTAACACACACACACGAACTTTCTACATACATTTGACAAGGCAGTTTCTAAGCTTTAATCCAAAGTATCTTATTTATGATTGTGATATGTTAAACAACTCTTTAGATGATAAAGACAAAAACTGTCAGAAAACCATGTCAATTTCCTCTGTTTATCTTGTTAAATAATGTTTCTAGGTTAAATATTTATGATCAAAAAGTGCCTACTTTACCAGATGTGGAGATATGAAGTAAACATACTTTGAAAAGTAAGTTTCAAGTAAAGTTACTGAAAACAACTTTCTCCAACAATCAGAAATGGTAAAATAAAGCCAATCCCCAAGGGAAAACACCTCTCTGGCTACAACAGCTCTCTAGCTTGCATTGCAGCAAGGAGAGGTAAAGAACTATTTCTTTTCTATGTCTCTCTGAAAAATTTAACTCGTCTTATAACTGAGTACACGAATGCATGGAGGAGATGATAGGGGAAGATCATATTTGGGTTAGTGCCCAGCTTGAACACCAGCACTCATTTGTCTAGACACTATTGATATGATTACTGTAAGCAGAAATCCAGCTTCAGAATCAGCTGATTTAGGTACTTTGTGTGGACGAGACTAAGTTTGTTCAAGACTACTTGAACTGATGAACTCACACCACCTTTGCTTATTTTTAAGCCATCCCCACCAACCCACTGTGGCTTTTCTGTCCTGCTTTTAGTAGTTGCTTTTGAGTAACACAGGTTTTCGTCAGTATCTCACTGATATCAGACAGTTCATCAAAGCTTTTCCACAGCTGATCACTGGTTGCATACATTCCATGTTCTGGTCACCTAGACACACCCTCGGGAATGTTCCGGGGTACTTATTGTCCCTCTAAAATATCAGTACAGTAGCCATTTAGCTGTCTTGTACTAGTGGCAACTAAGAACAATGACAGGAGGTAGCTCAAAATGGGAATAAAACCATTTTCAGCCAGAACTGTGACATAAAAGTGACAAGGAAAACAATGAGCCGTTAACAGGATTTCACCTTACAATAGGTTACAAATACACAACTTGAAGAATGTATCACAGGACAGCAAAACTACACATGTAAATTTTAAAGAGCTCTTCATGCTGGAGTTTGGAATTCAATTTCCAATTTCAGAAAGACAAAGGGGAAATTTTAACTGCTACTACACTAAGTACATTTTTGTTTGAATAATACCTCTATTAGCATGCAGAGGTACTGTATTCTGTGACACAGGTGAAGATAAAGGTTGACACTAAGATTGTGTCACAACACATCCAACGAAAACAACTGAACATTAAGGGGATATATCCTACACATTGAAAGTTTGTAAATCGGTATGAAAGACAACCAGAAACAAAGTTTATAACCCCAGCTATAATTAAGTGATTAAAGGAATGTGATTAAATTACTACCTGAGCAATTAAAATATGCATACAGAAAGTGAATTTCTACTCCTCCTCCAATTGTAAATTGGATGATTCCCTGAAGCAAGCAAGCATGAGGCAGAAGAAAGTAATTCAACAGAGTATCTATCTATGGATATGAACACAGTTGTTTGTAGCTGTCCTACCTGCCAGCCTGAGAGCTACAAGAACTCCAAGACATGAAGTGTTTGCCCACTGATACAAAACAACTGAAGTGCATGGAGGCTGTGGGTCACCACAACTCTTGTGAGAACTTAAGTCTTTATAGTCTTCCAGAAAGAAGGATGAATAACATAGGCTATCAAGTTTCTGCTTTTTGTAGGATGATGATGAATTACCGATCTGCAAATCTAACAAGAATCTGATACAGGCAAAGTACGCACCAACCTTTATGTATGTTTTACATACAGCCAGGTATGTAAAAGCAAACTGAATTTATTTCCTTTACAATCCTTTCCTAAATTTTTAATTTCAACTGTGGCCTTTGTATTTGCAAGTATTTTAGGAGCTAAAATAAGTAGAATTTCTCCCAAGTTTTAAGATTGTCAAAAGCAGATCCAATATTCACATACCTGAAGGTGACGCTGCTGCACACTGAAGTCTACTTGAAGACAAAAGGAAAAGAACCCATAAAACTCCAAACTGGAGTCTCAGGTACACTCTATTTTATAGAATAGCAGTATAGAATAGTTATTTAATAAAATAACTATCTTAAGAAAATTTCTTTGTCCACAAAGGTTACCTATTGAAACAAATGCTAATTTAGAAAGCCCACTTGATGACAGTTCTGGAAGAGTCTTCTCACCTAATACAATCAGAGTTTATATGCTTTAAGACTTTCTTCACAGGGTATCTTCTCAAAAAAATTAATATAGCAAAATTTAGCAGTATGTTGCTTTGTTTTTCCCTTTTCCTTAAAAATTTAAGGTAAATGACAGATAACAGCACTTTTGCAATGACTGAATTCTGTGAGGGCATTGCACTTGTTGAAAATGTAAGTTTTCTTGTACAGGTCAGAAAAAATTTGCAAAACATATTCCTTATTATTTACACCAAAGTTTCCATCTTTTCATTAATTTTATTTTAAAGACATGCAAAATTTAATTTTTCTTTCAATAGCATGACAGCAAGGAGATTAATATGGTCAAGCCTGCAATTAGAAAAGAAAGAAGTGCAAAAAGTGCAGGTATTTGATCATGTGAAGAATATAATGACATTTAACTAGATATTTATAACATAAAAAAAAGTTTGCTAAATGTTTTATTACTATAGTTTCACCACTGTTTTCCAGACTTAAGCAGGAGAAGTAGCAGAACTCTGTTACCAGACTAGACGTAGCAGTTAAGAATCCTACTCCAAATTCTGTACAGAAGCCAAAGAATGGCTACCATACTGACAGGGAATATAAAAACCTTCTGGGGCACTGAGCAAAACTGAAAAAACACACAGAAATTGAAGTAATCTTTCATTCTGCAACAAAAATGACCACCAAGAAAAAATTTCAGGTCTCTATGGCAGACATGAATGAAAAAGTTCTGTATTTCAGCATGCAGTACTGCACTGCAAAACAACCATTGAGAACTGTCCCAGGCAACCTTCACACCAGCTCACGTATGTACAGTGGTGATTAAAAAGTGAAATTTTGTTATTGCTACTTTTGTATATATGGTGTATTTCTTCTTTTACAACCAAAATCCTCTGTGTCTTTCAGTTTCTACCTCATCAGTGTCTTCCAATGCAAAGTAAGCAAGAATATTTACTCACAGGGGGACTGTATAGACAGCAGTTCTAGTTGTTTAGTTCAAAAAAGGATGAGGCACTTGGAAGATCTGAGGAATTACTATGGAACCAAGAGTCAGACATCTAGATTGAGAGGTGTTTGCTTAGACATAATTTTCAATTGTTTGTCAAGAAATTTCAAGCTGCGCAAGACAGTCTGATTAAGCCAGACCTGAAGCTTAAAAGACCTGACAAGCCAGCAACTGCATCCTCTCCCAGCCATCTGATAAGCATCTGTGACAGCTGAAAATACTGAGAGGTCAGAGGATGATGTCAAACTGAGCAATCTGGCTTCTAAATGTAGTGGAAAGAAACACAACACTAGTGATATGTTGGTGATGTTACACAGTGTTTCATATTCAGGAAAGACATAGTATTTAAAAGATTTCTTTCCAAACCAAGAACAACTGCATACAACTTCAGGTAGTTATTTTGGGCCCTCTTATAATAAAAATGAACACACTACTGTACCGAAATTGGAGACTGGTTATGAAGAGAGACCATGAGTGCCCTTAGTACAGGTAAAGAGGAAATGGTCCTTGCAGCCAAGGAACACAGAGTCATTTGGTATTCTTGGATCCTTCACAGAAAACATATCAGAAAGCTAGGCAGACGGGTAAGCAGCAATTGTATTACAAAAAATAACCGCTGCTGTGGACCACGCAACCCTCAGAAGCAGAAAAATACCTTCTGGAAGTCCATGGCACGGATAAACAACATTAGTACAGCAAACTGTTCAGACAGTTGTACAGAGCTACAGAAAGAAGTGCAAAGAGGGGCTCATGCAGTAATACAAGCAATGAAAAGAACAAGTGTTTTTTTTAAAAAAGTCTTGCTGCAAACCAGAGCAGAACGACACATGACTAGATCAAAACCTGAGCACTACTTGGATAAGATCTAACATAAACCAAGAACTAAAAGGTCTGACAAAAAAACCCCAACCAACCAAGCAAACCAAGAGTCCACTTTTCTTCAGCTTTCATGAGTATAATTTTCTCTTCAATGAGTGAAGGAAGTAGATTTTATTTCTTCCCATTATTTTATTCAAGACAAAAGCAATAAATTAATTCAAATAACTTTTATAAGGCATTATTTAAGTAAGACTGAGTGAAACAATTATTTCCCTTCGCTTACAACATAATACAATAGGATAATTACAACACTTACACTGTCCTGGAAAGAGTGTGCTGAACAAAAACAAAAAAACCCAACCACCAAATAACAGGAGGCACAGATTAGCTTGTAACCAGGCAAAATTCAGAAGAAAGGCAAATGCACATGCCCACACAAAACACAGAAGTGCCTCAGAAACTTACTGCAACTTCATTTGATCATTTTTACTTAAAAAAATACATTTCCCCAATTAGAGTGCAATCACGACACAAAGTTGCTATTTCATGAATCAGAACAGCCCTACAGCTATAATTACTACAAACTTAAGAAACATGGGTACTTGCTTAGTCAAAAATGAGCAAAAGACCACAAAACATACCTTGTACATTCAATTAATGTGACTTTTAGTCGACCTTCTGTCAATAGAGAATCCTGTATACAGAGGTCTCGATCTTCATATTCATCGGGTGGCACTACTTGAAATGGAAAAAATGGCTTGAACCTGAAAAATGTAGAACAGACTTATCTTAATTCAAACTACATAAATAACACTAACACACAGAAATAAAGGTAACAGGATTACAAGGAATCTTTAACACACCTAGAGAGAAATACTACTATTCCTACATATTCATTAGTCAAAAGTAACAAGCAGAAACTACTAGAACTTTTTGAATGCAGAAGACTGGAGAACATATAAACAAAGATTGCTTCACAGGAATAGATTATTTGAGTTATAGTTCATAGTGCAAGTAATTTTGAGAAAGTGGGAAGTTGATTAAGTCACAGAGTATGTCTACGATTGCAAATGTGATTTAACACAAGAGTCCTCTTGTAGTAAATATCTTACCAGGTTTTTAAATTCATCTGCATAAAACATCACAGCATTGAAAGACAAAAACATATTATGACCCCAAAGCATAAATTTTTATGACACTGCTGTACTTAGAGGACTGATGCATCCTAATAACCAGTACACTTTAGTTACACAGATTGATACTTCTCTCATTTTATGAAAAACATTCACTTGCTCTTTTCAGCCAGTCTTCTTGAATTAAAATAAAGATACAGGTATTCTAAATATTTGCCTTTGAGCTTTATTTCCCTCATCACAGCATGTGATTTACAGGAAAAGCAGTTCACGTTCAAGATACTAAGTGTTTTACACACATTATCTCACCACACAATTCTCTCTCTTTGATTAGAATATGCAGAGTTATAAATACCAATTTCATTTTTAAGTGGTAGTGCTTCAGTGTCAGACACAGCCATGATCTGAGGGAAGGAAGGAGGGGGAGAGGCTGCACAGCTGCTGGCCCACCACATGGCAGACACACACATGCAATCCTAACAGCAAGGATCACAACCCTGCAAATAGAAAGATATCATGGGATCTACACGAGCATGCTATACAAAAGTATATGAAAAAGCACTTGCAGGGTATTCCTTCCTTCTGTTTTCATGTATTGCTGTCATTTCCTAGCACTGCCCTGTGCCTTGGTTTCCACGCTCTGTTACTGACACAGCCTCCCAGTGATTATTTCTGTTGAGAAGACTCAGAAACAGCAGGACGCGAGCATCACTGCCTGCAGGATGTATCTGCCATTTCATGACAAAGAAGTCTTTCAGAAGTACTGTTTGCTCAGAGGCATCTGCTTGTCACATTCGGAGATCACAATATGTTCAGGAAACAGTCACATGGACCTGAACTGAAGAGTTTCAGAAATTCAAATAAATAATTAAGTGCCCTTTAACTGTCAGCACACTCTTTGGGAGGGAGCTCGACACTGATTCAAGAAACTTCGTTTCTGTACAAGCACCAGCCTCGTACAGAGCCATGAGAAAGACATTTCTTTTGTTCTCCTTGTGAATAAATACAACTCAACACTCCAGCTATTTTCCTGAAATCCAATTCAACTTCTAACTTTCATTTGGTTCCAAGTTTCTCCCTCATTAACTCCTTCAGGAAGAAAACAGTTTTGATATTGGTCAAGTTCAAAAAAAAAAAATAAATACCCATTTTAAATACTTCATTCTTTTCTCTTTTTTTTTTTTTGTTTTTTTTGTTTTGTTTTGTTTTTACATCTGTATGTGAGAAATATGAAGCTTTTAAATCACACTGGCCATGGTTTAGGCTTATGAGTACACCATGAACAACCAACTCAAAATATGCCTTGTGCATGTACTATCTGGTCTGATGTTTTACTCAATCTTCCTTTCTATTTCTTGAATTATTAAAGAAACAGTAAGCATCACAAGGGTGGGGAAAATAGCACCAAGACAACCCAGTATTTTCACTCCCCAAGACTTACTGCCACCCCAGGGCCCAGCCACCTCCCTGGTCAGAGCCACCCCGAGCCATCACAGCACACACCGCCCCACGTTCCTCACTTTCAAGCGCAAGCAAGGGTACTCTGTTCCTTTTAGGAATGATTTTTACCCCTCAAAGTACAGATTTAGCTCAGATTTTGTTAGGCAAAAAAGAGTTAGGCAAGCACACTGGAAAATAATGCCAAATTTTTAATTAAAAAGTACTTGTAGGTTTGGGGTTTTTTCAGCACAAATGCACAACTTTTCAATTAGTACCAGCAACTACCCATATACCTTCTCCCAAAATCTATTTAAAAAAAAGAAAAAAAGATAGTCTTCCACAGGAACCTCAGACTAATGACCACCATCAGAAGCCTCAGTGAGTACTGAAACAGTATTTCTGGGAGGCAAGCACAGGCAAAGAGAGAGGATCCAGTAGGCTGCCATCACCTCTTTGAATTTCTGCAAATGCCAGGCTTAGAAGCGTTGGTACTGATAAGGTCTTTCCCTTTATATATACACTGTAAAACAGCCCACAGGCTATTTAACAAAGACACAAACCTGGACAAATCTATTTTCAATACTAAAAATAAGAAAGAAAAAAAAAAAAAAAAGGCAAAATAACAAGACTAAGATATGTCTGCATCCTTATTGGAATATCTACCTACGTATCCAAACCAATTTTCATCTCTCAAGACTTCAGAACAAAGTCTTAAGTACAGCACACACTGCAATCTTTTGCTGCAGCACGGAATAATGAAATAATCCTCAGAAAAAGCTGCTTTTCTTGGTGAAGACAGATGTTTACTGTAATTTTGAACTCTATTTTCAAAACAGACTTTTTAATTAATACAACAATGAATTAAAGAGGAAAAATTCCAAAATACCGATGTAGTTATATACAATAATATGCAAAGAACTTAGTGTATGCTGGACTTTGTGCAGCACTAGTTAAATTTTCCACAAATATGGGATTAAAAAGCAGTCTCAAAATAATTTTTAATCTACAACAAGCGCTTATGTTCAAATTCTTATCACTGCAACTCATTTGCAAAATCCTTAGCAAAAAACTTAACGTGTTACCTGTTTCCATTGACATTAGCAATGTACAAAGAGCTAAATATCCCACAGTAAATGCATTTTTAATGTTTAAGTGCTGCTCTGAAGCCTTCCAATTTTGTAACACAGCACTTACCTATTTAAGGTAATTTACTAAGTTTGTACATTTCCAAAATTGAACATCCCACAAATTACTATTTCAAGTAGATTTCAATTACATATTAGGTCAGTGAACTGTTGACAGACTATTTAAGTACAAGATAAGCCAAATTTATTTTGAAAGACTTTTCCACCGGGAACTGGTGAATTAATACAGACTCAGATGGCCACAGCCGGTAACATGGCAAGACTCCGTTCCTTTACATTGTAAAACCACATACAGGCACCTGCAATCCACACGTGTAACTGACTCAGGCATCACACCTTCTCCCATCTTTCTCCCTGTGGCAGGGAAAGCCTATGAGCTACCCTACCTTTTTAAAAAACAAACAAACACAGTCATCAATAACAAAGGGCACTCTGAGGAACGAGTTCTTAGAGCCACTACTGCTGCAATTTTGTTCAGTCTAGCAGGAGTGCTGCAGAACAGCAATGGATGTTCTCCGCTCTGCGGAGAAACCAGATTCCTCACCTCTTCAATGTCTGATTTTCCCACTTGAAAACAATCATGTTGCTAGACAAAGTGTAATCATGAAGTATTTACAGTAGGCACAATAAAACACATTTTTCATATGAAAGCAAAACTGTATTTCATCATATTAAAATACCAAAAGTAGGCTTTTATCTAATAGTGCCAACAACACAATTCAGTGAATAAGATGAGATACAAACTCTATCCCCAGGCTCTGCAGACTACGGTACCTTTGGTGATTCAGTATCTTCCTGTCCCATACTTTCCTATGTAAAGGAGAGATAAGTATCCTATCATCCTGGGTTCGTCATTATAATGTAGAACTTACTTTATGGTAAATATTGTATAAATAACATTGCTGTAACTTCTGTAATAGCTTTAAGAGTGTATTTTGCTACCCTCTAATGTTTAGTCCATCTTTAAAAAGCAAAGTCCACCAATAAATGGCTTACAGAAATTCATGACACTGATGAAGAAAGAAAAGATTGTGTAGCCTACCAGTAAGCCTCTATTCAAAAAGTCTATAAAGAAACCTTGAGAGCAACCTTAATGCCTCAGTTAATCTCAGCTGGTCTCTTCCCTCATCACAACAGCCGTCCCAGGATCTGGCCAGTTCTGGTAGGTTGCTCTTTTGAATTCAGGGCTCTCACTTTGGAAACCCTGAACAAGAAGAAAAAAATAAATGTGGTTTCTATTTGGCTGTCTAGATCTTTAAACACTCACCCACTATTCTCAGCTACCTTTCTTGACTTGAACCGGTAACCAAAAAAGTTAGTGGGCCTCCACCAGCGGAGAACAAATGGTTTGCAGTGGGTCCATTCACACTGCTGCAGCCTGAGAAAAAGATTTTAAGCCATGACAACCGTGTGGGGAAATCTAGGAGCTGCTCCTGATGTACAACAGTTGAGAAAGTGTTACTAAAAGGTACTTCAAAGAAATACAGTGTCTTTCTAAGTGCTGCTGAGCTGTTAGCAGGTTCTCCAAGGCAGATTTTCATTGCACCTATATTAGACCCCTTCCAAGTGGGGTCTAATGCTGCCATCTCCTTGCATTCAGCAAGGTCAAAAGGTAAAATTCATGCTCATGTCACAGGTCCTTAACCTGCAAAACAGGATTATACCACCTCAATCCATGTATCCAAAAGCCTCCTTTCCAATTCCAAACCTGTGAAACGATACCAAACAACTATCAAAATTAAAGGCAGATTCTGTGGGGGAGATATATTACTGTCTTTAAACCGTGTTTCTTAAGCCTTTGTAAACATTTCGTCTTTTCCAAAGGAACAAAATAGGCACATCATTGCTATACAAGAAAACAGACACCTTACACCCCCTGCCCTAAAACCCTGCTTGGCTATGGCATGCTATTAAAAAAAAAAAAAAGTCTTTAGAAGAAGTGCCTTATATTAGATGCTTATAGTGTGTTTTCAATTAATTTTTTAAGTTACCAGTCTCACCACTAAAATTTTTCATCTTATTTGTCCAGAAGTCTAAAATTCAAATGGCACACTATTAAGAGAATGACAGTTAAAACTGATCATCTTAACTTCATAATATGAAGAGGAATATTCAACAATCAAACTTCATGTGAAAAAAAACCTATAAAAACAGTATTAAAAAAAGCTGTCAAGTAGCAAAAGTGTTTCTCAACAAATACTGCAAGACACAAATACCAAAAAAAGGAAGTCATTTCACATGAGGAATTAGGTCAGATGACTACACTGAAACAAAGTTAGTCAATTAATACACAGGATTAAAGTTATACTCTAAAATAGCTTAATACTGAGCTCTTACACACAAAAAGCACAACAAAAATGTTTCCAGACACTGCACACAGGCAGTATGTCTCCTTCACTTAAAAGACTTCTACATTCTACGCATGCCATGATTCAGAGTCACTGCGGTGGCTCACTTTGCTCTCATCTCATCACTACCTCACTCAGAGAGTCTGGATCAAAATGGCACCTGAAAAAAACACCCAAAAACCAAAACATACCAACAACACACAAATCAAATTTGTTCCTTTCATTTCGGGTGTCTTCAGCCCCTGAATAATGGTATTCTTCCTTCCCATTACCAGTTCTATGGGGGAGGAACTCACCTACTTGGAACAAGACTGCAGTTCAGTGGTTTAGTTTTAGAAATGTCTGACTTATATTCCCATTAATTTGTATTCACTATTCTGTGATGATTGTTCTGTGGTCCTTTAGCCAAATTTTAACAGAGAAGAGGACAGAAGTTTAATTAACCTATTACCTAAATTAACAGCTCCCACCACTACCTACTTAACTACAATATTTTTAGTTGCATGAGGAATTCTATTAAGCAGGGAAGAAATCAATTTACCTGGCCAAAGATAACCATGCGCTTACGTGTTTCTGCTCATTGCAGCAGTTAAGAATATCCAGAATCACAGCAAAAAAAAAAAAACCCCAAACTTGTTGAAGAGCTAAACACAGACAGGAACAAACTTCAAAAGCTCTCAGTACTCCATCTCGTACTTGGAGGAGCAGAAAGACTTACGGCTTCATTTCTAAATGCAGGAGGAGCCTAGGATTTTGCACAGCTTTTGCTAAGAAGCAAGAACACTTTTCTAGAATAAGTTCTGAGAAAAGTTTTAAATTATTCTCTGGTTGTATAAAGGAAGATAATATAATCTGGTATCTAAAACAGTGGTCTAAAAATTAGTGGCTATCTGTTTAAGACCACATTAATCACTTGTATTATATGAATTCCAGCACTACTCTACTGCCATAAAGATTAAACATTGTCAGGTTTATGAATTTTTTAATCAAGTTATATTAATTGAACATTAAATCTTAATAAACAAGGCACAGAGACCTTAAATCTCAGAAGAGCCCAACAGCTAAAAATGCAAGTCTCTTTAGCATTGCTAATTTTGTTTACCACTTCAAGCAAAAATTAAACCAAATCTAAAGTCAGACTGTGTTTAGTAAACCGTCAGTTTACTTTTGTAAATGCTACTGTATCTGAAAATTCTAGTATCTAAAGCACTTTTGAAGGAATAACTGCTGAATTTATTTTCAGTTTTGGGAGTACTCAAAAGGTTCAACTAACTATAGAATGGAATTCAGTCATTTTTAGATTGTCTTTATAATCAGATTCACAGAAATACAAGCCAGGCACTTGTAAAGCATGTAAATTTCAAAAAGAGTGATTGACACCAGATATTTTAAGTCATAGAAAAGTCCTCTACTCTTACATTGTGTGTACTTTAAGATGAAGTTTACTTCTACAAAAATTCCAAAATATTACAATGCACTCCTAAAAAGGTATGACCATACTAATAAGATTTTTAAAGTATTCGTCAGCTAACATTTAATTTTTTTAGCATTAGGTATTATAATGCAAACAGCTTATATCATTCTTCACATTAAGATATAAAAACTGAACTCATCTTTATTGTGAAAGAAATTAGTACTTTTTTTTTTGTAAAAAAAAAGTACTTTAAAAAAGTACCACCACTATAGGTTTTGCAAAAGCAATTCTCCAGCTTCCACTGATTTCACAAGGAACAAAGCTGTAGAACTGCGTCGGTAGTCATATTCGGGGGAGTTTCGTAATTCAAACTATACTCTGCTTCAGTATAGAAATCTACTAATTTCAGCTTTACCCATATCCATGAAAATCTGGCTTACAAACAACCTGAAAAACATTGCAATAAGAGAGTAGATTTATTTTCTAGGAAATTATGGAAAACTGCAGATCAGTTCTAATACTCCACCCACTGCATTACAGGATATTCTGCCACAGGCATGTGGGAGGCTCATACACATAAGTTCTTAATATATGAACAGTCACTTTTTAAATCAAGACCTCAAAAAAAGGCAAGGATTTTATTATTTGGGTTTTTTCTTCAAAGAAGTTTCACACATTTCCAGATTCTTCAACTACAATCTTCTTTCTCAGAGTGAAGTCAGCACCTCTGAAGCATCTCTTGAATCAGACACTCAAGACACTTTTAGAACTTTAAGACCCATTCTACAGGAACAAATAAAATAACAAATGTAGCTCCCTCCAAAAAGATAGTAAAGTATTTTTTTTCCTGCTTATATGACAGAAGTCATTATAAATACAGCTAGGAACATCTTAAAGATTTGCCCTTGCTGTCAGCATCAAAATAGCCACAGGTAAAAAAAGAAATCTTGAATCAGGCTTATCAAAACTACTTTCTTATAAGCACAAACAACATCAATTTGACCATGCACAGACTTTTTTGCATTTCAAGAATACTAGTTTCCCAAATTCCATAAATACTGAAATAGTTTGCTTAACTCAGTGCAGCTAATGCCTTTTTGATCTCCAAGTTTTCATGTGTTTTGGCTTTTTTTGTTTTGTAAACTGTCTTTTTTTTAAATTGTATGTGACCTAGCTAAAGCCAACTGCTGGTTCAAATTGAGAGATTAAAATGCTACTATGTATCAGTCTCAAGCAGGATGAAGACAAAACTTCCCTGCCTACCCAGAAAGCCTAAATCATCATTGTTCTGCTCCAAATGAGACAGAAGATGCAGAATATGCTTTTGTTCACATACAGCTTGAAGAAAAGCAGGTGTGGTTCAACTTTTAGGCATTCAAAGAGAAAAAAGATCAAAAAACCAAACAAATAAATTCAAGCCACCTCAAAAATCTACCTTCAGCATGCTGGATTAGAGACTGGTTCCAGTAACTGATGTTAGCAAAATGTTAGCTTTTTCTCACTTCAGCATTATACTCTCCCATAAAGAGGTCTGAAGTCTCTGCACAAACATAATCTCTCTGCAGTCCTGATCAGAGGAAAATAATGTTGATGTTCTAATAAAAATGTAAGCTCTGTACACAACTCATTCATTGAACTCAAAAGTTTTAATCCTCTGCTTTAAACACTAGCCTATGTCCATATGAACACTCAAGACACTTTCAGACTGCTTAGACAGAAAATGACTGTCTCACTACTGAAAACAAGTCTCTGACAGCTGTAAACCGAAAGTGAGAAAACATTCGTATGTTCTAAATTCTAGATATGATAGCTTTCCAAGGTTTATCCTCACTCCTCCAGCCAGTTTTAAAAATGTTCAAACTACAAAGCTCCTCAACCTACATTTATCTGGTCACTTCTGAGAAAACAGAAGATAGTCCAATACACGCACCTCCAAAGAGGTGGAGATAGTCTAGCTCAGGATTAGTAGTACCATTATCAAAGCTGAGATGACAGTTCACCTTAAAATTGTAAACAGCAGTAATTCAGGATCTGTTTTTCAGACAGTTCAGCTATTCAGACTGCAGTGGTGGGGAGGACACTGATGAGAACCACGGGACACACCATGGCATATACTTGCCAGCTGTCCCCGAAGCAAAGGTGTCCCCATTTGTGAGTCACAGCAATTTATTAATAGGCTTGTACTGTAAACAAACTGGATCAAATACCGCAGAAGCTCAGTCCGGATGTGACCTGTGGCACCACTGTTGACAGTCAAATACAGGAGGGGCTTGCAAGATTGATTAGCAGGAAGGATTCCTGCACTTGCAAATCCTGCATCACCGATGCCAAGTTACAGTTCGGACTTGTGGTTAGATGTGAAAGAAATAGCTGTTCAAATTACCATAATCTTCTCCCACCATCCCCATAATGAATTTTGGTATTTTCTCTAATTTGCCTTTGTTTCAGAGGAACGGGGGGGAGAAAAAAAAATAAAAATCCGAGTTTTTGTAGTATTGTTTTAAAACAATACCACTGACTAACATTGCTGTTCCCACCCCACCTCCCCTTGTAATCCACTGGGCTTTTCGCTTGGCAACATTAGAATTTGTTTTGTTTATTCTACCATACTGCATTAAGTTTTGTTAGCAAACATGCAGAGTTATTCTTAAAAAAATAAAAATACAAACTGTTGAAGTTTTCAGAGTTACACTGCATCATTCGCACTGTTTAATTACTTAGGAATTATTCACCAAGACAGATCATTCACAGCGGTGATTCAAACACTATCAAGAAGCCTTCTACCATGTCACTGCAAAAGTACGATCTTCAATTTCTACTCTTCCTATTTTAGCTCAGGCAAAGAGCAATAATGGTTTAAGTAATTTACTACACAAGTGACATTCATGTAACAGTCCATTTTAGTTCTTACTACACAATGGCTTACATATAAAATACTATATAAAGAGTTTATTTGACAGGATATTTTTGAAAGGTTTTAGCATCATCTAAAGCATTTTACATGTGTGGTATTAGTTATTTTAAGAATAAGTATCTCCATTTCAGTGACACTGGGAAACAGCACATAATCTGGTACTTCATGTCATTTCAAGAGCAGACTGTAATATTTGTACACATTTCCTTCTGAATGGGCATTTTTCATAACTATGTTGACATTAAAACTGATACAGGAAAATATACTGAAGCTCAGAATTAAGACTAAGTTAAGAAAGCCAGGAACAAAGTATGTAAGTATTATGATTTCCATTAGATATCCACAGACAGTTTTAAAATATTGGACAGAAATTAAGAAATAATTTTGTTAATTTACATCTCAAATTGTCCCTGTAAGTTTTACAGTTAAAGCAACACAAAATTGCTACAAAAAGTATTCCCAAATGATCACCCTAATTTAATTCTATGCTCGTCATATCTGGCAATTAATTACTGTCTTTGCATGTGTGTAACAGTCTGATTAGCTCTATCATCAGCTGATCTCTGTAATACACTCTTTATTGCAGACAGATTTTTATGACATCTGGTTAAGTTTTCAAAAATGTGAAAACTGAATTGCTGTGGCAGAATCCCTGTATTTTCCATTACACAAAACAGCTTTAATGGAAAGGGCTGCTTGCATTGCTCCTCGCAGACCGTTCTGCTGAACTACAGCACAGCTGCAAACTAAACAGGGGAATTAAGAAATCATAAAGGTAAGTTGTTCCTATGTAGTTTTAAGGCTGAAATGAATTACAACAGCTTGTGGGGAAAAAAATAACAAAGTAGCTCTCCAGAGCCCAACCCAGAGTTGAAAACAATTTCTGCCTTTCTCTCATCTCACAAAAAATGAGGTTTTTCCTCTCTTCCTTTTCTTCTCTGCTACACCTAGCACCTCCTTGGCAGTTTTTTTTTGCTATATATGGCCACAGACAGGTCTAAAATGCTGCTGGGCTCCAGCTGGGCCCAGCAGTAAACACAGGTGCACTGCCAAGTCCTGAGACAGTTTATTTACCCAGACCGGGATCCAGAAGAGTAAGAGTCCTTCCAGAAGGGAGAGTGCTTAGGGAAGCAGATGCACCCAAATGGCTTTGGGCAGGTGTGATGCAGAAGTCTGAGCTACCAAAGCCAACACAGCACATCCTAAATTGCTCTACCCAGCAAGTGGGTAGGGCAATTTAGGAGCAGCCGCATAAATGACACCACATACACAACCATTCCACTGTTGGCTAAGCACTTTGACTGTGCTGCAGAAATTTTTTTTTCCAACACAAACACATCTGTCAACTGAAGTCTTCATTGCAGACTTTTTTTCCACTATATTTCTAGATACGCTGCCTGGGATCATTGAACATCTTGGAGGTCTGAATTCTAGTTTAGATTTGATTGGCTTGTGACACAACTGTAATTTGTTAGTTAACAGGGAAGGTAAATAACAACAGGAAAAGCTTCCAAAACTTGCGGATCTTACTCGTGTCACTCAATTGAGATGAGCACCATTCCAAGCAGTAAATTCTTTAGTTTAACCAGAAACTCAATGACTGCACCAGAAACTACTCATAGGAATGATTTATAAATTCTGTGTTTAGCTTATTATGTCACAATTAACCTGACAAATGTTTATAAAATAATTACTCCCAAATCTCCTTCAAACAAACTGGCATCCATGCTGGTTTCCAAAATGAGAATTTATCCACTGTTACGAACAAGATCTTTTCAACTCTCGAAAATCAAAATACAGACTTTCAGAAAAGCATTTTTTTCTTAATTACATAAAATATTGATATTCGTGCATCACACAGAATGGAACCTGCTCAAAAACCTAATTGTTCCCACCTAACATTTGTAATACTGGATCATTGCTTTCTTCTGGACAAAAGCACAGTTTGAGATCATCATGCAAAGGTTTTTTTAGTTCCGCAATTAATGGATTTTAGCAGACTGGGGTGGCACAAGTTATCGATTAAATTAACAAACCACATAGGTATGTAACATTCTCTCCACACTCATTTTAGACAATAAAGCTTATTAGTCATAGAAGTTTAAATTTAAAGTATTTTACTATTCTCTAAAGAAGAATAATACCAAAAATAACCAAATGTTGAAATAGTTTTAAATCAAACAAGTGTGAACATGAACTGTAAACACAGGAGCATATCTGGTGACTTCAGGCAATCTCTGCAGGAATGCAGAATAAGCAGTTTCCCATAGAAACCCAGTAACATGAAAGGACTAGCTCCAATAGTGAAATCGGCAGCCTGAGACTAAGCTTCACCACCACTGAAGCACCCCACTGTTCTACCACACTGACTACTGAAACCTACTGTCCTTACTCAGGCTGCTTATTTAAAAGCTTTTTGATGAAGCATCATTTGCTAATAAAAAGACTATATATATTAAGCGTGTGAAATAGTTAAAGTAGGTTGGTTCTACAAGAGATTCATACATTTTGACATCAAATGAGCTACTGAGAGATGTATTAGCTGCCTATTTTACGTGTAAATTCTGTGCCTATGTTTCTTGAAGTAACCTCCTTCAAGGAAAATCCACTGTTGTTTTGTGTGACAGGTAGGGAACATTAGTCGCACTAGCTATCCACAGAAACTAAAAATCATAATACAGCCTGCAGAAGGTGATTCAGAATAGCCTAACTCTAGTGCTTGAACTCACCTACCTGCTCCAACAGACAGGCTCAGAGCCAAACTCAAGACATTTGTTAGACGCCTACAGTTTGGTAGTGTGATTAACTCCTATGTGCCCTGTATTTATTTTAAAACAAGTTACCATTCAAAAACTAAAGAGTACTACTGCTTATTTCATATTTTATTTAAAAGAATTGAAAGTTATACAAATTATGACTACTGAATAAAAAGAAAAATATTTGTTCTCACTGAACAGCCAGATCAGCTTAAATGTTCAAGATCAGAGTTCAGATGAACAGAAATATAAAGTATCAATGCCAGTGCATGCAAAACACCATGAAGTACTAAATAAATCTCTTCAGATTTTTCAGAGCCTTCATTCACTATCCACATGAAAGAAGTTCACTGCAGGACTCAGATCAAGAAATTTTTAAATACAAATCAAAGGTGTTAAATGAGGTAATTTTCTTTTCATTTTTATTGCACAAAGAATCTTTTATATACCGTTTCAAGTAAGAGAAGTTGAAGGAGGTTTTACTTTCCTGTCAGACCAATTAACCTTAATGCTTATTGGATTGCTATCTGCAACAAACGCAAACAGTAATCACCAAAACTTATTTTTTAGGTCTTTGTCCACCTCTCCCTTCAACTGAGACTTTTTTTTTTTTTGTCCCCAACTATACCTCTGGTCTTCCAGTTTCTTCTCTAATCCATCTCAAGTCAGTGCAATGTTAGTTCCTCACCCTTGCAGGTAAGAAAAGAAAATGTAATATTTGTTGAGTAATGACAGGAAAAGGCTCACTTCTTAACCTGAAAAGAATGCCACTTGTATATTGGGAAATCTCCAATATGTAGCTGGTCATTCATTAAATCTGACTTTGTAATGAACAAGTTTCAAACTGGCATTCTTTCAAAATTGGATTGTCGCAGCGTGAAAGTCCATGAAGCTGGGGAAGAAGACTAAAAGGTTTCAAAGCCTCTAGAACCAATAGGTTTAAAACTTGATATCTACATAAGGAGATTTGCATACTTTGTACCACATACTTCCATTTAATCTGAAGAAACACGTATGTAGTGACCCTTCAGACACAACGTATGTCTGAGATAAAGCACTCCCAAAATAAAGACAGTAAAAAGCTCTGTACTACGAAAAGCTTCCTTTTACATATATAGCACCCAGGAAAAAAATGAAATCGTTTAATGTTCCAGGGTTTGGTATGGGTTACTGCATGTCAGGTTGCCTACAGATCCATTTATCTAACTCCTGTATGAATAAGAACTACTTGCCCATGCTCTACAAAGATAATCTTCCAATCATGAAACTACTGTCTACGGACAGATCTACTGATTCCAATTATTGCTGCTTTGCCATTAGCGGAACAAGTCTTTGTGCTGGCATCATTCAAAGCATTACCTCTGGAACAGTCCAAAAACTCTCAAGTAATATAGTGCTGGTTTACCATCAATTTTTGCACAGCAGAAAGACTCAGATCCTGTTTTGTTGTTTGTTGTTGGTTTGTGGGTGGGTTTTTTTTTTTTAATTTATCTGTATACTAGATTATTTTTGCATTTAGAATAGGCATGACATTAAAAAAA
Source organism: Ibycter americanus (assembly GCA_035590275.1). NCBI lineage: Eukaryota > Metazoa > Chordata > Aves > Falconiformes > Falconidae > Ibycter > Ibycter americanus. The sequence continues at coordinate 16,640,345 of JAVJGI010000065.1, read as the reverse complement.
GAAAATACAAATAAAAGCCTCCCTTTTCCTTTCAACAGCAACAGGAATGAGAACTTTAAACAGGAGTGCCTTACAGATTTAACTAATAAGAGATCCATATCACAACTACAGGAGAAATCCACTCAGGAACAGAATCTCCATATCCTCTCCCTTCGCAGAAGCAGAGAATGTAGGGGTATCTACTGGCTGCTGATTTCTGAAAGTAAGACATGCTCACAATCCCAATCTTGACAATTATTTCTGGTATTCTGAGTATAACCTCATCATATGAATAATATATACTTTCTTAAATTTTATACTTTTTCCAATACCTCTATTACCATATTATGAAGTCATTTCTATAATAAAACACACTTCAAATCAATAGTTACTTACATTACTTCTCAGCTTAAGTTTTGCCAAAAAAAAAAAGAAACTGCTGTGTAACTCTCAGATTGCGTTCTATAATGGTAATTTAAAATAGGCTTGTCTAATGGTTCTTCCCAGTGAAATTCAATATAGCCCCAGCTTCCAAATAAAGCATAAAACTACTTAACATGACTAACTATATTACGAATTATCAGTTCCAAGGATAATTCTTGTTGGAAGGGAGCTCAGGATGTCATTTAAATGTCTGATACAGAAATGTTAGAAGTAATTCTTTGTGAGATTACTTCTAAATAAAAGTTATTCCACTCTGTAGTAGTATGTATTAAAATGAAGCAAAGTATAGTTTCTCAAACAGCCTAGTATCAATACAAAATATTAGCTTTTTTAAATGTAACAAATTGAGAAACTAAGTGTTCTTAAAATATACAGAACTGACTCACTACTTAGGCAATACCTAATCTGCTTAGAATCTAAATGAATGAACTTGCAAGACCTTAAGTTTAGAAAAAAACCCAGCAGCTATCACATTTTTTACATCACTGATTACAAAATGCTGGGAAATTAAATTCTGGAAGGAGACTAGACTGCAAGTACTTCCGTTTCACCCTTTACATACACACAGAGCGCTTTGTATCTTCATTATGGCAAAGTGTATTTTTATTGTCTAGAAAGAGCCCAAAAAACAAAGTTCTCCAAGATCAGGACCTGTTCAAAACACCACAACTACAGCTGACCATTAAAAATAGGCTAGAGAATACAGCATAATTAGCGTACCTATATACCTGACATGATGCAGGTGAATATCAAGGTTGACACCAATAAGCAACTTACTAATAGGTTAATGACCAAGGTACAGCTCATTAGAAAGCTAATGGACATGAATCAATGACCACTGCAACAGCACAAGCAAGCAAGGAGACAGACATCCGAAACAGTCCTCACTGTGTGTTTTTGAATACTAAAGACGCTAAGCCAATGCCAGTAACTACAGCTTAGTGTTAACCACTTCATCCTACTATTAAAAGAACACAATATAGAAAGTTAAAATCAACATAGTGTCTATAGTACTACTTTTAAAGAACTGTTTGAGTATACACAATGAAAAACCAAAGGTTGGATTCAGGCTGCTAGATAAACTACAGCCTGCACAGATAATTAGCATCTGCCAACCTGCTCTAGTAAACGAAACTTTACATGAAAAATACAGTGTCAAGTTAAGCTATGCCGATGGGCAAAATTGACCGAATTCCTGAGAGTGCCAGCATGAGAGATTTCAGGACAACAAAACACAGCTGGTAGGTCAGTGGCTGCTCTGCAGAACACCAATAGTTGACAACATAACTAACCAACGGGTAAATCAAGGCTTTCCAAGCTCATTCTCAAGCTCCATACCTGGGCCAACCTGGCTTAGAACTAAAAGAACCATATTATTTAAACAATTACTTCAAGTCAAAATAAGAGTTATAAAGTACTTAGAGCCAAATAAATGAAGCCTACAATTCTTCATTACTTTATTGAGGTTAGGGCTAGTTATAAAAGGAAAAAAAAAAATCTTGACTCATAGTTATCTAGTTTCTCAAGAGTACACCAGAATTCACGTATACTGGAGAAGAAAAAAAAAAAAGAACTGCCATTTTAGATCTTCCCCACAACTCAGGAAAAAAACTTCTCTGACAGACCACAAAGTCTTCAGAAAAGCTGTCTGCATTTCTATTACAAAACAACAACAAATACATTAAGATTAAAGTTAACTATAAAACAGTAGTAACTCTTGCTACTATCGATTGAATTGCACAAATCCTTTATCAACAACGACTTAAAACAAAAAAGCCTACCATTCACTGAATTTTAACAGCAGCCTTGCTTCCAGAGATTCAATCAAATCCTACCATATGAGATAGCAACTGCCATTCAATGGCAGAGCAGCTTCAAAATAGGGTGTTTTGCCAGATGAAAACACATTTCTTAAAGAGCCACAGAAAAGTGTTTACACGCTTTTAGAATAAAACACGAATTACTACTTATTTGTTTAGACATAAAGTGCATCCTTCCTTTTTCAATTAGTAGACAATTGCCTTTATGAAGAAAACTGTACATAAAATGCTAGGCAAACTTTAAAATGCACTTATAGTCTACATTGCCTCCCCTCATAAGACACTTAAGAGTGCATCAGGAATGCAAGACATCTTCCACTTTCAAGCTACAGTTACGCACATCACACAAAGTCACTCCTAGCAACAGATGATACAGAAGAAGATGATCTTACTAATCACTGCTTTGCTGCACAGAATTGTACATGACTGGAAAGAATACAAAAGTATGTGTGTATTAATCTGACTGTACCAACAGATAGTGCACATGAAGACACAACACATTTTTTTAATACAGTACTTTACAATTAAACAACGAGGCGGGGGGGGGGGGGATCTGCTTCACACAAACTTAGTTATAGGATTTTCAAAACCATCTATTGGCAAAAGTTCTCTTCTTATGTTATTCTCTACCTATGCTATTCTCTACCAAGTAATAACTTCTACAAGTTGCCTAATACACAGACACAAAAAAAAGGCACATTTTAATTTTTAATGCTACTTAGCATCTGGAAACAAGATAAAACTCCTTTGTGGACTTCAATCTGGAAGCTAGCAGGGTAACAAAGTGCCCCTTTTAACCAGCTGAAAATAAAACTCCTCTCACTCCAAGTGCTTTTGTTTACAAGGTTGTAATTACTGCTATTCAAAGATTTATTTACAAAGTTACTTGAGCAAAAGTAGGGAGACATCAAAAAGGTTTTGGCCTACACATGGAAGCAAATACTGACTACGTACTTAAACAAAAGGCATATAGGCCATAGGAAAAAGTGGGGAGAGGATAAGCACATTCCCTGGAGATGAGAAATTGTTAAGCTTTAAGTAAGGTAACAGGTTATTAAGCAGTTGTGAAACTCTCCTGACTTCTTCCTGTACATTCTTTGCTAAGGAATATATTAACGTACCACAATCCCAAAACAATGCATTCTTATAATTTCTATTAAAAATACCAATTTTTGCATCTTATCAGCAGGGGGCTTGATTTCCCAAACCACCTCTCTACACCACCTAAATGATAACATCTCAATTCTTAACTATGCCACCACGTAAGAGTGTATTGTTAATGCTCGGCTGTTACCAAGTTTTTCTGTCTAGGGATCTACCTGCCTAAAACTCATCTGAGACATGCTAGTGGAGAAAGTGTTTTCAGTCTGTGTTCCACAAAACCTTGGGCAACTGTGGACAGCTAAATGTTCCCATGCAGGGGGGGTCTGTACTCCCAATTGAAGCTTTAAAGCAAAGCTCTAGACAGTTAGGACACCCATGACTCCATCTTCCTTCCTTAAGACACTTTCATTAATGTGCATTAAGCTTAGTGTGCTGCCTTCCCCCTTCACAACAGTGGGTCAGAATGACATGTCCAGAACATGACATAAAATGTAAAGGTCAAAAGCATCGTATACAGGATTGAATACCGTTTCACTGAACATTTGCCACCCTGTGCTACCAGCCTACTATCTACTGTGAACACCAGCTATGATAGTGTATTTTCTTCTCAAGCATTGAAAAATTCCCAATTCCTTATAACTTAAGGAGAACATTTTAAAATAACAGTTCATTCTTCTTAGTTCTATAATAATTTATGCTTCCTGTATTGTTCTCTGTGCCAACTACCTTCTGTTCTCATACTTCTACTCATTTCTGTTCCAAACACTATGCTCTGCTTCCTTATTTTCCCCTCCAGTCCCTTCAGCATATCAGCAGCTCATACGTATCTCATCCACTACTTCTGGTGCAGAAAGTTTGAGAAATGTGTGGAAAATCCATCACCTCTAACTAAACTATGAGAGTGCCCTACTGCCCAAGTGCATCTCCCAGAAGAAAAATGAAGATGTCTGTCTTCATCTGCTGAAGGGGAGGAGCACATCACCACTGGTTCCACAGACACACTAAAAACTTGCCTAGAGAGTTAAAAATCACTTGCTCTACTTGCTCTTTCCAGGTATGCCAGAAGTGCTCACTCTGCACCACTGTGCTACCCCAGCCTCTCCTTCAGGCTCTTTTCCACAGTTAACAGCTTCAGTCTCTTTCCAACACAGTAAGAGAATGGAAGCAAACTTGCTCTTGACAGCTTCCCTGGTGCCCAGTTAGAGAGCAATTCAGTACCTTAAAATTTGAAAGGACCACCACATTACTCGAAGAAACTACTTACAGCCCTGTCAGAGCTTTCCAAATCCTGGATATTTTACACATTCACTTTTGTGTTAACTGTGATAAATTCAATTGCAGAAGAAACAGCTGAAAAGGCTTTAATAATTACATCACTGCAGAGCTAATTACACTGCAAAAATCAAATAGGCATTTTCAGTTACTCATCTCCAATGAATTTCAGCGAAAAAGCTTATTGCAGAAGAATGTGGTAAACAAACAAACAAAAAAGTCAACACAAAAATCCTTACTTAACACATAATACAAGCTAGAAAGCATAAAAAAAGAGAAAGGAAACATGGTATCCTAAGAGTGGTGAGACACATGACAGAAAGCAAACATGGTACCTGTACAGTGGTAAGACATTCAATAGCTTTTCATCAGAAATTAAGGTGGAATCAAACTAAAGACACCACTTGCCACCTCTGCTACAGAAATATCACTAAATATTTCATTGTATTCACTGTATCATGCAGTTTGTGCTGCAGCATGTGCATCCATATAACAAAACATGCTATCTTACTAAAAAAAACAAGCCAAAAAACCTAAGAGGTGCCCCAAAGTTTTACTTACCACAGTAGTGGCAATACTTCTCTTATCAACTTTTAGATTTCCCCAAAGTTATTGAAGAAATTCAGCAAACCCCAAAGGAAAAAGACAGCATCTATCATGGGATCTCAAAAATATTCCCTAGAGAATGAACTTTATCCTTTCTCACATTAAATAACAACCACCTTGCCCCTACAGGTAAGCTTAAGCCACAAGCCTTGCCCAGGCAGCTCATCAGTGGCAGAAGCCTGAGAGAAGGACATCCCAAAACCCACACACTGTCCACAGAACCATTCTTCTACCTTTTCCAAAGAGGGATATCATGGTCCTGTCATTGGACACCTTACAGGATCCCCAAATTTTTTATACCTACTAATTTGGCCATTTAGTTACATGTAGTTTGGGGCATCTCACTGCGTCACTGCGCAATGGTTACTACACGCACTATAAACAGAAAACTTTTGGTATGAGGCAAGACATTGTACAGAAAGCTCTCTACCTATTAATAGCAAACCAGCAATTCTAAGGCACGTCACCCACACACTGACGATGCAGGACACCTTACCTGATTTTATAATTGGGTAAGGTGTGCTTGCGCTTAATAACTTTCTTAAACTGGTTCACAATGATGGAAGTGAGCTGAGGCATGGGCCTCCCTTCAAACTGAGACTTCACTTCAAAGAGTATCACAGGGTCATCCATAAAAGAGAAGGACCAGTGCGTAAAGGGCAGGCGCGTGAAGACCAGCTTCAGCTTCCCCATCACCCGGGAGATCTTGACGAAGAGGTAGGCTGACTTGCCAAAGACCAGGTCGGCATCGATGCCCAAGTGGAAGCCACCGTTGTACTCCAGGTCTACCTCAAAGCCCAGCTCCTCAGGGCAGCCCTCATCATTGCAGACCACCGGCTGGATGAGCTTGACAGCTTTGAAGACAGGCAGGACGTTGCCGAGAGAGACGTCCCTGAGGCTGAGCCCCTCCAGCACCTTCCCCGTCACCTTGGCCTGGAGCAGCTCCTCGAACTCCACCTTGATCTTCTTGGTGACCCAGTTCCTCACCAGGGCCGTGTCCCTGAGCTCCCTGAAGAGGAAAAGGAAGATAGCATTGAGGAAGTGGCACGTCTCCTGGCGGGAGGAGGGGGCCGGAGGGGGCTCCGGCTGCTGCGGCGGCTGCTTGGCGCTGGGCTCCGGGCCCGGGGCGGCGGC